>OX439038.1:88364015-88809015 GCA_949317995.1 Acholoe squamosa | reverse complement strand
TACACTCAGCAACTCTTACCTCCTGCCCCCCAACCAACACATAACCTCCCCCCCCTCATTCTACATTAGCCTTTCTCCTTTATCAACCTTTTTTGTCTACTCTTACATCAAATCATGGACAACTTTGGTCCAGTGCTTCCAAGACTTGATGTGTTGTTCCATTTTGACATACGATGTTTACTTGATTGCCCAGCTCATACTATTTAGTATTTGCTTAAAACACAGTCCCACATTCAGGTCTATTCTAGGATGCTTATATTTCATGACACAGGATGTAACGTTTCATCCTGTTTGCTACAGGGAGGGTGTTCACCACGGATGGTTGAAGGGACACCAGACTCTCCCGTACACTGCGGCGGCAGTACCACTGTAGGGACTGAACCTGACTCAGAAACTTAAGCACACTGGAAATCTGCTCTTCCTTGGTTTCCCCTGGTTCTCTGGGTTCACTATAGTCTAGCTCTGGGTAGATATGAAGGGACCCATCACTGAACTCCTGCAGGTCAGCCATCTGTCGTCTTAAGTATTCAGACAAGGTGCATTTCTCATTCCTGTGATGCTGTGTACTCTCAATAATCCTCTCAATAATCCGCTCCTGACAGTCACTTGTACTCTCAATAATCCTCTCAATAATCCGCTCCTGACAGTCACTTGTACTCTCAATAATCCTCCCAATAATCCGCTCCTGACAGTCACTTGTACTCTCAATAATCCTCTCAATAATCCGCTCCTGACAGTCACTTGTACTCTCAATAATCCTCTCAATAATCCGCTCCTGACAGTCACTTGTACTCTCAATAATCCTCTCAATAATCCGCTCCTGACAGTGACATTCTATGTTCCTGAGCAGCGTCTGTGCATCATCTGAGACCCTCATACCGGCCTGCAGCAGGATTAGGGGAGTATCAAATGTACTCACAGAACAGGGTCTGAGCGGGGATAGCTGTATCAACAATATGGGTTCAAGCCTTATGAGTGATGTGTTGGCCCCATGCCTTATCAGCCACCTGATGATGTTACTGTTAGTCTGCTCCCTAAAAGCAGCTTCTAGAGCTGTTATATGATCATTATCTCCCATATTGACATTGCCTCCATACAGGAAGAACAGGTCCAGGTGTTCTTGGATCAGTTCTTGATGAACTTTACAGTTGTCCAATCTCAAAACCAATTGATGTAGTGTAGGTGATTCTACGCTACACTGGTTTACATCTGCCCCAAATTGTACAAGGGTTTTAAAGATGTAGAGGGATGTGAACACATCACACTCTTTATCAAGTGCTACAGAGAGTGGAGAGTATCTCAATCCTTGCATGTTTGTATCTGCTCCATACTCAAGCAGCGGCTGAACGCTCTCAACGTAAAACGCAGCAGGCTCTTTATTTAGTGGTTCTGCTCCATTATTAAGCAACAACTGTAAAATTCTTGGGAATTGGGCTTCATTTCTGCATTTTTGGATCGCAATAATTAAAGGGGCTTTTTTGATTTGATTGAACCCATCGTTATTTGGATCTGCTCCATGTTTTAGGAGCAGCTCAATAAGATCATATTCACAATCAGGACTCTGTAGTGCCACCGAGAGTGGATTCTCTACTGCATTATCTGTCTGGCATTTAGCTCCAGCGTCAAGTAACATCTTGACTCCCTCAGTCCACCCTTGATGTGCAGCTTCATGTAGGGCAGTCCTTGTCACCCATCCATCATTTGTTTTCCACTCATATCTAACATTTGGGTCTGCCCCATGCTCTAGCAACAGCCTGACAATCTTTGATGAATTCTCTCTGACCCTGTACTTCATAAGTGCACATAGCAGTGGGATATCCTTATCTGTCTTGTGTTGATTGGGATCTGCACCATGTTTTAGTAACAGCTCAATAACCTCCGGCTGACAATGCACACTTTTTAATGCAACTGAGAGTGGGTTTTCTACTACATGATCAGGGTGACATTTAGCTCCAGCATCCAGCAACATCTTGACTCCCTCAGTCCACCCATGGAGTGCAGCTTCATGCAGGGGAGTCTTTGTTGTCCATAATCCAGAATATGTGTACATACTCCCTCTTACATTTCGGTTTGCTCCATGCTCCAACAACAGCTGGACAATCTTTGAGATCTGCGAAGCCCTACCTTTTTTCTGACCATACATACTGACTGCCTGGAGCAGTGGAATGTCTTTATCAGTGTCGTGATAATTGATGTCTGCGTCATATTTTAGCAGTAGCTCAATGAGATGTAGATCAATGTTCCTTATTGCCAGAATTAAGATCCAGTGTAACTCGTGAGGCATTGTACATTTAGATCCAGCATCAAGAAGCATCTTAAGACCCGCAGTCCACAACCTGCATGCTTCTTCCTGCAAGTCAGTAGTTCCTAACGATATATGTTCCCTTATAGTTGCACCATGTGTTTGAATCAGTTTGAGGAAGTCTAGGTCTTTGTCTTGCACTGCCAGAGTTAGCAACATAACTAACATATTAAATTCAACATATTCACATTTAGCTCCAGCCCCAAGAAGCCTTTTCACCCCCTCAGTCCATCCTACACATGCTGCCTGGTGTATGGCGGTCCTTCGTATGTAAGGTTTCTGTAGATTTAGACCTGAGTAAATTGCTTGTGGTTTGTGGTCAGGAATCCTGAGTACTTCGTTCACATCCCATTCACTACACAGAATATACTCCAAGTAGTCTAAGCAACGATTATGTATAATTGCATGGACTGTTTCAGACCTTTCATTGTATTTCGTTTTGCCTTGGATATTTGTCCAATGTAGCTCAGTCTGAATCAGTTTGAGAAGGTCAAGGTCATTGTTCTGCATTGCCAGAGTTCGGATCATGTTTACCTGTTGCAAAACTTCACATTTAGCTCCAGCCTCAAGAAGCATCTTCACCCCCTTAGTCCATCCTTCACATACTGCCTGATGTAGGGCTGTCCTTTGTATGTAATTCTCCTGTAGTATTTTATATTTTGTATTACAAAGGAACCAACTTCTGTACTGTGTCTGTACCACATGTTCAGGTATGCTCAGTACCTCATTCACATCCCATCTACTACACATAATGTGCCTCAGGTAGTCCGAGCGGCGATTATATATAATGGCATGGACTATTTTAGACCTATCATCATAATTATTTCTTCCTTTGAGAAACCCTAAATGATGAAATAAATGTGTAGACAAAGCACTGATTATATAAAACCCTAAATGCTGAAATAAATGTGTAGACAAAGCACTGAATATATAAAAACCCTAAATGCTAAAATAAATGTGTAGAAAAAGCACTGAATATATAAAAACCCTAAATGCTGAAATAAATGTATAGACAAAGCACTGATTATATAAAAACCCTAAATGCTGAAATAAATGTATAGACAAAGCACTGAATATATAAAAACCCTAAATGCTGAAATAAATGTGAAGACAAAGCACTGAATATATAAAAACCCTAAATGCTGAAATAAATGTATAGACAAAGCACAGCTATAGTATGTGTAGTTCAGTAACCCCTAATGTCAGACTAAACTTTCTCTTAGCACTGATGTCTCTTAGACACTGTTACAAAAACATTCATTTCGGTATGTGTGTATATATATATATATATATATATATATATATATATATATATATATATATATATATACACATCCATCTATATATATATATATATATGGGTCATTCCAAGTTTTACTGGTCAGGGGGGCCTGGATCAAGAATCTACAAACTCAGTATTTCCTAATAACAATATATTTTATTGATAGCCCTATATCTTGGCTTATTAAAAAGTTTCATTCAAGGATCCAACTCCTAGGGGGTCAGTTTTTATTGCAGATGCCGTAAAACCTTCTAAAAAGGGGGTACGTTAATGATCGTAATCAATCAAACATGAATAACACCACTAATAAGAGGCCTGGAAACACCAAATATTGTGGCCAGACTGTTACAATACATGACTTTATGTATATCAAAAAGCTAAAGTGAGGCCCAAAAACTCTTGAAGTTACGCATAGGTGGATAAATTGGAAAATGTGAAAATTTGTGAATTTATTTTACCATTTTTTAACTTTAGCCTAGCTCATTCAAAATCCTTCATACAATGACTACATTAACTGTCCATTGTCTCTAGTAGACCTACTGTACATAATAATTAGAATTGGCCTGATATATCATACCTATACTTCATAGTTGGTGCTTGCGTAGAGGCCATTATATTACACATATTATCATTAACGTACCCTATTTGTTAACCTCTCAAATAATGGCCACAGCTCATCTATACATCATCATATGCCATTGTTATCACATAAACCATCACAAGAGAGGTTGTACTACCTATCTAGAGTCATTTAACCCTGCATAAGGCCCACCTTGGGTGTTCAATATCACTTTGAAAATTAAAAATCACAAAATTTCTACACTTCTCGCAAAGCATGCATGCCATGGGGTGCTAAAATGCATCTTTATATACACCAAATAGTATTTTCTCATAAGCCAAACATGTCTATGATTGAATACAAATAATAGAAACACCATACAAGATGATAGGCTGGCACTATAACAATAGAACTTTAACCATCTCAAAATCCTCCTACCGGTCATTAACGTACCCCATTTGCTAACCTATCAAAGAATGTCCACAGCTCACCTATACACTATCATATACCATTGGCATCACACACATAATGAGTAAAGAGGTTGTACTACCTTTCTAGAGTCATTTAAACATACATAAGGCCCATCTTGGGTGTTCAATATCACTTTGAAAATTAAAATCACAACTCTTTCAACACTTCTCGCGCCCTTCGCTTGCAGCACAGTACAAAAATATACACTTATATACCTTAAATACTCTTTCCTGAGGGTAAATGAGATCATAATACATATATAGAGTCATTTAACCATTGATAAGGCCCATCTTGGGTGTTTAATATCACTTTGGAAATTAAAAATCACAAAATTTCTACACTTCTCGCAACGCGTGCATGCCATGGCGTACAGTAATATGCCTCTACATACCTCAGATACTCTTTTATAATAAGCCAAACATCACTACTATTGAATAGAAATGATACAAAAACCATATTAGGTCACAGGTTGAAAAAATATAATTGTAACTTTGTTCATCTCTTAATCCTCGTACCGTCATTAACGTACCCCGGTCTTTAACCTATCAAAGAATGGCCACAGCTCAACTATACACCATCATATACCATTGTCATGGCACACACATTGACAAAAGAGATTGTACTACCTATCTAGAGTCATTTAAACATATATAAGTCCCATATTGGGTGTCCAATATCACTTTAAAAATTAAAAATCACAAAATTTCTACACTTCTCGCAACATCTGCATGTCATGGAGTGCTAAAATGTATCTTTATAGACACCAAATAGAATTTTTTGATAAGCCACACACCTCTACTATTGAATAGAAATGTTAGAAACACCATACCATGTCATAGGTTGACAATATATAATTTTTACTTTGTTAATGTCAAAATTGCTTGTACCGGTCATTAACGTACCCTAGTCGTTAACCTGTCAAAGAATGGCCACAGCTTATCTATACATCATCATATACCATTGGCTTTGCACACACATTGACAAAAGAGATTGTACTACCTATCTTGAGTCATTTAAACATGCATAAGGCCCATCTTGGGTGTCCAATATCACTTTTAGAATTAAATATCACAACACTTCTCGCAACCTCCGGTTGCCACACTGTACAAAAATATACCTATAGATATTAAATAAGTAAACAAGGTACATCTCAGTGCTGTAGTTTGGGCCAGAGGGTGCAGCGGGCAGCCCCAAGCGGGTGAACCCAGGCTTTCTATAGAACAAGCTGCCAGCCACTCCCACTCGCTCAAACTCCAGCAACTGAGATGTAACACTTGTGTGAAACAAACAGAACCATTTAGCACCTATTGGCAAGTCTGTTGTCTTTCTTCCTTACGGTGCTTTATTAGTTTCATGTTGGCCATTTTGACTGTGTTATCATGAAGGATGTGGCCCCAGACGGTGGAGTTCCCATACCGCTTCTTGTTCACATAGCCAAGGATGGTATTATGGTATATAAACTGGACATTGGGCTTGGTTGGGAACTTGTGGCAAGTGAGGTTTTTCTTCAGATGAATGAGGAACATGACCTCATACATGTCACTCTCACTGTCCACAGCTAAGACCTTGCCCATGTGCCATGCATCCTTGGTGGAGTCTGACTCGTGCAGGAATGCGCAGGCGACAAACTGTCCCTCTTGGTACTCATCCTGCACGAATACAGCCGTATCCTCAACGTCCATTGTCGGTCCGCCCTCAAAAACGGGGGGTGAGGTTTGTCCGTCCTGTCGCATGTGCTTTGTGACGGGGGCCTCAACTGCACGCTCCGCAGCACGCTTACGTGCGGCACACAGAGGCACATTTTCTTTGTTGGCCGTGGCTGGGGCAGGAACCATGTCCTTGCGGGTGCGCTTGCCAGCCACGACGGGTGAGGGACCCCCTTGGCGCTTGCAGGCAGAGGTGCTAGCGACAGGAGCGGGGAGAGTGTTCTCCGACACAGTAGGGGCAGTGGCACACTGGTTTTTCTTGGGCCGACCTGCACGCCTCTTCTGCGCCGGAGGAGGTGGGACATCCGCGTCGTCCGCTGCAGGGGTTACTTCGGTGACAGGCCGCGTTTTCTTGTTCCGTACCGAAGTACCTCGAGTCTGGGGGCTATGTCAGCCATCTGCAAAAATGAGAAGAAATACATTAAATAAAAAGGTAAATAGTGATTAAACAAGTTCCTATATGCTGACAAAGGATGTACAACAAAGCCAAAGATTTTATCAGAGGTTTTTATGCTGATATGGTAATTCATAGTGAGGAAATCAGTAGATTTTAAGATAATAAGGAATTTGTTAGTGTTTGAATACTGATAAGATATACATAAATAAATAGGAAAAAAATATTCATCATGTTCCTATATGCTTACAAATGATGTACAGTAACCCCGGAAGTTCAATCAGCTGATTAATTGCTAATATGGAAATTTATACTGACAAAATATAAGGAAAATGCTGAAATATACCCACCACAAAAATTCTTTGGAACAAAAGTATTCAGTATCTAACTAATGACACTTGTGTGAGTTAGAGGTACCATAGGGGCATGTCATGGTGAAATATGATGGAGCTATGTGCACTGGAAGTGCCACTTGTGTGGAAAATACAGAATAAGAAGGGGGGGTACGTTAATGATCGCAAAGGTTTATAACCACTCAGCAGTGGTGGCTTTGTGCAAGGGTGAGCTTACCTGGTCAACACAACAGAGGGGGGACATGTCTAACATACCCACCATAAAACATCCCCCTGAATCCAAGATGCGACCAGTAGGCAGGCATCTTGCCACCGGGGTACGTTAATGACCGACGAACACTATCTTCCTAAATTTGGCCACTATGGCTATGCTTTCGATCCCACAGGAGGATTAACACACCAAAATGCCCGAATAGAGGTAGGAGACGGAATATAACCCTAAAAAACCATGGGATAAGCACAATTTTGGCAGTGAGGGGGCCTAAAAGTTCACGACGAGGCAGAAATTTGGCCATTCAAGCCCAAATTGGGGTGGGGGGTCATCTCAAAACACCCAAACATGGCCCAAAATGCATCTTACACACGTAGGGGGTCCTATTCTAAAGGATTATCAACAATTTAGACCCAAGGGTACATCATCTCGGCCAGGAGAGGCCAAATTCTGCTTGCCGAGCGAAAAATCATTAACGTACCCCAATTTTGAAAATACAGCCCGGGGTGGCCAAAGCTTCACCCTGGGGCCCCGGGCTGCATCGCAGGCCTCCCCCGGCAACACATTTTACCCCCTAGCATCCAAAATACATCGTTTCGGTACACAAAAAGCGATCTACGGCCCCCCACAGACATCTCCAACAACATTTCATCGGAATTTCATGGAATTTCGTGGAATTTCCTTACCTTTTTCGTGAATTTCGGGTTCCTTTTGCAGTAGAACTCTGCCTAGGGGTAGCTATAAACAAGCTGTGACCTCCTCTGAGCTGAAACACGGTACCCGGATGCAGGCCACTTCCGCCGGGCAACAGGAAGTCGTTTTTCTCTTCCCGTGCTGTTTTTCCCCCCGCCGATCATTAACGTACCCCGCTTACGAAGAGACCCCCCATACAGCCAAACCAGACTGTATTTGGCCACAATTCTTGTTCAGGCATGATGTATTTACTCTAAAAGTGGCCATAGACTGTGGGAATTGTATGTATTTGGTTTATTTTATTCTATTTAGAGGCAAAAGCCTGGGGTACGTTAATGATCGCGGTGTGCATTGAAAATCACTTATATGTGCCTGCCAAGGGTAATTCCCGGAGTACATGAAAATTTTTTTTATGGAAGATTCCCCCCTAGGGTACCTCTTAATTGCATATAATAAGAACACTGATAATATTCCCTAACCAGGTTAGATAGGCTCTATCATTAACGTACCCCACGTGAAAATTTATAATTAAATGCATATAGAAGATAAATTATGCCCCAAGACCCACCCAAACCATATGGAAATCTTAGCTGTGACCCCCCACTAAGGAATAAAAATATTATTGGTGGTGTAGAAGTGTTTCCCTTGCTATTATATGCCCAAGAAGCCACCTGACCAGTAAAACCTGGAATGACCCATATATATATATATATATATATATATATTTTAACTTTATTCTGCAATACATTTGTTATGATTCTTCAGGTAGTACACTCAGCAACTCTTACCTCCTGCCCCCCCAACCAACACATAACCTCCCCCCCCCTCATTCTACATTAGCCTTTGTCCTTTATCAACCTTTTTTGTCTACTCTTACATCAAATCATGGACAACTTTGGTCCAGTGCTTCCAAGACTTGATGTGTTGTTCCATTTTGACATACGATGTTTACTTGATTGCCCAGCTCATACTATTTAGTATTTGCTTAAAACACAGTCCCACATTCAGGTCTATTCTAGGATGCTTATATTTCATGACACAGGATGTAACGTTTCATCCTGTTTGCTACAGGGAGGGTGTTCACCACGGATGGTTGAAGGGACACCAGACTCTCCCGTACACTGCGGCGGCAGTACCACTGTAGGGACTGAACCTGACTCAGAAACTTAAGCACACTGGAAATCTGCTCTTCCTTGGTTTCCCCTGGTTCTCTGGGTTCACTATAGTCTAGCTCTGGGTAGATATGAAGGGACCAATCACTGAACTCCTGCAGGTCAGCCATCTGTCATCTTAAGTATTCAGACAAGGTGCATTTCTCATTCCTGTGATGCTGTGTACTCTCAATAATCCTCTCAATAATCCGCTCCTGACAGTCACTTGTACTCTCAATAATCCTCTCAATAATCCGCTCCTGACAGTCACTTGTACTCTCAATAATCCTCTCAATAATCCGCTCCTGACAGTCACTTGTACTCTCAATAATCCTCTCAATAATCCGCTCCTGACAGTGACATTCTATGTTCCTGAGCAGCGTCTGTGCATCATCTGAGACCCTCATACCGGCCTGCAGCAGGATTAGGGGAGTATCAAATGTACTCACAGAACAGGGTCTGAGCGGGGATAGCTGTATCAACAATATGGGTTCAAGCCTTATGAGTGATGTGTTGGCCCCATGCCTTATCAGCCACCTGATGATGTTACTGTTAGTCTGCTCCCTAAAAGCAGCTTCTAGAGCTGTTATATGATCATTATCTCCCATATTGACATTGCCTCCATACAGGAAGAACAGGTCCAGGTGTTCTTGGATCAGTTCTTGATGAACTTTACAGTTGTCCAATCTCAAAACCAATTGATGTAGTGTAGGTGATTCTACGCTACACTGGTTTACATCTGCCCCAAATTGTACAAGGGTTTTAAAGATGTAGAGGGATGTGAACACATCACACTCTTTATCAAGTGCTACAGAGAGTGGAGAGTATCTCAATCCTTGCATGTTTGTATCTGCTCCATACTCAAGCAGCGGCTGAACGCTCTCAACGTAAAACGCAGCAGGCTCTTTATTTAGTGGTTCTGCTCCATTATTAAGCAACAACTGTAAAATTCTTGGGAATTGGGCTTCATTTCTGCATTTTTGGATCGCAATAATTAAAGGGGCTTTTTTGATTTGATTGAACCCATCGTTATTTGGATCTGCTCCATGTTTTAGGAGCAGCTCAATAAGATCATATTCACAATCAGGACTCTGTAGTGCCACCGAGAGTGGATTCTCTACTGCATTATCTGTCTGGCATTTAGCTCCAGCGTCAAGTAACATCTTGACTCCCTCAGTCCACCCTTGATGTGCAGCTTCATGTAGGGCAGTCCTTGTCACCCATCCATCATTTGTTTTCCACTCATATCTAACATTTGGGTCTGCCCCATGCTCTAGCAACAGCCTGACAATCTTTGATGAATTCTCTCTGACCCTGTACTTCATAAGTGCACATAGCAGTGGGATATCCTTATCTGTCTTGTGTTGATTGGGATCTGCACCATGTTTCAGTAACAGCTCAATAAGCTCCGGCTGACAATGCACACTTTTTAATGCAACTGAGAGTGGGTTTTCTACTACATGATCAGGGTGACATTTAGCTCCAGCATCAAGCAACATCTTGACTCCCTCAGTCCACCCATGGAGTGCAGCTTCATGCAGGGGAGTCTTTGTTGTCCATAATCCAGAATATGTGTACATACTCCCTCTTACATTTCGGTTTGCTCCATGCTCCAACAACAGCTGGACAATCTTTGAGATCTGCGAAGCCCTACCTTTTTTCTGACCATACATACTGACTGCCTGGAGCAGTGGAATGTCTTTATCAGTGTCGTGATAATTGATGTCTGCGTCATATTTTAGCAGTAGCTCAATGAGATGTAGATCAATGTTCCTTATTGCCAGAATTAAGATCCAGTGTAACTCGTGAGGCATTGTACATTTAGATCCAGCATCAAGAAGCATCTTAAGACCCGTAGTCCACAACCTGCATGCTTCTTCCTGCAAGTCAGTAGTTCCTAACGATATATGTTCCCTTATAGCTGCACCATGTGTTTGAATCAGTTTGAGGAAGTCTAGGTCTTTGTCTTGCACTGCCAGAGTTAGCAACATAACTAACATATTAAATTCAACATATTCACATTTAGCTCCAGCCCCAAGAAGCCTTTTCACCCCCTCAGTCCATCCTACACATGCTGCCTGGTGTATGGCGGTCCTACGTATGTAAGGTTTCTGTAGATTTAGACCTGAGTAAATTGCTTGTGGTTTGTGGTCAGGAATCCTGAGTACTTCGTTCACATCCCATTCACTACACAGAATATACTCCAAGTAGTCCAAGCAACGATTATGTATAATTGCATGGACTGTTTCAGACCTTTCATTGTATTTCGTTTTGCCTTGGATATTTGTCCAATGTAGCTCAGTCTGAATCAGTTTGAGAAGGTCAAGGTCATTGTTCTGCATTGCCAGAGTTCGGATCATGTTTACCTGTTGCAAAACTTCACATTTAGCTCCAGCCTCAAGAAGCATCTTCACCCCCTTAGTCCATCCTTCACATACTGCCTGATGTAGGGCTGTCCTTTGTATGTAATGCTCCTGTAGTATTTTATATTTTGTATTACAAAGGAACCAACTTCTGTACTGTGTCTGTACCACATGTTCAGGTATGCTCAGTACCTCATTCACATCCCATCTACTACACATAATGTGCCTCAGGTAGTCCGAGCGGCGATTATATATAATGGCATGGACTATTTTAGACCTATCATCATAATTATTTCTTCCTTTGAGATTTTTCCATTCAGACATATAGAAAACATCAGTCCTGACACCAAACCAGTCAACCTTTAACTGAGAACCGCTGTACTGTCCCATTTTGTAGTCTGATAATGCAGCATGCAGGTTAGTTTACCAATAGGTACACGATTGCCATCTGATTCTTGTCTTCTGTGACAGATATGAAAGTATCATTGTAAAAAACTGTGTGAGTACTTGTGAATATCCATTTGCCAAGTCTGCAGTTGAGTAATTGTCTCATAAGGAGTAGCAGCTATCAGTCTGTAAATATGAAGAGATTGAAACATTTTTAAGAGCATCAAGAGCTTTGTAGGAGTAAGAGGTGTTGTTCTCAAATTCTTTTGTAATCCAGTAATAATCTGACAAGGTATAGCCATTGATTGGACTTTCATGTGTAATTGGATAACACCATCTCATCTCTGCTACTACAAATGTGTACTACAAGCTAAGGTTACTTAATATAATAGCTGCCGTTGTTGTTTTAATGAAACTCTTACACCAGATGCGTAATCACCTAACGAGGGCTACATACAGTGGAAGTACAATTTACAGATCCATACACACCTCGTCTATCAGTCCTACAGGACAGGCAACAGTTCCACACCAACCTGTGTAAGGAGGCGACATTCATCTATCTATGTAGATATCAAACACTCTCTACTCTGCAGTCCTCTGTACATTGATGGTGACTGTGGTATAAGTATGCCCCCTCCATGTGCTGCTATGTTATATTAGGGCATGACATCCTAGTTACAGGGTGTGCCAAGTTATAAACGTGTACATACATGTGCTTATCCTTTTAAGGCCATGAGTATTATATAGGGGTAAACTCAGCGCATAGGAACAGCTACTGAAATCCGTTTGACCTACTTACAAACCAGAAGTGACCTAGTTTAGAGACCGGAAGTGACCATATATGGGCATGTGACCTACTTTCTTGAGCTCTGATTGGCTGAGAGCTATGATTACATGATAACAACAAAAACGTAAACAAAAACAGACTGACCATGTGGTTGACCACATGATTTTACCACATGGTCGGTGTCCAACACTAAGAACCCTCTTTTATTTTTGTATAGACAGCAAGTAAAGGGCCCTGCATTTAATTAAAGGGACCTGCTTGCACATACGTTTCTACTACGTTGCTAACATAATGCCATCGTTGTCACAACGTTGGTTGTTACACATGTGAAAATCAACTCGAAGGCTTCTTTTGTGATTTTTTCACTTTTATTTTCACTACACACACACACCTATACATGTTTGACCTGCCAAATGGGGACCTCGGATTTTTACAGGCAAATGGGGACTTGGGTATTAAGCATGCCCAGAGGTATGTACAACATTTCATAAATGTATATTTAGGTCTTAGTCTTCATAAATCATGGTGGATAGTTTTTTGTTTTTTTTCTCCACCTCATACTTTGCAATACAAATGGGGACCTGGGGACACACAGGTATTTTGCAATACAAATGAGGACTTGACACACACATATCTTTTTGGGCAAATAAGGACCTATTATTTTTAGTCATTATAATCCTATGATATGACCATTTCTCATATTTGTAAACTGGTATAGCCCTTTCTCATTATAATGTAGGCAATCTGTGTTTTTTGCACCTCATACTTTGTAATACAAATGGGGACCTGGGGACACATACCGTTTTACTATTGAAATGTTGCATCTGCCACACATGTTTCACATGGCAAATGAGAGCCTAACATTTTTTACTCTTCATGATGCCTTATGTCAACTGGTAAAGCCCTTTCTCATTATTTGTAGGCTATTTGTGTTTTCTCCACCTCATACTTTGCAATACAAATGGGGACCTGATTCTAAAAATTTGGATTACCATAAACATGGAGGACCTGATTCACACATTTTCACATGTCAAATGAGGACCTAAGAGTTTAAGACCTAATTATTTAAGATATTTCCATTTCTCATAATTTTCAGGAGGGTGTGTTTTGCCCACCTTTTACTTTGCAATACAAATTGGGACCTGATACTCAAAATATCCTTTGCCATCAAAATGGAGGACCTGACACACACACACATATTCTACATGCCAAATTAGGACCTAAGATTTTTAGACATAATTATGCCAGATATTTCCAATTCTCATAATTTTCAGGTGGGTGTGTTTTGCCCACCTTGAACTTTGCAATATAAATGGGGACCCCATACCCAAAATTTGGATTACCCTCAAAATAGAGGACCTGACACACACATATTTTAAATACCCAATGAGGACCTAAGATTTCTAGACATCAAATTGCCTGATAAATAATTTTTTCATAGTTTTCAGGTGGGTATGTTTTGCCTACCTTGTACTTTGCAATACAAATGGGGACCTGATTCTAAAAATTTGGATTACCATAAACATGGAGGACCTGATTCACACATATTCACATGTCAAATGAGGACCTAAGAGTTTAAGTCCTAATTATTCAAGATATTTCCATTTCTCATAATTCACAGGTGGGTGTGCTTTGCCCACCTTGTACTTTGCAATACAAATGGGGACCTGACAAAATATCCATTGCCACCAAAATGGAGGATCTTACACACACACACACACTTTACATACCAAATGAGGACCTAAGATTTCTAGACATCACAACGCCAGGTATTTAATTTCCTCATGATTTTCAAGATTGCCCACCTTGTACTTTGCAATACAAATGAGGACCTGATACCCAAAACTTCGATTACCCTCAAAATAGAGACCTATTTTTCAGGCATACCTTATAGGGCACAAATGAGTGACCTCCCCTATTCTTACTTTATATTGTAGTTAAAGTCCTTGTTTACATCGAGTTATGAGGATATTATCCTAGTTCTTATGGTACTGCTGCTATAGCAGATAAGCTAGGTATACGTCGGGTGAGAAACCGGTGTAAAACCATTCATTTTCTTTCCCACTTCTTTTCTGATGGAGGGATAGGATATCGGTGTAGTCAGTTTCTTATTTGGTTGTTACTGTACCTTTTACCCATCTATATGAAAGCCCCAACATCTCTCCATATAGAAGTGTTGGGGCTAAGACTCCATAGATGTTGGTAGGTTAGATATCATTTCCAGATCCATGGCAGAGCAGCAAAGTTGACTACCTTGAATACATGTCTCAGAGAAGCATAGGGTATGCTTCTCACCCGACATATACCCTGTGTAGGGAGTTACATGGGCCGCGCACACCTGTGTAAGAACGGCAATTCTACATAGATTCCTGGCATGGTCTCACTGATTTGCTCCTCATATTCCTCACTTTACATACCCCAATAATGATTAAGGTAAGAATTTGAAGCTATGGATCATGAGCATGTGACAGGCTTATCAGTTCTTCATTTATGATTATTTTTCTTGAACTAATGGTTGTGGAAACCCACAGGTAAATGTCACTTTTGGCACAGTGTGAGTAGGTAGCATATGGCACCTACATTTGCAGTAGGGGGGAAATACTGTCCTTAGATAATGACAGGTATGCAAGAATCTATTGGAATCTAACTGAAATGAAAGGTGCAAGATTTTTCTACACATATTTCCACACATTGCCTCAGGCACACACCTTTTTTTATGATCAATAGTCACAATTCTGTGTCATGTGTTAGCTAAAAAAAACATGGTTTTAGGTTAAAAAGACCAATGAAAAATGATAATTCAGAAAGTGTGTGGGCACCTAGTGAACTACACACAATTAGCAAAATAATGCACATAATTATAAGCATCATTATAGCTCTGCACAACACTTGCATCCCAGGTGGAGGCAGAAATAGGGATAGATCTTATCCCTTCTTTTATATACCTTGGCAAACCAGGATTAATTAACTGGAATGAATAAGCAGATACATAAAGGAAATGATACTAACAGAAGTACCATATATCATATTATTTACAGCATCACTTTTCCCACATTCAATACCCCCAAAAGCCCTAAAAAAAGGAGTTAATTTCACTAGTCCCATAGTTTATATATATATATATATATATATATATATATATATATATATATATATATATATATATATAGCAGTGGGGGCAATATATCTGCCACTTTTTCAACTTTGAACAGCTCTCAACCTTTCCATATTGAAGATAAAATTATTATGATTTTTACATTGCATTAATACATGTCTTTTCTACCGGATTCATTATTTGCATAACATGTGAGACAATTGATTAATTTTTGATGTAATACCCTACCCTGTGATTGCTGTAGTGTATGCCTATTTAGCATCTCTTATATAACCATGGCTTAATGATAATTCTCAATATATGAAATAAACCAGAGATGCCACTTTGCCTAACATTTTAGGAAATCTGAATCTTTGGATTTATCCCCTGTAAGTATTTCCTTTTGGGATCCCAGAAAGTTAGGATGATTTCCGAATTTTCAGGAATCAGTGAGTGGCATCCCTGAATAAACATATTTGGGTAGCCTGTAGGTCGTAATCCATTCATTACCAGTAGTTTATGGATAACAGAAACAAGTTTCAATGCCAGGGGATACTTCAGGTGAGAGGTATATGTTAGGTGAGTAGAGCTATGATAGCATTTCTCTGTGGTTGGTACTTATGGAGTAAGATAACTTGGTAACAAGGTGATTTATCATGTATATCATATTAGATAAATACATTAAACAGATATGGTAAGACTGAGAATAGGGTATATATATATATATATATTGTAGCGCTCCGTACCCCTGTCGTCTTAGCTCTATGAAAAGGACCACGAAGACTCCGTCAACTATGATATCAACACTGTTTATTGCCTGGCTTCTGGCCACACCATCTAATCCGTCGGTGAATATCTCCTCTCCGTATTCACACTTGGGGGTAAGCCTTGCTATGTGTCTCGACCAGCGCATAACCCGGACTGACTGTCGGAGAAACATAACCACTATATATACGCTTACCATTTCACCGACGCTGGCACCGTGCCAAACGGTGCCAGCGTCGGTGAAACACTCCCCTGAGCACCGCCAGGGTTGCTCGCTCCTAACGTGACTCCGGGATCGGCGGGTTCCACGCCCCCATGCCAGGATGGTTTCGCTTCCACCGCCTCCCCCTCGGTCTACGCCACACTCTCCCCAGCTAATCAACAACTTACGGGGTAGAAGTGCAAAATTACCCTCCTGCGGATGGGTGTCTAATTTTGAATAAAACTATTACACCGGTCCCCTAGGTGTCTCCGTTATTAATAGTATATACACAATGGAAAAAGGACATAGTCATACAGTGATAAGATAAACTAGCCCACTCCTGCGAGTGGCTTCAAACATAGTAAACTGACTGCCGTCCCCTATGCAGTATATAGTAACAACAACTTGGTAACATGCCTTTATACAATAATACGACGTCAACTGGTAGTGGTTTGTAGATACCCTGCTGCTTCAACTCCCCGAGTAGTCCCACAGCTCCGGCAGTGACCTCCTCCGCCGCCCCGTCGGTGACCCGTCAGACGCCTCCACCGGCGTCCTCCACCGCAGCCTGCAGCTCCTCGGCCGTCCTCCGACTGCAACACAAGGTGAGTAGCCCCTTTTAAGTATCATCTCCCACCTTCCATGCTTCGTCTTGTTGTGTCCCCCTAGCGTTAGGTGAGGTCTCCCCGAGGACCTAGGCCCCTACCGACCTGTACTGGTCTGCCCGCAGAAGCTTCCTCCGCTTCCCCCCGCCTGTACTCGCCACCGTCCCGCCCCTTCTCCGACAGCAACAATCCTGACCCGGTAGCATCTCCGCACCTTCCCCTATACTGGGGAGGGCCCTCCTTCCTTTCTTGGAACACGCCAAAGGTTGACTTACCCTACTGTTTAGCGGACTGGTGTTCCCCGGGGCTGCCTCTTGCCATCTCCCCTTCCTTCTCCTCCTCCTCGGGACACTCCTCCTCCTTCTCCGTCTGCTTCCCCCGAGGCCAAGCCTGGCCGTACCGAGCGCACAAACCGGACGGTGTGGCATCACCATACCGGGTTCTAGTCACTTGGACGAGCTCGTAATCTCTGTTGGGTAAGCTCTGTATGGCGGCTGACATGATCCCTCCAGGCACCACTTTAAGGTCGGGTCCCATGGTCACCGGCTGGCGCAGCCTTGTTGCATACTCCCTCAAAGCTGCCGGCCCGGTGAAGTCGTTGTGCCAGGGCATGGAGGCTTCTGCACACTCCAATTATCCCCTGTGTTGGTGCCACACCGCCGTCCTCCATGTCCACCACGGGTGCACCTGTTACCACTACCACCTATCCCGTGTAGTTGGGGGCAGGTGCAGTTCCTTTGCCATACTTTCCACCACCGTTTCTGTGCCAGCAGGGACCAAGACCATCGTATCCGCTGATTCCCCCTTGGCCACCGTCTCTACTTGGAGTAGAAATTCACCCTTGGGTGACTTAATAACCAACCCATCCATGCCCACAGTAACAGTTCGGGGGTGGCATACCAGACGGGGGGATGTGGCTTCCGCATGTCCTCTCCCTCCCGACGGTTTGGCCCGATCCTCCCCTGCCCTCCTCCGTGCTCCCGCAGGCGGAGTCTGCATAAGTAGTTCTTCTGTGCTCCGCCGACTCACTCCCCCCACCCCAGGAGATATAAACACATCTTTCATAAGGTCACTGAGTCCACTCTGTTCCTCTACTACCACCTTCTTCTTCTGTGAGGACTTACCCCTCTTCTTGTCTTTCTTTGGTACTGTAGCGGCCCTCTTCTCCGCCTCCTCCTGCACCTGTCTCTCTTGCTCTAGTTTAAGTTGGCGGGCCCGCTCCGCCTCCTCCTCCCTCTGAATTCTGGCTTGCTCCTCTCTCCTCCTACTTTCTTCCTCCGCCTTCTTTTTTCTCCCCTCAGCCATGATTTCTCTGAATTTCTTTTCCAGCTTTGGGCATCCCTTTACCAAGGGGGGAATATCAACTTCCTCCTCACCAGGATTTTCCCCGTCAGAGGTCTTAGTAGCCTGGGGGAGATCCACTCCTTTGGGATCTCTGTCCTCCACTTTAGTTGGCGATTGGGGGGTGGTCTCTGTTTCAACTAGCGTCGGCTTGGGTCTATCCTCCGACAGTTGGTACGGCGGGGGTTGATCTGGGCTACTATCCAAGCCCCCTGTTATCTGAAAGGAGTTTTCTTTAGTAGGGGACGAGTCAGCTTCCTCCGCACTGTTGGCCCCTGATACATCCTCATACTCCTCCGTCTTAATAAGCGATCGGGGAATTGGTTCCCCAGCCATTATAGCTTCATATTCTCTCTCTATGCTTGGTATGTCCAATTTATCCACCGGCAGGTCCCTCTCCAGTCTATTTAATGTCTTAGTAGGTGTCTCCCCTCCTTGACTGAATTTTTCCATGATTCTATCTAGTACAAAACGGAGCTTTTTGTCCTCCTCTTGGGACAGCAGGTATTTCCCCGACTCCTCCTCCCGCTTTATGTCCACCAGGCTCCCTTCCCCTTTTTCTCCGTCTTCCCCTTCCACTGCTAAGTCTTTGCGGGGTGATTTTCTAGGTCCGGCGCACCTCCCTCCCCCTCCAGAGGCCGCTTGGCCCCCTTCCCCGCACTTCTGGTCACTACCCCGGTGTCAGGGAGGCCCTCCCTCCCGGTGGGACTGGGTAGCCCGACCAGACTCTCCAGAAAGCGAGAGGCCTTAGCGACCTCCTCCTCATCTTCTGAGCCCAGACGGATTCCTGGTGATAGTAGTGACGATATGGTCGATGCTGGGGTCGCCCCGCCCCCGTCCCTCGGCTGAAGTTCCGGGCTTGGCCACGTCCCCCGCCTCTCCTTCCCCGGTGGTGCTCCCCTGAGAGGATCCGGCGGCAGACTCCCCTGTCTCGCTTGGAGTGTCCTTGGCCAGCCCCACAGGTAATAATTTGGCCTCCCCCGGTGGGCTCCACGGCCACAGCTCCCGGTGGCCACGCTGGACGTGCCGGAGTAAGTCAGACAGTCTATCTTTGGATACCATATGTTCACACCCGGGGCACTGGTAGCCCGGCTGATATTCACTGTGCGAGTTCAGGTGCCGGGTCATAGCATACTTGGTTTTAAACGCCCACCTCTTCGTCCCCCGTGGGTCCAGTCTGCACTTCTCACATCGGAAGCGGGGCACCTCCACCCCGTTCACTGTCTCCATTGGCAGAGGCTTCTCTTGCTGCTTATGTCCCATGATCAGGTATTCTGGTGTCGGCCAAAAAGTAGTCGGAATTGACAGTCCCCACCCTGCTCCGTCGTATTTATGGGCCCCCCGGCCATCACTCTGCCCTCTTGGGGCACCGCCCTCCCCCTCCTGTCGACCAATCAGGGGCGAGTCCTTCTTCGGCGCACATGCGTTCTCAGCTCCTCTTGCAGCGGACCTGCTCTCGTCTTTCCCATGGTTATTCCCCTTCTCCGCCTGGGGCCCGTGGGAACCTGCCTCTTGGCGTTTCCGGTCCCCCTCCTATGCTCCGAGCTGCTTCTCTCCGAGTGGTGCTTCTCCGAGCTCTGCTTTGCCAACCCTGCCCGCCTCCTATCCCCACTCCTGTCCTTTTGTCTGTCATCGTCTCTCCGGCGGCGGCTCCCCGACCTGCTTGAAGATGAGTGTGGAGGGGACTTGCCAGCCCTCTCCCTCCTCCGTCTGTCCTTGCTTCTGCTGGAGCGTTCCTTCTCTTTCTGGGTTCTATTGGCTGTAGACTTATCCTCCCCAGCTCTGGAAGTACTTCCCGGTAGGTGACCTCCGTTCCCTCTTTCTGTTATACGCTTCTCCTCCCTCCTGAACTGTTTCTTTTCTTCTCTAAAACTTTCTTTGAGAACCACACGCCTGTTATCGTCCGCCATGGTCACCCGAAGTCCGGTACAATTCAAACTTGTGACGTCACTGGCGGGCTGGTTGCTTGGAGACGGGTCAACCGGCGGGAGATGTTCCTCCCCAGGGGGCAGCACCCCTACGGCGCACTTCACTATAGGGGGCGCCCCCTCACCTCCTGCGGGATTCCCGCTAGCTGTGGCAGGGGGTCCCACCCTCGGTGGCCGTTGCCTCGTGCGTTCTCCCTGAGCTCTCCCCTCCTCTCTCCTCTCATTCAGCAGGTTTTCCCTTTGAGCTTCTTCTAACATTTCAAAAATCCTCCACTTTTCCTCATGCTTAGCTATCACCCTCAGCCTCTCGGGGTCGCGCCGGGCCGCCTCCCGCACCGCCTCCTTTGCCGCGTTGCGAGCCATCCTAGCCTCAGACGCCCCGGGGTCCTCCCCCTCCACTGGGCTCTCCGGGTCATACGCCGGCAGATCATCCAAAGGGGGCTCATCATTAGGAGCATATCCCATCCAGTGAGACATAGCCGCCTGCTTCTCCCTCTCCAGGAAGCTGGAGTACCAGTCATCCCCCATTTTGCTCGTTTTCACCGAATTGGCTGTCTGTGAAGGGCCTTCTGGACTGCGCCTCCGCTTACCGCCCTTGAGCACCGTCCTGACTTCGCTGGTTCCCTCGTCTAGGGACTCATCCGACGTGGATGAGACCTCTCCGTCAGACACCGCCCCGTCCTCCTCCGCCGGAGCAGTCTCCATGGCCAGCTCCGCTTCTCCTTCTACAGCCACCTTCAGAGAGTCGAAGTGCATTATCCGGGTTGTCCTCTCCTTCTTAATGCGGTAGACTGCCTCCCCTATCCTCCCCACCACTTCCCAGGGTCCCATCCAGTAACTTTGCAGTTTGGGGGACAACCCTCTTTTCTTTAGGGGATGATAGTAGAAGACCTTCTCTCCTACCCCTATCTCTCCCGCCTTGGCTCGAGCGTCGTAGTTGCGTCTCTGCCTCTCCACCGACTTCCCCAAAGTTTCTCTGGCTACTTGATAGGCTTTGGTCATGAAGAGTTGCAACTCCGACGGGTAACCCCCCTCCCCTCTTGGTTGGGCCAACGGGTATATCAGGTCCAGGGGCACCACTGTCTCCCTACCCAACATCATGGCGTTAGGCGACAACCCGGTGGTTGAGTGTGTGGAGGAGCGATAAGCTGCCATAACAAATGGGAGCTGCCTGTCCCAGTCTCGTTGATCTGAGGCCACCACTGTTGCCAATAGCATCTCAATGGTCCTGTTGGCTCTCTCCACCATCCCATCACTTTGTGGGCGGAAGGTACAGGTCCTGATTTCTCTGAATAGCCCCGACTGGAAGTTCTTCCCTTGGTCGGTATGGATCTCCACCGGCGCCCCCAGCCGACAGACTAACTCCTCCACGAACTTCCTAGATACCGTCGGTGCCTCCTGATTAGGAATAGCATACGCCTCCGCCCACTTGGTGAAGTAATCCGCCGCCACTAGGATAAACCGGTTCCCCGCACTAGACGGTGGCAGGGGACCCATCACGTCCAATGCCATCCTCTGAAGGGGTAGCCCGGCCCCTACATGCCCCATGTTAGCCCTGTGTGGAGCCGGTGGAGGCTTCCTCCGGGCACAGGGTTCACACTGAGAGCACCACAGGATTACGTCCCGCCGAAAGTCAGGCCAATAATATCCCCCCTGCAGGCGGCGTTACGTCTTATTCTGACCCAGATGGCCCGCCAACGGTTCCCCGTGCACCGTCCTCAGCACCTCCTCTCTTTCACCGGCGGGGACCACGATTTGGAAACACCTTTGCCCTGCTCGTGTCTCCCACCAACGCCCTAGAACCCCTTTTTCTTTGGTTAGCCGGCCTAGCTGTGCAAACCAGGCCCTAGTTTCATAGTCCCAGCCTCGGCGCTCACTCTCATCAGGTAAGTCATTGGTAGCCATCCATCCTGCAACTTTACTAATCATTTTGTCTTTCTTTTGCAGCTCCTCCCAGGACTCGGCTGCTGGAAAATCAGGACCCTCCACCGTCGGAGCATCCACCCCCGCCCGCGCAGACTGTTGTGATCACCGAGGGCACCGAGCCTCCGGCGGTGAGGCTCGGTGCCCTCTACCAAATCAGCTATCACCGTCTCCTTCTCCGATTCCCCTGGACCCTCCACCATTCTACACCACTGTCCTCCTCCTTGGGCATGTTTCCTCTGGTCTATTCTTTGTAAGGCTCCTAGTGTCATCTCCCGGTAGATGATGACTGGCTCCCTTCCGGGGTTGAGGACCCTAACCCACGCCTCCCCTTTTTGCGGTCGTAACAGACTCCGCCCTACCAGAAATGGCGGTTCTCCTTTATGGCCAGCCAGGCCCTCTACCAGCCCTTCCTCCCCCTCGTCCCACGGCCCGTCCACCGCCCCTTCCAGTATGGTTTCTTCTCCGGCGGCGAGGACTGCAGCTCTCACACTCACAATGCGGCAGAGGTGGTCTTCTTTAGTCCATACTAACCGTTCCCTGGCCACGTCAATCACCATTATCTCAGAGGAAGGCAGCCCCCATTATCCCCTCAGTGCCTATGTCACCGATGACGAAGACGGCCTCCGTCGCCCTTCCCCCCAGCGTCAGTTGTGTAGAAATTTCCCCTTTTAGTGCCATGGGCCTGCCATCCACCGCATACACAGTCTCCCTGGTGGGCCTTTCTCTCCCTTTTTTTCCGTGCCTGTGCCACCATCCTTCGGAGAGTAGATTAAGCGATGCCCCGGTATCCACCAGTAGTTGCACCGACGCCCCTTCAAGCTCCCCTTCTACTATCAATCCGCCTCCGCCTCTCTCCTTCCTTCCCTGTACTATATTACGGGGGCCATGTTCACCGACCTGTACCCGGCCCTGGGTAGAGGTCGATATTAGTTTTCCGCCGGCGCTCCTTCCCTCTTCTGTACGGCCTGTCTTCGCCCCTCCTACTCCTAAGGGGGGACTCCCTTTTGAAGTGACCCTCCTGCCCGCAGCCAAAGCAGGCTGTACTGCTCTTCTTCCGTCAACATTCCAGCCTCACCCTTTCTGTCTAAGTTTCTCACCTTCTCCTTCAACGTTTTCGGTAGGTGTCCTCTCTGTTTATCCTGTTCCTTTACGTCTGATAGTTACTTCCTCGTCCACTACCTCCAAGATGGTTCCTCTCACCCCTAGTGCCTCCGCCCCTTCCAGATCACCAAAGTCCGGTTCATCTATCAACGGATCCATTTTCTTGTGCGTGGGGTCGAAACACCGCTGTCACCAATGTAGCGCTCTGTACCCCTGTCGTCTTAGCTCTATGAAAAGGACCACGAAGACTCCTTCAACTATGATATCAACACTGTTTATTGCCTGGCTTCTGGCCACACCATCTAATCCGTCGGTGAATATCTCCTCTCGGTATTCACACTTGGGGGTAAGCCTTGCTATGTGTCTCGACCAGCGTGTAACCCGGACTGACTGTCGGAGAAACATAACCACTATATATACGCTTACCATTTCACCGACGCTGGCACCGTTTGGCACGGTGCCAGCGCCAGGAAACACTCCCCCGAGCACCGCCAGGGTTGCTCGCTCCTAACGTGACTCCGGGATCGGCGGGTTCCACGCCCCCATGCCAGGATGGTTTCGCTTCCACCGCCTCCCCCTCAGTCTACGCCACAATATATATATATATATATATATATATATATATATATATATATATATATATATATATATATGTTGTATGAGACAAAAAAACTACCCCCCCATGAATTGGCTATGATATTAAAGTTAGACTTATATGTTTTTTTCATTCACATAGGGACATGTTAAGGCTTTGCATGAAGCATACATCCCATCCCTGTGCTATATTTAAAATAGAGCAAAGCAGCCATAAAGTGGTTTTGAAGTCACACATTGAGAAGCCTAAGTATGGCCTTTTCAAGTTGTATCGAGTCAAAAGTATCAGATTTTTCAAAATTGATATTTTAGCATTTTTCTAATGGTTGGGTAGATGCCATTTAAAATCATTGCTTCCTAAACCAGATTTAAGCCCAATTTAAGTTCTAAAATTTAATGCTTAAAAGACATAGCTAGAGTTTCTCTGTTTATATAGAATTGCATAGGAATTGAATGGGATACATTGTTTAATAGTTGATATGTTGATCAGTCAATTCTATAATTGATAGATCTAACCACATGTACTGCTAGAAGATCCAGAGAGGGCAACCTGATTCAAATATGCAAGTCTTATATATACTTTACATACCAAATGAAAGCACTTGGTGAGCTGTAAATGAATATGGCATCCTCTATGTGTGTGTCTCAAACCATTTTGTAAGGATGGGTCACATATATTTAAGGTTTTTGTAACTCACATAAAAAGAAGCTAAGAACATGGTTGAAAAAGAAAGAATGAGCTCAGGATTATTAATCTCTATTTTGTTTGGCTGTCATCTCTTGATGTGCTATAAATGCTATCAAGTATACATGACTAAAAGGCAAGACCTTGTGTCAGTTGATAATGCAGTTGTATTTATTCCAGCATATTGTACAGAGTCTTAGTGATAGTAATGTATAGGTACGCAGCTCATGCTGGTCTGAGGTTACAGGTAGGATGCAGCAGGTAGCTATACAGGTAGGTACTATACGTATACTACAGGGTATGAAGGCTCTTTGGTCCGACCCGCTTTCCCGACCGACCTACCCAAACAATACAAGAACTGGTGGATAGTTGCAAATCTATGGCTAGCTCACTCTCTTCATATAGTGACAAAATTGTTAAAGCTGAGGAGGAAGTGGTAAAAATCCAAGAAAGCTCTGAGACGTTTGCTGACCAATTCTCCAAAATGGAATATGAGAGGAAGAAGAAAATCCTATTGATTGAGGGAGTTGATGAAGATACGTCAGGTTCACTAAGAGATACCCTTGACCAATAAATTAGTGATGTTGGCTTGAACTTTAACAATACAGTGGCTGATGCAATCTATAGGAAGGGTAAAAAACAGGTGCCTACTGCTCAACAAAAAAGGAACCCAAACTTTAAACCCAGAATTAGGCCAATAGTAATAGTCTTCTCGTCAATGCAATATAAAACTCAAATCTTTGGGGGTGTTAAAACCCTGAAAAACAATCTGACATGGAAAGGCATGCATCTATCAGATGATATTACCCCTGAAGAAAAGAAAATGCAACGTAACCTACACTCAATACAAGCATTGGCAAAATCAAAGGGCATTGACTGCTATGTACGTGGATCTACAGTCACAGTAGCAGGTCAAATCTATCAATACAAAGAAATTGACAAGCTCCCTTTTGACCTCACCTCAGCAAATGCAAAAACATCTGCCCTAAACTGTACAAGGTTTTTAAAGAGGGAGAATCATGTAAATACATCACATTTTAGAAAAAGTGCATTAAAGAGTGGAGAGCCTCTCCATCCTCCTGCATTTGGATCTACTCCATACTCAAGCATCAGCTGCACGATCTCTGAGAAATAAGCATTATTTCTGCACTTTCTAATTGCAAGTGACAAAGGGGCATCTTCAATAGAGCATTCCCCTTCGAGCACCACCCAGTCATGGCTGTGTAGGAGTAGGGGCTACAAACACTCCTATGTAGAGCATAGAAACAATGACCCCATTTCCACTTGTGAGTGATCTTTGACCAAAATATGAACTTTTGTGTAATTATGTCTGGACAAAGTGATAGGTCATATTCTTGGTATCTACATTGGTGCCATCAATAAAAGTTAAAACTATATTTATCAGTGGTAGAGAGATTTTATCTAAATGGGTCCATACTATTCTATAGTAGGTGACTGCCCAGCTGTACCCCCTCACTCAAAGAGCGGCCCCTAGAGTGGGAAAGCCCTATTAAATCACACCCATGAAGCTTTGGATCTGATGTTTTAGAAGCAGCTCAGTGATATAAGGTCAACAATGAGGACTCTGTAGTGCCAATGTGAGTGGATTTTCTGATGTAGTATCAGGGTCACATGTAGCTCCAGCGTCAAGTAACATCTCCCTGAGTCCACCCTTCAAGTACAGCTTCATGTAGGGCAGTCCTTGTCACCCATATATCATGTCTTTTTAGCCTGTGTGTTACATTGGGGTCTGCACCATGCTGCAACAGCAAATGGATAGTCTTTGATGGATTTCCCCTGAACCTGCAATGGGATATCTGCATCTGTCAAATTGCGATCTGCGCCACTTTTCAGTAATAGCTCAACAAGCGCATGAAGACAACCATTATTCTTTAATGCCAGTGGATTCTTTGAAGCACTAGACACCTTTAATTTTGCTCCAGCATCAAGTAACATCTTGACTCCCTCAGTCCACCCTAGGTGTGCAGCTTCATGTAGGGCAGTCATTGTCACCCATCTACCATGTGTTTTCACCTTGCCAGTTACATTTGGGTTTGCCCCATGCTGCAACAAAAGCTTGACAACCTTTGAGACATGCAAACTATTACCTCAGTATATATCATACATACTGACCGCATGTAGAAGTGGAATGGCATCATCTGTCTCATGATGATTTGGATTTGCTCCATAATTTAGGAGCAGCTCAATAACATCAGGTCGACAATGTGGTAGTGCCAGAATTAGTGGATTTTCTGATGCATCATCAGGATGACATTTAGCTCCAGCATCAAGTAACATCTTAACTCCCTCAGTCCACCCTTGATGTGCAGCTTCATGTAGGGCAGTCCTTGTCACCCATCTACCATGTGTTTTCATCGTGTGTGTTAAATTTGGGTCTGCTCCATGATCCAGGAGAATTTCAACTATATTTGAAGATTTTTTTCTGTATCTGGCCCTATTGATAGCAAGTAGCAGTGGCATATCCTCAGCTGTCGTGTGTTGATTTTTTTTAAAGGTTGAAAGTTTTTATTGTCAAGTCACTAATTAAAATGAGTGATGAAATCTGACAATATGGTGATTCCTTTTAGTCATACAACAGTTTCGTTTTTCCAGCACATTTTAATGAATATAATGATACGATGTATATAGGTGAAGATGAGGCATACAATATATATATAAAGCTTAATAACTAAATTGGAGTGTATTTACAAAAGTAACAGGTTACATTATGTACAATCGACGAATGATTATCATTGCAAAGGTTGGAGGTGATTAATCCCCCATAAATACAAATGCTTAATAAAAAGCTGATAGACAAATTTATTTAACGGAATTATGATCAATAAGGAGACTTAATTATTTTCTAAATATCTGAAGCAATATGTTTCACTAGAAACATGACATAAGAGACCAAGATTATTTATTGTCTGGGCTAGAATTATGAAATTATGGCACCTAAGGATAGTGATATCACATGAATGAGAGCCCATGTAGCTGGATGGATGGTCACCATTAGGATTCAATTGTGAATAGAAGCCCAGTTAAGTCATTACAACCCATCCAGAGCTTCATTCTCAATACCATAGATAATAATGATCATGCACGGCTAGATGGAGTCATTACAACCCCTCCCAGCAGCGCAGAACCATCATCCCATAAGAGAGAGGATAAGACTCTGAAATGAGGTGAAGTCATTACAACCCATCCCCTAGGACTCATACATCTCTCTTTACCTAATTGCCATCCGCCTGTGCAGGGTTGTTACTCTGTTAAGTTAAATCTAGTATAGCATTTATTCTTTTCTTGAAGGTGAATTTATCAGCACTCAATTGGTACCACGAGCCCAAGTTGTCCCAAAGGCTTTTGCCTCTGAATAGCGGTGAATTATGATAACCATTGTTCCTTGCCCTGAAAGTCTTGAACTTTATACTGGCCTCGGAGCGCAGTCCTTCTCGCCTTTCACTGTGATCAATACACTCATCCTTTGTGGACAATTTATACATGTAGCTCAACAAAAGCCTCTGGCATCGGACTGCCAATGTGGTTATACCAGCCGCGTCATATTTTTGCCCCTGTATATGGTTTTGAGTCCCCTCAACTGCATTCTCTCCAGTTTCTCTAGCATTACATCACTTCCTCCATCATGAACAAAGCTTGCATAATCAAAAAGACTCATAATTGTGCTTTTATAAACTTGTACAGCGGCATTTTCAGTTAACAGATTACGCAATTTACTATACATAAAAAGCTTAACATGAACCTTTGAGATCAAGTCATTTAAAGCCGGAATGAAATTTAAGTTAGAATCAATTTTAAGTCCTAAATATGAATAACTATTCACAGTTTCAAGCATATCACCATACAGATACAAATTTTTATCTTTACATTTTTTTAGTTTAGGGGAACTCCCAAACTAACATATTTTTGTTTTGTCCGTATTGACCGTTAAATATTTTTCAGTACACCATTGGCCAACCTCCTTGATGGCGTTTTGCAATCGGTCAATTATTAGATCTATTTTGTTATTTGCCGAGTAAACTACCAGGTCATCCGCATATAAAGAGAATTTACATGGACTTATTCTTGTTTTTACATCATCAATATATAGAATGAATAACAGCGGGCCCAACACAGACCCTTGCGGGACACCAAAATTCACTTCGTTTACCACTGACTTAAATGAACCTATTTTTGTATATTGACTTCTTGTTAAATACAACATTAGCCAGTTTAATACTTTATTATGTAGGCCAATTTTGCCAAGTAACTCTATAAGGTAACCATGGTGCACACTGTCAAACACCTTTTTTAGATCTAAAAAACAGGCTCCTGTTAGATGACCCCTGTCTCTGCTCTCGTAGATATCATTTAGAAAACTGAAGATAGCATCACCAGTGCCAACACCTTTCCTGTAACCATACTGCTGTTTACTTAGAAAACTGCGCCTCTCAATTATGTCAGTTAAATGGATGTGCATTATTTGTTCCGCAATTTGGGACGGTACAGGTAAGAGGGAGATTGGTCTCCAGTTTTTCGTTAATTTTAGATTACCGGATTTAGGTATATGACATACCCTCCCTATTTTCCAGCGATCAGGAAAAATAACAGTATCGAATGACAATTGCAATAACCAAGTAAACTGATGTAACAGGAACTGTAGCGCTAGCTTGAGGATATCACTCCTAATACCCTCTATGCCTGATGTTTTATTCACATTTATTTCATTTACAAATAATTCCACAAGACCTGCATCCACTTTAATTTCACAGCTATTTTCCATCACTGGCTCTTGGTAAACCTGTCTAACAGGATGTCCCGAATCAATTATATTTTGTGTTAGTTCACTTCCAATGTTCGAGAAATACTTATTTATATAGTCAACTGACTCCTGCTTCGACTTCATCATGTTGTTATCACCTAGTATCTCTGGAGGTTCAATCTCCACACACGGTTTTAATAACCCATTAATTATTCTCCAAAACTTCTTAGGATTATCCTTCTCATCTTCCAAACTCTTTTTCACATGAGCTGCCTTGGCATATCGTACAGCTTTGTTAATCCTACATCTCACTCGGCATAGTACATTTATATCCAACATCAAGAAGCATCTGAAGACCTTGAGTCCACAATTTACATGTTGCTTTCTGTAAGTCAGTACTTGCTGTCTTTCTATCACTCGGACCTGTTCCATGTGTTTGAATCAGTTGGAGGAGGTCTAAGGCACTTTCAGCACTGCCATATTTAGGATCGTGCACACCTCACTCAATGTTTCACATTTAGCTCCAGCATTAAGAAGCATTTTCACCCCCCTCAGTCCATCCTACATACTCTGCTTCACGCAATGCTGTCCCTTTCATGTAACACTCCATTTGGGGTGGATGTATGAGTTTAGGTATCATCATTACCTCATTCACATCCCATCCACTACACACAATGTTCCTCAGGTGGTCCCGGGCTTCCCTAGCCCACTTAAAAGGGTCTATTTCTCCTCTTTACTATCCCCTCAGGATGTGTGTGGTGCACATATGCGCGGGCACTGACACATTCTAATGTGAAATTGTGTAATGTCGTTCTCGCCATGAATATGACCTTAGCTGTCAAAATGGCGTTAAACATCTATTACTCACTCACTCACTCCTCAGGTGGTCCAAGTGGTGATTATGTATAATGGCATGGACCTTTTTGGATCTTTCATTATAGTTCTCGAACCGTTTGAGATAAGTTGATGCAGACATATGAAAAAGATCAGTCCTGACACCAACACAGTTAATCTTTAACATGGAACTACTGCACTGTCCCATTCAGTGCTGAGGGATTTTGGTTAGTCTAAAAACAGGTTCTTATTTGGCATATTCTGTCACAATTATGGAAGTATCATTATTGAAAATTAGATTTGCAGTCGTGTGACTTATTCTGCATACCATTCACCAAGTCTGCAGTTGGAGTAAGTGTCTTATAAGTAACAGTGGCCATCAGTCTGTGAACTTCAATCAAGAATCATTTTAATTGACATAAAGATTTTTGTAGGAACTCATTACAAGTAATTCATAAAAGTCACAAGTGTCAACAAATTATGTTTTTTTTTGTACTGATACCATGTGTGCTGCAATGTCCGAGTGTCTGTGTGTCACCTGTCACCATGTGTGCTGCAATGTCCTAGTGTCTGTGTGTCAACTGTCACCATGTGTGCTGCAATGTCCTAGTGTCTGTGTTACCTGTCACCACGTGTGCTGCAATGTCCTAGTGTCTGTGTTACCTGTCACCATATGTGCTGCAATGTCCTAGTGTCTGTGTGTCACCTGTCACCATGTGTGCTGCAATGTCCTAGTGTCTGTGTGTTACCTGTCACCATGTGTGCTGCAATGTCCTAGTGTCTGTGTGTGTCACCTGTCACCATGTGTGCTGCAATGTCCTAGTGTCTGTGTGTCACCTGTCACCATGTGTGCTGCAATGTCCTAGTGTCTGTGTGTTACCTGTCACCATGTGTGCTGCAATGTCCGAGTGTCTGTGTGTGTCACCTGTCACCACGTGTGCTGCAATGTCCTAGTGTCTGTGTGTTACCTGTCACCATGTGTGCTGCAATGTCCTAGTGTCTGTGTGTGTCACCTGTCACCATGTGTGCTGCAATGTCCTAGTGTCTGTGTGTCACCTGTCACCAAGTGTGCTGCAATGTCCTAGTGTCTGTGTGTCACCTGTCACCATGTGTGCTGCAATGTCCTAGTGTCTGTGTTACCTGTCACCATGAGTGCTGCAATGTCCTAGTGTCTGTGTTACCTGTCACCAAGTGTGCTGCAATGTCCTAGTGTCTGTGTGTCACCTGTTACCATGTGTGCTGCAATGTCCTAGTGTCTGTGTGTTACCTGTCACCATGTGTGCTGCAATGTCCTAGTGTCTGTGTGTTACCTGTCACCATGTGTGCTGCAATGTCCTAGTGTCTGTGTGTTACCTGTCACCATGTGTGCTGCAATGTCCTAGTGTCTGTGTGTTACCTGTCACCATGTGTGCTGCAATGTCCTAGTGTCTGTGTTACCTGTCACCATGTGTGCTGCAATGTCCTAGTGTCTGTGTGTGTCACCTGTCACCACGTGTGCTGCAATGTCCAAGTGTCTGTGTCACCTGTCACCATGTGTGTTGCAATGTCCTAGTGTCTGTGTGTCACCTGTCACCATGTGTGCTGCAATGTCCTAGTGTCTGTGTGTTACCTGTCACCATGTGTGCTGCAATGTCCTAGTGTCTGTGTGTGTCACCTGTCACCATGTGTGCTGCAATGTCCTAGTGTCTGTGTTACCTGTCACCACGTGTGCTGCAATGTCCTAGTGTCTGTGTGTTACCTGTCACCATGTGTGCTGCAATGTCCTAGTGTCTGTGTGTTACCTGTCACCATGTGTGCTGCAATGTCCTAGTGTCTGTGTGTTACCTGTCACCATGTGTGCTGCAATGTCCTAGTGTCTGTGTGTTACCTGTCACCATGTGTGCTGCAATGTCCTAGTGTCTGTGTGTTACCTGTCACCATGTGTGCTGCAATGTCCTAGTGTCTGTGTTACCTGTCACCATGTGTGCTGCAATGTCCTAGTGTCTGTGTGTGTCACCTGTCACCACGTGTGCTGCAATGTCCAAGTGTCTGTGTCACCTGTCACCATGTGTGTTGCAATGTCCTAGTGTCTGTGTGTCACCTGTCACCATGTGTGCTGCAATGTCCTAGTGTCTGTGTGTTACCTGTCACCATGTGTGCTGCAATGTCCTAGTGTCTGTGTGTGTCACCTGTCACCATGTGTGCTGCAATGTCCTAGTGTCTGTGTTACCTGTCACCACGTGTGCTGCAATGTCCTAGTGTCTGTGTGTTACCTGTCACCATGTGTGCTGCAATGTCCTAGTGTCTGTGTGTTACCTGTCACCATGTGTGCTGCAATGTCCTAGTGTCTGTGTGTTACCTGTCACCATGTGTACTGCAATGTCCTAGTGTCTGTGTTACCTGTCACCATGTGTGCTGCAATGTCCTAGTGTCTCTGTGTTACCTGTCACCACGTGTGCTGCAATGTCCTAGTGTCTGTGTGTTACCTGTCACCACGTGTGCTGCAATGTCCAAGTGTCTGTGTGTCACCTGTCACCATGTGTGCTACAATGTCCTAGTGTCTGTGTGTCACCTGTCACCATGTGTGCTGCAATGTCCTAGTGTCTGTGTGTCACCTGTCACCATGTGTGCTGCAATGTCCTAGTGTCTGTGTGTTACCTGTCACCATGTGTGCTGCAATGTCCTAGTGTCTGTGTGTGTCACCTGTCACCATGTGTGCTGCAATGTCCTAGTGTCTGTGTGTCACCTGTCACCATGTGTGCTGCAATGTCCTAGTGTCTGTGTGTTACCTGTCACCATGTGTGCTGCAATGTCCGAGTGTCTGTGTGTGTCACCTGTCACCACGTGTGCTGCAATGTCCTAGTGTCTGTGTGTTACCTGTCACCATGTGTGCTGCAATGTCCTAGTGTCTGTGTGTGTCACCTGTCACCATGTGTGCTGCAATGTCCTAGTGTCTGTGTGTCACCTGTCACCAAGTGTGCTGCAATGTCCTAGTGTCTGTGTGTCACCTGTCACCATGTGTGCTGCAATGTCCTAGTGTCTGTGTTACCTGTCACCATGAGTGCTGCAATGTCCTAGTGTCTGTGTTACCTGTCACCAAGTGTGCTGCAATGTCCTAGTGTCTGTGTGTCACCTGTTACCATGTGTGCTGCAATGTCCTAGTGTCTGTGTGTTACCTGTCACTGTGTGTGCTGCAATGTCCTAGTGTCTGTGTGTTACCTGTCACCATGTGTGCTGCAATGTCCTAGTGTCTGTGTGTTACCTGTCACCATGTGTGCTGCAATGTCCTAGTGTCTGTGTGTTACCTGTCACCATGTGTGCTGCAATGTCCTAGTGTCTGTGTTACCTGTCACCATGTGTGCTGCAATGTCCTAGTGTCTGTGTGTGTCACCTGTCACCACGTGTGCTGCAATGTCCAAGTGTCTGTGTCACCTGTCACCATGTGTGTTGCAATGTCCTAGTGTCTGTGTGTCACCTGTCACCATGTGTGCTGCAATGTCCTAGTGTCTGTGTGTTACCTGTCACCATGTGTGCTGCAATGTCCTAGTGTCTGTGTGTGTCACCTGTCACCATGTGTGCTGCAATGTCCTAGTGTCTGTGTTACCTGTCACCACGTGTGCTGCAATGTCCTAGTGTCTGTGTGTTACCTGTCACCATGTGTGCTGCAATGTCCTAGTGTCTGTGTGTTACCTGTCACCATGTGTGCTGCAATGTCCTAGTGTCTGTGTTACCTGTCACCACGTGTGCTGCAATGTCCTAGTGTCTGTGTGTTACCTGTCACCATGTGTGCTGCAATGTCCTAGTGTCTGTGTGTTACCTGTCACCATGTGTGCTGCAATGTCCTAGTGTCTGTGTGTTACCTGTCACCATGTGTACTGCAATGTCCTAGTGTCTGTGTTACCTGTCACCATGTGTGCTGCAATGTCCTAGTGTCTCTGTGTTACCTGTCACCACGTGTGCTGCAATGTCCTAGTGTCTGTGTGTTACCTGTCACCACGTGTGCTGCAATGTCCAAGTGTCTGTGTGTCACCTGTCACCATGTGTGCTACAATGTCCTAGTGTCTGTGTGTCACCTGTCACCATGTGTGCTGCAATGTCCTAGTGTCTGTGTGTCACCTGTCACCATGTGTGCTGCAATGTCCTAGTGTCTGTGTGTTACCTGTCACCATGTGTGCTGCAATGTCCTAGTGTCTGTGTGTGTCACCTGTCACCATGTGTGCTGCAATGTCCTAGTGTCTGTGTGTCACCTGTCACCATGTGTGCTGCAATGTCCTAGTGTCTGTGTGTTACCTGTCACCATGTGTGCTGCAATGTCCGAGTGTCTGTGTGTGTCACCTGTCACCACGTGTGCTGCAATGTCCTAGTGTCTGTGTGTTACCTGTCACCATGTGTGCTGCAATGTCCTAGTGTCTGTGTGTGTCACCTGTCACCATGTGTGCTGCAATGTCCTAGTGTCTGTGTGTCACCTGTCACCAAGTGTGCTGCAATGTCCTAGTGTCTGTGTGTCACCTGTCACCATGTGTGCTGCAATGTCCTAGTGTCTGTGTTACCTGTCACCATGAGTGCTGCAATGTCCTAGTGTCTGTGTTACCTGTCACCAAGTGTGCTGCAATGTCCTAGTGTCTGTGTGTCACCTGTTACCATGTGTGCTGCAATGTCCTAGTGTCTGTGTGTTACCTGTCACTGTGTGTGCTGCAATGTCCTAGTGTCTGTGTGTTACCTGTCACCATGTGTGCTGCAATGTCCTAGTGTCTGTGTGTTACCTGTCACCATGTGTGCTGCAATGTCCTAGTGTCTGTGTGTTACCTGTCACCATGTGTGCTGCAATGTCCTAGTGTCTGTGTTACCTGTCACCATGTGTGCTGCAATGTCCTAGTGTCTGTGTGTGTCACCTGTCACCACGTGTGCTGCAATGTCCAAGTGTCTGTGTCACCTGTCACCATGTGTGTTGCAATGTCCTAGTGTCTGTGTGTCACCTGTCACCATGTGTGCTGCAATGTCCTAGTGTCTGTGTGTTACCTGTCACCATGTGTGCTGCAATGTCCTAGTGTCTGTGTGTGTCACCTGTCACCATGTGTGCTGCAATGTCCTAGTGTCTGTGTTACCTGTCACCACGTGTGCTGCAATGTCCTAGTGTCTGTGTGTTACCTGTCACCATGTGTGCTGCAATGTCCTAGTGTCTGTGTGTTACCTGTCACCATGTGTGCTGCAATGTCCTAGTGTCTGTGTGTTACCTGTCACCATGTGTACTGCAATGTCCTAGTGTCTGTGTTACCTGTCACCATGTGTGCTGCAATGTCCTAGTGTCTGTGTTTGTTACCTGTCACCATGTGTGCTGCAATGTCCTAGTGTCTGTGTGTTACCTGTCACCATGAGTGCTGCAATGTCCTAGTGTCTGTGTCACCTGTCACCACGTGTGCTGCAATGTCCTAGTGTCTGTGTGTCACCTGTCACCATGTGTGCTGCGATGTCCTATTGTCTGTGTGTCACCTGTCACCATGTGTGCTGCAATGTCCTAGTGTCTGTGTGTCACCTGTTACCATGTGTGCTGCAATGTCCTAGTGTCTGTGTGTCACCTGTCACCATGTGTGCTGCAATGTCCTAGTGTCTGTGTGTCACCTGTTACCATGTGTGCTGCAATGTCCTAGTGTCTGTGTGTCACCTGTCACCATGTGTCCTGCAATGTCCTAGTGTCTGTGTGTCACCTGTCACCATGTGTGCTGCAATGTCCTAGTGTCTGTGTGTTACCTGTCACCATGTGTGCTACAATGTCCTAGTGTCTGTGTGTCACCTGTCACCATGTGTGCTGCAATGTCCTAGTGTCTGTGTGTCACCTGTCACCATATGTGCTGCAATGTCCTAGTGTCTGTGTGTCACCTGTCACCATGTGTGCTGCAATGTCCTAGTGTCTGTGTGTCACCTGTTACCATGTGTGCTGCAATGTCCTAGTGTCTGTGTCACCTGTCACCATGTGTGCTGCAATGTCCTAGTGTCTGTGTCACCTGTCACCATGTGTGCTCCAATGTCCTAGTGTCTGTGTGTCACCTGTCACCATGTGTGCTGCAATGTCCTAGTGTCTGTGTCACCTGTCACCATGTGTGCTGCAATGTCCTAGTGTCTGTGTGTCACCTGTCACCATGTGTGCTGCAATGTCCTAGTGTCTGTGTGTCACCTGTCACCACGTGTGCTGCAATGTCCTAGTGTCTGTGTTACCTGTCACCATGTGTGCTGCAATGTCCTAGTGTCTGTGTCACCTGTCACCACATGTGCTGCAATGTCCTAGTGTCTGTGTGTCACCTGTCACCATGTGTGCTGCAATGTCCTATTGTCTGTGTGTCACCTGTCACCATGTGTGCTGCAATGTCCTAGTGTCTGTGTGTTACCTGTCACCATGTGTGCTGCAATGTCCTAATGTCTGTGTGTCACCTGTCACCATGTGTGCTGCAATGTCCTAATGTCTGTGTGTCACCTGTCACCATGTGTGCTGCAATGTCCTAATGTCTGTGTGTCACCTGTCACCATGTGTGCTGCAATGTCCTAATGTCTGTGTGTCACCTGTCACCATGTGTGCTGCAATGTCCTAGTGTCTGTGTGTTACCTGTCACCATGTGTGCTGCAATGTCCTAATGTCTGTGTGTCACCTGTCACCATGTGTCCTGCAATGTCCTAATGTCTGTGTGTCACCTGTCACCACGTGTGCTGCAATGTCCTAGTGTCTGTGTGTCACCTGTCACCAAGTGTGCTGCAATGTCCTAGTGTCTGTGTGTCACCTGTCACCATGTGTGCTGCAATGTCCTAGTGTCTATGTATGTTACCTGTCACCACGTGTGCTGCAATGTCTGAGTGTCTGTGTGTGTTACCTGTCACCATGTGTGCTGCAATGTCCTAGTGTCTGTGTGTGTTACCTGTCACCATGTGTGCTGCAATGTCCTAGTGTCTGTGTGTGTTACCTGTCACCACGTGTGCTGCAATGTCCTAGTGTCTGTGTGTGTTACCTGTCACCATGTGTGCTGCAATGTCCGAGTGTCTGTGTGTGTTACCTGTCACCATGTGTGCTGCAATGTCCTAGTGTCTGTGTGTGTAATCTGTCAAAACGTGTGCTGCAATGTCCTAGTGTCTGTGTGTCACCTGTCACCATGTGTGCTGCAGTGTCTTAGTGTCTGTGTGTGTCACCTGTCACCAAGTGTGCTGCAATGTCCTAGTGTCTGTGTGTCACCTGTCACCACGTGTGCTGCAATGTCCTACTGTCTGTGTGTCACCTGTCACCACGTGTGCTGCAATGTCCTAGTGTCTGTGTGTCACCTGTCACCACGTGTGCTGCAATGTCCTAGTGTCTGTGTGTCACCTGTCACCACGTGTGCTGCAATGTCCTAGTGTCTGTGTGTTACCTGTCACCACGTGTGCTGCAATGTCCTAGTGTCTGTGTGTCACCTGTCACCACGTGTGCTGCAATGTCCTAGTGTCTGTGTGTCACCTGTCACCACGTGTGCTGCAATGTCCTAGTATCTGTGTGTGTTACCTGTCACCACGTGTGCTGCAATGTCCTAGTGTCTGTGTGTCACCTGTCACCATGTGTGCTGCAGTGTCTTAGTGTCTGTGTGTGTTACCTGTCACCACGTGTGCTGCATTGTCCTAGTGTCTGTGTGTTACCTGTCACCACGTGTGCTGCAATGTCCTAGTGTCTGTGTGTCACCTGTCACCATGTGTGCTGCAATGTCCTAGTGTCTGTGTGTCACCTGTCACCACGTGTGCTGCAATGTCTTAGTATCTGTGTGTGTTACCTGTCACCACGTGTGCTGCAATGTCCTAGTGTCTGTGTGTCACCTGTCACCATGTGTGCTGCAGTGTCTTAGTGTCTGTGTGTGTCACCTGTCACCACGTGTGCTCAATGTCCTAGTGTCTGTGTGTGTTACCTGTCACCATGTGTGCTGCAATGTCCTAGTGTCTGTGTGTCACCTGTCACCACGTGTGCTGCAATGTCCTAATGTCTGTGTGTCACCTGTCACCATGTGTGCTGCAATGTCCTAGTGTCTGTGTGTCACCTGTCACCATGTGTGCTGCAATGTCCTAGTGTCTGTGTGTTACCTGTCACCATGAGTGCTGCAATGTCCTAGTGTCTGTGTCTGTCCTGTCACCATGTGTGCTGCAATGTCCTAGTGTCTGTGTTACCTGTCACCATATGTGCTGCAATGTCCTAGTGTCTGTGTGTCACCTGTCACCATGTGTGCTGCAATGTCCTAGTGTCTGTGTTACCTGTCACCACGTGTGCTGCAATGTCCTAGTGTCTGTGTGTCACCTGTCACCACGTGTGCTGCAATGTCCTAGTGTCTGTGTGTGTTACCTGTCACCACGTGTGCTGCAATGTCCTAGTGTCTGTGTGTGTTACCTGTCACCATATGTGCTGCAATGTCCTAGTGTCTGTGTGTCACCTGTCACCATGTGTGCTGCAATGTCCTAGTGTCTGTGTTACCTGTCACCATGTGTGCTGCAATGTCCTAGTGTCTGTGTTACCTGTCACCACGTGTGCTGCAATGTCCTAGTGTCTGTGTGTTACCTGTCACCATGTGTGCTGCAATGTCCTAGTGTCTGTGTGTTACCTGTCACCACGTGTGCTGCAATGTCCTAGTGTCTGTGTGTTACCTGTCACCATGTGTGCTGCAATGTCCTAGTGTCTGTGTTTGTTACCTGTCACCATGTGTGCTGCAATGTCCTAGTGTCTGTGTGTTACCTGTCACCATGTGTGCTGCAATGTCCTAGTGTCTGTGTGTTACCTGTCACCACGTGTGCTGCAATGTCCTAGTGTCTGTGTGTTACCTGTCACCACGTGTGCTGCAATGTCCTAGTGTCTGTGTGTTACCTGTCACCATGTGTGTTGCAATGTCCTAGTGTCTGTGTGTCACCTGTCACCATGTGTGCTGCAATGTCCTAGTGTCTGTGTGTTACCTGTCACCACGTGTGCTGCAATGTCCTAGTGTCTGTGTGTTACCTGTCACCATGTGTGCTGCAATGTCCTAGTGTCTGTGTCACCTGTCACCATGTGTGCTGCAATGTCCTAGTGTCTGTGTGTGTCACCTGTCACCATGTGTGCTGCAATGTCCTAGTGTCTGTGTTTGTTACCTGTCACCATGTGTGCTGCAATGTCCTAGTGTCTGTGTTACCTGTCACCATGTGTGCTGCAATGTCCTAGTGTCTGTGTTTGTTACCTGTCACCATGTGTGCTGCAATGTCCTAGTGTCTGTGTGTGTCACCTGTCACCATGTGTTCTGCAATGTCCTAGTGTCTGTGTTACCTGTCACCATGTGTGCTGCAATGTCCTAGTGTCTGTGTGTTACCTGTCACCATGTGTGCTGCAATGTCCTAGTGTCTGTGTGTGACCTGTCAACATGTTTGATGCAATGTCCTAGTGTCTGTGTTACCTGTCACCATGTGTGCTGCAATGTCCTAGTGTCTGTGTCACCTGTCACCACATGTGCTGCAATGTCCTAGTATCTGTGTGTGTTACCTGTAACCACGTGTGCTGCAATGTCCTAGTGTCTGTGTTACCTGTCACCATGTGTGCTGCAATGTCCTAGTGTCTGTGTGTGACCTGTCAACATGTTTGATGCAATGTCCTAGTGTCTGTGTTACCTATCACCATGTGTGCTGCAATGTCCTAGTGTCTGTGTCACCTGTCACCACATGTGCTGCAATGTCCTAGTATCTGTGTGTGTTACCTGTCACCACGTGTGCTGCAATGTCCTAGTGTCTGTGTGTCACCTGTCACCATATGTGCTGCAATGTCCTAGTGTCTGTGTGTTACCTGTCACCACGTGTGCTGCAATGTCCTAGTGTCTGTGTTACCTGTCACCCTGTGTGCTGCAATGTCCAAGTGTCTGTGTGTCACCTGTCACCATGTGTGATGCAATGTCCTAGTGTCTGTGTGTCACCTGTCACCATGTGTGCTGCAATGTCCTAGTGTCTGTGTGTCACCTGTCACCACGTGTGCTGCAATGTCCTAGTGTCTGTGTGTCACCTGTCACCATGTGTGCTGCAATGTCCTAGTGTCTGTGTGTCACCTGTCACCATGTGTGCTGCAATGTCCTAGTGTCTGTGTGTCACCTGTCACCATGTGTGCTGCAATGTCCTAGTGTCTGTGTGTTACCTGTCACCATGTGTGCTGCAATGTCCTAGTGTCTCTGTGTCACCTGTTACCATGTGTGCTGCAATGTCCTAGTGTCTGTGTGTGTTACCTGTCACCACGTGTGCTGCAATGTCCGAGTGTCTGTGTGTGTTACCTGTCACCATGTGTGCTGCAATGTCCTAGTGTCTGTGTGTCACCTGTCACCACGTGTGCTGCAATGTCCTAGTGTCTGTGTCACCTGTCACCATGTGTGCTGCAATGTCCTAGTGTCTGTGTTACCTGTCACCAAGTGTGTTGCAATGTCCTAGTGTCTGTGTCACCTGTCACCACGTGTGCTGCAATGTCCTAGTGTCTGTGTCACCTGTCACCATGTGTGCTGCAATGTCCTAGTGTCTGTGTGTTACCTGTCACCATGTGTGCTGCAATGTCCTAGTGTCTGTGTCACCTGTCACCATGTGTGCTGCAATGTCCTAGTGTCTGTGTCACCTGTCACCACGTGTGCTGCAATGTCCTAGTGTCTGTGTCACCTGTCACCATGTGTGCTGCAATGTCCTAGTGTCTGTGTCACCTGTCACCATGTGTGCTGCAATGTCCTAGTGTCTGTGTCACCTGTCACCACGTGTGCTGCAATGTCCTAGTGTCTGTGTGTTACCTGTCACCATGTGTGCTGCAATGTCCTAGTGTCTGTGTCACCTGTCACCATGTGTGCTGCAATGTCCTAGTGTCTGTGTCACCTGTCACCACGTGTGCTGCAATGTCCTAGTGTCTGTGTCACCTGTCACCATGTGTGCTGCAATGTCCTAGTGTCTGTGTGTTACCTGTCACCATGTGTGCTGCAATGTCCTAGTGTCTGTGTGTTACCTGTCACCATGTGTGCTGCAATGTCCTAGTGTCTGTGTGTGACCTGTCAACATGTTTGATGCAATGTCCTAGTGTCTGTGTTACCTGTCACCATGTGTGCTGCAATGTCCTAGTGTCTGTGTTACCTGTCACCATGTGTGCTGCAATGTCCTAGTGTCTGTGTGTCACCTGTCACCATATGTGCTGCAATGTCCTAGTGTCTGTGTGTTACCTGTCACCATATATGCTGCAATGTCCTAGTGTCTGTGTGTCACCTGTCACCACGTGTGCTGCAATGTCCTAGTGTCTGTGTTACCTATCACCATGTGTGCTGCAATGTCCTAGTGTCTGTGTCACCTGTCACCACATGTGCTGCAATGTCCTAGTGTCTGTGTGTGTTACCTGTAACCACGTGTGCTGCAATGTCCTAGTGTCTGTGTGTGTTACCTGTCACCACGTGTGCTGCAATGTCCTAGTGTCTGTGTGTGTTACCTGTAACCACGTGTGCTGCAATGTCCTAGTGTCTGTGTGTCACCTGTCACCATGTGTGCTGCAGTGTCTTAGTGTCTGTGTGTGTCACCTGTAACCACGTGTGCTGCAATGTCCTAGTGTCTGTGTGTCACCTGTCACCATGTGTGCTGCAATGTCCTAGTGTCTGTGTGTGTCACCTGTAACCACGTGTGCTGCAATGTCCTAGTGTCTGTGTGTGTCCTGTCACCAAGTGTGCTGCAATGTCCTCGTGTCTGTGTATGTTACCTGTCACCATGTGTGCTGCAATGTCCTAGTGTCTGTGTTACCTGTCACCATGTGTGCTGCAATGTCCTAGTGTCTGTGTGTCACCTGTCACCATGTGTGATGCAATGTCCTAGTGTCTGTGTGTCACCTGTCACCATGTGTGCTGCAATGTCCTAGTGTCTGTGTGTCACCTGTCACCATGAGTGCTGCAATGTCCTAGTGTCTGTGTGTGTCACCTGTCACCATGTGTGCTGCAATGTCCTAGTGTCTGTGTGTCACCTGTCACCATGTGTGCTGCAATGTCCTAGTGTCTGTGTGTCACCTGTCACCATGAGTGCTGCAATGTCCTAGTGTCTGTGTGTTACCTGTCACCACGTGTGCTGTAATGTCCTAGTGTCTGTGTGTTACCTGTCACCAAGTGTGCTGCAATGTCCTAGTGTCTGTGTGTGTTACCTGTCACCATGTGTGCTGCAATGTCCTAGTGTCTGTGTCACCTGTTACCATGTGTGCTGCAATGTCCAAGTGGCTGTGTGTGTTACCTGTCACCACATGTACTGCAATGTCCTAGTGTCTGTGTGTCACCTGTCACCACGTGTGCTGCAATGTCCTAGTGTCTGTGTCACCTGTCACCATGTGTGCTGCAATGTCCTAGTGTCTGTGTGTGTCACCTGTCACCATGTGTACTGCAATGTCCTAGTGTCTGTGTGTTACCTGTCACCACGTGTGCTGTAATGTCCTAGTGTCTGTGTGTTACCTGTCACCAAGTGTACTGCAATGTCCTAGTGTCTGTGTGTGTTACCTGTCACCATGTGTGCTGCAATGTCCTAGTGTCTGTGTGTCACCTGTCACCAAGTGTGCTGCAATGTCCTAGTGTCTGTGTGTTACCTGTCACCATGTGTGCTGCAATGTCCTAGTGTCTGTGTCACCTGTCACCATGTGTGATGCAATGTCCTAGTGTCTGTGTCACCTGTCACCATGTGTGATGCAATGTCCTAGTGTCTGTGTTACCTGTCACCAAGTGTGCTGCAATGTCCTAGTGTCTGTGTGTCACCTGTCACCATGTGTGCTGCAATGTCCTAGTGTCTGTCTGTCACCTGTCACCATGTGTGCTGCAATGTCCTAGTGTCTGTCTGTCACCTGTTACCATGTGTGCTGCAATGTCCGAGTGTCTGTGTGTGTCACCTGTCACCATGTGTGCTGCAATGTCCTAGTGTCTGTGTGTTACCTGTCACCAAGTGTGCTGCAATGTCCTAGTGTCTGTGTGTCACCTGTCACCACGTGTGCTGCAATGTCCTAGTGTCTGTGTTTGTCACCTGTCACCACGTGTGCTGCAATGTCCTAGTGTCTGTGTGTCACCTGTCACCATGAGTGCTGCAATGTCCTAGTGTCTGTGTGTTACCTGTCACCACGTGTGCTGCAATGTCCTAGTGTCTGTGTGTCACCTGTCACCATGTGTGCTGCAATGTCCTAGTGTCTGTGTGTCACCTGTCACCATGTGTACTGCAATGTCCTAGTGTCTGTGTGTTACCTGTCACCAAGTGTGCTGCAATGTCCTAGTGTCTGTGTGTCACCTGTCACCACGTGTGCTGCAATGTCCTAGTGTCTGTGTTTGTCACCTGTCACCACGTGTGCTGCAATGTCCTAGTGTCTGTGTTACCTGTCACCACGTGTGCTGCAATGTCCTACTGTCTGTGTCACCTGTCACCATATGTGCTGCAATGTCCTAGTGTCTGTGTGTCACCTGTCACCATGTGTGCTGCAATGTCCGAGTGTCTGTGTTACCTGTCACCAAGTGTGCTGCAATGTCCTAGTGTCTCTGTGTCACCTGTCACCACATGTGCTGCAATTTCCTAGTGTCTGTGTTACCTGTCACCATGTGTGCTGCAATGTCCTAGTGTCTCTGTGTCACCTGTTACCATGTGTGCTGCAATGTCCTAGTGTCTGTGTTTGTCACCTGTCACCACGTGTGCTGCAATGTCCTAGTGTCTGTGTTACCTGTCACCATATGTGCTGCAATGTCCTAGTGTCTGTGTGTCACCTGTCACCATGTGTGCTGCAATGTCCTAGTGTCTGTGTTACCTGTCACCATGTGTGCTGCAATGTCCTAGTGTCTGTGTTTGTTACCTGTCACCATGTGTGCTGCAATGTCCTAGTGTCTGTGTTTGTTACCTGTCACCATGTGTGCTGCAATGTCCTAGTGTCTGTGTTTGTTACCTGTCACCATGTGTGCTGCAATGTCCTAGTGTCTGTGTGTTACCTGTCACCATGTGTGCTGCAATGTCCTAGTGTCTGTGTGTCACCTGTCACCATGTGTGCTGCAATGTCCTAGTGTCTGTGTTTGTTACCTGTCACCATGTGTGCTGCAATGTCCTAGTGTCTGTGTTACCTGTCACCATGTGTGCTGCAATGTCCTAGTGTCTGTGTTTGTTACCTGTCACCATGTGTGCTGCAATGTCCTAGTGTCTGTGTGTGTTACCTGTCACCATGTGTGCTGCAATGTCCTAGTGTCTGTGTGTTACCTGTCACCATGTGTGCTGCAATGTCCTAGTGTCTGTGTGTCACCTGTCACCAAGTGTGCTGCAATGTCCTAGTGTCTGTGTGTCACCTGTCACCATGTGTGCTGCAATGTCCTAGTGTCTGTGTTTGTTACCTGTCACCATGTGTGCTGCAATGTCCTAGTGTCTGTGTTTGTCACCTGTCACCATGTGTGCTGCAATGTCCTAGTGTCTGTGTGTCACCTGTCACCACGTGTGCTGCAATGTCCTTGTGTCTGTGTGTCACCTGTCACCATGTGTGCTGCAATGTCCTAGTGTCTGTGTTTGTTACCTGTCACCATGTGTGCTGCAATGTCCTAGTGTCTGTGTCACCTGTCACCACGTGTGCTGCAATGTCCTAGTGTCTGTGTTACCTGTCACCATGTGTGCTGCAATGTCCTAGTGTCTGTCTGTGTCACCTGTCACCATGTGTGCTGCAATGTCCTAATGTCTGTGTGTCACCTGTCACCATGTGTGCTGCAATGTCCTAGTGTCTGTGTGTCACCTGTCACCATGTGTGCTGCAATGTCCTAGTGTCTGTGTGTTACCTGTCACCATGAGTGCTGCAATGTCCTAGTGTCTGTGTGTCACCTGTCACCACGTGTGCTGCAATGTCCTAGTGTCTGTGTTTGTCACCTGTCACCACGTGTGCTGCAATGTCCTAGTGTCTGTGTTACCTGTCACCACGTGTGCTGCAATGTCCTACTGTCTGTGTCACCTGTCACCATATGTGCTGCAATGTCCTAGTGTCTGTGTGTCACCTGTCACCATGTGTGCTGCAATGTCCGAGTGTCTGTGTTACCTGTCACCAAGTGTGCTGCAATGTCCTAGTGTCTCTGTGTCACCTGTCACCACATGTGCTGCAATTTCCTAGTGTCTGTGTTACCTGTCACCATGTGTGCTGCAATGTCCTAGTGTCTCTGTGTCACCTGTTACCATGTGTGCTGCAATGTCCTAGTGTCTGTGTTTGTCACCTGTCACCACGTGTGCTGCAATGTCCTAGTGTCTGTGTTACCTGTCACCCTGTGTGCTGCAATGTCCTTGTGTCTGTGTGTCACCTGTCACCATGTGTGCTGCAATGTCCTAGTGTCTGTGTTTGTTACCTGTCACCATGTGTGCTGCAATGTCCTAGTGTCTGTGTGTCACCTGTCACCATGTGTGCTGCAATGTCCTAGTGTCTGTGTCACCTGTCACCATGTGTGCTGCAATGTCCTAGTGTCTGTGTGTTACCTGTCACCATGTGTGCTGCAATGTCCTAGTGTCTGTGTGTGTCACCTGTCACCATGTGTGCTGCAGTGTCTTAGTGTCTGTGTGTTACCTGTCACCATGTGTGCTGCAATGTCCTAGTGTCTGTGTGTTACCTGTCACCATGTGTGCTGCAATGTCCTAGTGTCTGTGTGTTACCTGTCACCATATGTGCTGCAATGTCCTAGTGTCTATGTGTGTCACCTGTCACCATGTGTGCTGCAATGTCCTAGTGTCTGTGTGTTACCTGTCACCATGTGTGCTGCAATGTCCTAGTGTCTGTGTGTTACCTGTCACCATGTGTGCTGCAATGTCCTAGTGTCTGTGTGTTACCTGTCACCATGTGTGCTGCAATGTCCTAGTGTCTGTGTGTCACCTGTCACCATATGTGCTGCAATGTCCTAGTGTCTGTGTTTGTTACCTGTCACCATGTGTGCTGCAATGTCCTAGTGTCTGTGTTACCTGTCACCATATGTGCTGCAATGTCCTAGTGTCTGTGTCACCTGTCACCATGTGTGCTGCAATGTCCTAGTGTCTGTGTGTCACCTGTCACCATGTGTGCTGCAATGTCCTAGTGTCTGTGTGTTACCTGTCACCATGTGTGCTGCAATGTCCTAGTGTCTGTGTGTCACCTGTCACCATGTGTGCTGCAATGTCCTAGTGTCTGTGTGTCACCTGTCACCATGTGTACTGCAATGTCCTAGTGTCTGTGTGTCACCTGTCACCATGTGTGCTGCAATGTCCTAGTGTCTGTGTTACCTGTCACCATGTGTGATGCAATGTCCTAGTGTCTGTGTTACCTGTCACCAAGTGTGCTGCAATGTCCTAGTGTCTGTGTGTTACCTGTCACCATGTGTGCTGCAATGTCCTAGTGTCTGTGTGTCACCTGTCACCATGAGTGCTGCAATGTCCTAGTGTCTGTGTGTTACCTGTCACCACGTGTGCTGCAGTGTCTTAGTGTCTGTGTGTTACCTGTCACCATGTGTGCTGCAATGTCCTAGTGTCTGTGTTACCTGTCACCATGTGTGATGCAATGTCCTAGTGTCTGTGTTACCTGTCACCAAGTGTGCTGCAATGTCCTAGTGTCTGTGTGTTACCTGTCACCATGTGTGCTGCAATGTCCTAGTGTCTGTGTGTCACCTGTCACCATGTGTGCTGCAATGTCCTAGTGTCTGTGTGTGTCACCTGTCACCATGTGTGCTGCAGTGTCTTAGTGTCTGTGTGTTACCTGTCACCATGTGTGCTGCAATGTCCTAGTGTCTGTGTGTTACCTGTCACCATGTGTGCTGCAATGTCCTAGTGTCTGTGTGTTACCTGTCACCATATGTGCTGCAATGTCCTAGTGTCTATGTGTGTCACCTGTCACCATGTGTGCTGCAATGTCCTAGTGTCTGTGTGTTACCTGTCACCATGTGTGCTGCAATGTCCTAGTGTCTGTGTGTTACCTGTCACCATGTGTGCTGCAATGTCCTAGTGTCTGTGTGTTACCTGTCACCATGTGTGCTGCAATGTCCTAGTGTCTGTGTGTCACCTGTCACCATATGTGCTGCAATGTCCTAGTGTCTGTGTTTGTTACCTGTCACCATGTGTGCTGCAATGTCCTAGTGTCTGTGTTACCTGTCACCATATGTGCTGCAATGTCCTAGTGTCTGTGTCACCTGTCACCATGTGTGCTGCAATGTCCTAGTGTCTGTGTGTCACCTGTCACCATGTGTGCTGCAATGTCCTAGTGTCTGTGTGTTACCTGTCACCATGTGTGCTGCAATGTCCTAGTGTCTGTGTGTCACCTGTCACCATGTGTGCTGCAATGTCCTAGTGTCTGTGTGTCACCTGTCACCATGTGTACTGCAATGTCCTAGTGTCTGTGTGTCACCTGTCACCATGTGTGCTGCAATGTCCTAGTGTCTGTGTTACCTGTCACCATGTGTGATGCAATGTCCTAGTGTCTGTGTTACCTGTCACCAAGTGTGCTGCAATGTCCTAGTGTCTGTGTGTTACCTGTCACCATGTGTGCTGCAATGTCCTAGTGTCTGTGTGTCACCTGTCACCATGAGTGCTGCAATGTCCTAGTGTCTGTGTGTTACCTGTCACCACGTGTGCTGCAATGTCCTAGTGTCTGTGTGTCACCTGTCACCATGTGTGCTGCAATGTCCTAGTGTCTGTGTGTCACCTGTCACCATGTGTACTGCAATGTCCTAGTGTCTGTGTGTTACCTGTCACCAAGTGTGCTGCAATGTCCTAGTGTCTGTGTGTCACCTGTCACCACGTGTGCTGCAATGTCCTAGTGTCTGTGTTTGTCACCTGTCACCACGTGTGCTGCAATGTCCTAGTGTCTGTGTTACCTGTCAGCACGTGTGCTGCAATGTCCTACTGTCTGTGTCACCTGTCACCATATGTGCTGCAATGTCCTAGTGTCTGTGTGTCACCTGTCACCATGTGTGCTGCAATGTCCGAGTGTCTATGTTACCTGTCACCAAGTGTGCTGCAATGTCCTAGTGTCTCTGTGTCACCTGTCACCACATGTGCTGCAATTTCCTAGTGTCTGTGTTACCTGTCACCATGTGTGCTGCAATGTCCTAGTGTCTCTGTGTCACCTGTTACCATGTGTGCTGCAATGTCCTAGTGTCTGTGTTTGTCACCTGTCACCACGTGTGCTGCAATGTCCTAGTGTCTGTGTTACCTGTCACCCTGTGTGCTGCAATGTCCTTGTGTCTGTGTGTCACCTGTCACCATGTGTGCTGCAATGTCCTAGTGTCTGTGTTTGTTACCTGTCACCATGTGTGCTGCAATGTCCTAGTGTCTGTGTGTCACCTGTCACCATGTGTGCTGCAATGTCCTAGTGTCTGTGTCACCTGTCACCATGTGTGCTGCAATGTCCTAGTGTCTGTGTGTTACCTGTCACCATGTGTGCTGCAATGTCCTAGTGTCTGTGTGTGTCACCTGTCACCATGTGTGCTGCAGTGTCTTAGTGTCTGTGTGTTACCTGTCACCATGTGTGCTGCAATGTCCTAGTGTCTGTGTGTTACCTGTCACCATGTGTGCTGCAATGTCCTAGTGTCTGTGTGTTACCTGTCACCATATGTGCTGCAATGTCCTAGTGTCTATGTGTGTCACCTGTCACCATGTGTGCTGCAATGTCCTAGTGTCTGTGTGTTACCTGTCACCATGTGTGCTGCAATGTCCTAGTGTCTGTGTGTTACCTGTCACCATGTGTGCTGCAATGTCCTAGTGTCTGTGTGTTACCTGTCACCATGTGTGCTGCAATGTCCTAGTGTCTGTGTGTCACCTGTCACCATATGTGCTGCAATGTCCTAGTGTCTGTGTTTGTTACCTGTCACCATGTGTGCTGCAATGTCCTAGTGTCTGTGTTACCTGTCACCATATGTGCTGCAATGTCCTAGTGTCTGTGTCACCTGTCACCATGTGTGCTGCAATGTCCTAGTGTCTGTGTGTCACCTGTCACCATGTGTGCTGCAATGTCCTAGTGTCTGTGTTACCTGTCACCATGTGTGCTGCAATGTCCTAGTGTCTGTGTTTGTTACCTGTCACCATGTGTGCTGCAATGTCCTAGTGTCTGTGTTTGTTACCTGTCACCATGTGTGCTGCAATGTCCTAGTGTCTGTGTTTGTTACCTGTCACCATGTGTGCTGCAATGTCCTAGTGTCTGTGTGTTACCTGTCACCATGTGTGCTGCAATGTCCTAGTGTCTGTGTGTCACCTGTCACCATGTGTGCTGCAATGTCCTAGTGTCTGTGTTTGTTACCTGTCACCATGTGTGCTGCAATGTCCTAGTGTCTGTGTTACCTGTCACCATGTGTGCTGCAATGTCCTAGTGTCTGTGTTTGTTACCTGTCACCATGTGTGCTGCAATGTCCTAGTGTCTGTGTGTGTTACCTGTCACCATGTGTGCTGCAATGTCCTAGTGTCTGTGTGTTACCTGTCACCATGTGTGCTGCAATGTCCTAGTGTCTGTGTGTCACCTGTCACCAAGTGTGCTGCAATGTCCTAGTGTCTGTGTGTCACCTGTCACCATGTGTGCTGCAATGTCCTAGTGTCTGTGTTTGTTACCTGTCACCATGTGTGCTGCAATGTCCTAGTGTCTGTGTTTGTTACCTGTCACCATGTGTGCTGCAATGTCCTAGTGTCTGTGTGTCACCTGTCACCACGTGTGCTGCAATGTCCTAGTGTCTGTGTTACCTGTCACCATGTGTGCTGCAATGTCCTAGTGTCTGTGTTTGTTACCTGTCACCATGTGTGCTGCAATGTCCTAATGTCTGTGTGTCACCTGTCACCATGTGTGCTGCAATGTCCTAGTGTCTGTGTTACCTGTCACCATGTGTGCTGCAATGTCCTAGTGTCTGTCTGTGTCACCTGTCACCATGTGTGCTGCAATGTCCTAATGTCTGTGTGTCACCTGTCACCATGTGTGCTGCAATGTCCTAGTGTCTGTGTGTGTGTGTGTCACCTGTCACCATGTGTACTCGGCGCTTGATTACACCCACGGCTTTTGATCAGACACTGACTCATACCACGGGTTCTCATATTGATAATATTGAATATGTTGGTCTATATCCAGAACATTAATTCACCTGTATAATTGTCCTACTGGGCTTCCCTAGCCCACTTGAAAGGGTCTGTTTCAAGTTTGTACATTTTTTATTTCCAGGAAAGAGAACAGGATTCGCCTTTTCAAAGATCTCCCTGTTTATCCACCCGGGAGATATCAACAAGGAAAATATCTCAATGTTTGATGCAAATAAATGTTATGCATATATCAAGACCTTGTTATACAGTAGCCTTAAGGGCGCTATCATCAATTAACAACAGTTTTGAACTACAAAGGACACATAAAAGTAGATAGTAACACAGAAAGACAGACACATAGACACAAGACAGATATGGTGTACAATCAAATACATGAGGAGCAATAATTTTAGGTCAGGTCACAAACGCCAGTATGCTTCTGCCCTCATAGAGGAGCGTGGGGGTATCAGGGGACCAGTGTTGATAGAAAAAGGCAGTGAGTTTCTTTTTTATCTTTGTCTTAAAATCCTCATTTGGGACTACCCAGCGTAAATCAGGGTCCAGAGCATTCCTTTGGGAATGAGCCTGGTATACTGGATCATTTATTAAAGTAGTGGATTTGGGACAAGTCTGCAATATATGGGGGGCATCAAAACTACAGGTTCCCACAGAGGGCAAGACCAGTGCCTGGCCACTGAACACTAACCTGTGACACATAGTCAGTTGTAAAAACATGCGCCTTTGGTCTACCAGTAGCATTTTTGTATTTATATAAAGATCAAGTCATGCACTTGCCTTGGGTCATATATTTTCAAGCAAACCCGGATACCAGAGTTATACAGGACTTGAAGTTTTTTGTAGAGGCTAACCTTCCAGCCTGTACAGAATACTAAGCCATAGTCAATATAAGGCATTATCATGGTTCTCATAATAGTGAGCGCTGTGGCTTTGTCTATACATTATCTTGTACCAGCTAGCATCCAGATTTTATGTCTTATTGATTTCATCATGTGTGCAACATGCTGTTCAAATGACAAGGCATCATCCAAAACTATGCCTAGATATTTATAATGAGAAGCATATTCCACAAGATCACCTTTTATCGACAGTACAATAGTCATCATCTCTTCTCTTTCCTATCCCCTTGGATATATGCGCAGGCACTAACACATTCCCCTGTGAAATGGTAATGTAGTTCTCATCATGAATATGATGTTAGTTGTCGTAATGGTGTTAAACATCTATTACTCACTCACTCACACACTCATTGTCCTACTTAATGTACCACCCTGTGTAATGGTGTTATTGCGTGTCAGCTATGTCATTTTGAGTTACAACATGAATCTCTGAGTGGTTAAGTTCTCTGTGTAAAGGTGTCAACTCTGTCACTCATACATTGACTACCATTGAAGTTTCCAGACATAGAGACATAGACAAAGTGGCCATGTACTGTCTCCTGACAGAATGAATCTCCCGCAAGTGGATAGGTGTCGGACACGCTATTTGCGCTTGTGTCAGCTTATTACCTGTGCTTGCCCACTACCAGCTACCTCCTCATTTGCATATTTGGCTATGAAACTTACTACCCTGTCCGACCACCAGATCTTCCGGAATCGCCCACACTACTAGTGCTGCCGTGTGGTGGGAATGTCCTGCACTAATAGTAGTTTGGTTTGGTTTGGTTTATTTTATGTCCACTAATAATACTTAAAAGTAAGCAGACATTACTGTGGTCCGCGGACATTAAGTCCTTTCTTTCTATTTGGACAGGTATTTCAAAGCTTGTCCAGACAGCTAGAGAGGTATTTATATGCTGCTTGCCTGACACAGCAGTGACCGAATCTATGAATGACCGAATCTATGAGATTAATGACCGCATTTATGAGGAGGGGTGAGGGGGAAAACCGCTACCGGGACTTCATTCCCCTACTCTTTCCAAAGGATAGCAATTGTAGTTTTGGGATCAGATGAGATACCTAGTTTAAGACCACACATATATATACGCTGCACCTTGACTCTAGGAGAATGCTACAAGTTGCACCTGGAGGCTGCAATGGTCGCCATTCCTTCTCTCAGTCTATATAAAGAAAACACCACATATAAGCTGGACCCTGACTTCAGTAATACCCTATTTATAAGCTGCACCTAGGTTCTGAAATGTCAATGTCGCTTTAGCAGTTTGATTCATCTCCTTATTTTGCCAGTCACACGGAGAGATGACTCAATGGTTACCTGGACAGTTACAATAATAAAATAATTCTTCATGATTATGAGATATGCATTTATTTCTTATAGTGTACAGGAGATGTTAGGCACAGCTATAGACATGTGGATGTACAACATATTAAAGTAGTTAGTTCCAAAATAGACCTTTTTTAGTTTTAGTCACATTTGGTAGAGTCTCAGTAAATCAGCCAATGTGGTTTGAGAGAAGAACAGGCGAGTAAGTCAATCAGCTGGTTCTTTTCTAGCAGAATCAAACTGGAAGTCAACTGGAGTTTTATAATTTCAAATCCGGCAGATATGTGATTTAACTGCCTTATATATCAAGACATGACTGTTGTTCAATACCTTAGAGTGAAAGCCTGCACCAAGATTGTTTCTATACTGTTTGTAGAACATGGCTAATATACAAGGGGCAGAGATTACATTTGCTTGCCACAAATAACAGAAACCTATGATAATAAATATAATTTCTAAGGAAAATGAAATGATTCAATACGGAAAATAAGGATGTACTTGTAAACTAGGAGAAAATGTATCTCTAATGAATGTAAGGTCAAATAGCAGCAGTGCAATGTTTTTAAAATGATCAGATCCAAAGCGGTTGAAAGGATTGACAGTTGCCTGACAAATAAAAAATATGAGATTTTGAGATCTATATTTCCTGACTTGTAAATCAAGCCAGGTAAAATGGATTTTAGAGTGCAAACCTTAACAAAACATAACCATCATTAAAATTTTGGTTGCTATAAAACAAGTTATTACAAAATCTGCAATATGCCACTAACTCTTGATCTGTAACTGATTAAAACATTCCTTTCAGTCAATAACAAGATTCTTATTTGGATATAAAGCTGCTTCTCATTCATCTACAATTACAAAGTAGAAATGTTTTTGACCATTCAAGGTAACAAGCAGTGGTGAGCTCTGCAGTTTTCCTGTATCTACATACATGTATGTTTATGCTTAAAACCCACTTTTGGGGTAAATCTTACTGGCCCACAGTGAAAGCCTATGTGATATCAGGTATGTGCCTTCCATCAGGTTCTATGCTTGTATGTATCCTTCATAATAAAGGATCTTTTATCAACTGACACATCTCAGTGCTGAATATGGCTATATTACACGCTTTCGCCTTTTTTTGTGCCCATGCTCACCCTTAGTTTTAATGTGCACCTTTAAATGGCTCTCTAGTTCCTTGACTGACACAAAACCCTTAACACATGTGGCACAGCAACTGTACCGTGTTGAGTGGCATTTATGTTCTGCGAATGAATCTTGAGAGTGAAACTGACGGCCACATTTAAAACAACTCTTAGGGTTCATGTCTGTGTGATTCTTAAGATGCCGCTTAAGAATCGAGGAATGGTTGAAGCTCTTCTTACAGATAAAGCATACATAGGATGCTTCTTTGGCAGACATCAAGTGTTTCCTCATGTCAACCATTCTGCTGAATACCTTACCACAACATTTACACGTATGACATGCCACATGTTTCCTGAGTTTGTGTCGGTTACGGTATGTTCTCTGACAATATGGACATGTGTTTGATTTTTTTTTGGTCTGATGCATTTTCTTGTGTGTCTTATACTCTGAATGCAGCCTGAACTCTTGAGCACAATAAATACATGTAAATGGTAACTTTGTTGTCCCTTCCTTCTTGTGATTACCTTCAGCTTGGTTTTTACCTGCTACTAACTCATTGACTTCTTTCTTCACCTCATCCTCGTAAGCGTCCATGTCTGCTGTGGGTGCTGATGATGATGACTGCCTGAACTGTTTACAGTTACGGTGGCGGATATGGCGGTACAAGGTAGCAGGCCAGGTGAATCGCTGGTTACAGATCGAGCACTGCAGCGGCTTCCCACCAGTGTGAATCAGCACATGTTCCTGGAGCGCAGCCTTAGTGGTGAAGTCAATGTGGCAACGCATACACTTGTACACCTGGGCACCTATGTGTGTTGCAATGTGCTGCCTCAGAATCCCCTGCCTTCCAAAGTCCTTCCCACAGTAGGCACACTGCGGGACTGCAGCATCCTTTGTATGACTCATAATGTGGTCCATCAGATCTTCTGAATTTTCACGCACCTGTAGACATAACACACAGGCATGCGGGTGTTCCTTCACATGTTTTGCAAAGTGTACATTGAAAGGGTTAACATGTTTAAATGCCTCGCCGCACACACAGCACACATATGGCCTCTCCCCTGTGTGGGTCATCATGTGTTTCCTAAGGTCAGATGGACACAGGAAACCCTTACTACAGACGGGACATTTATGGCGTGATTTATCCACTGTCTTCCTGGATATGATTACATTCTCATACATAGTGAACCTCTGTATGTTGTCCTGTGTGTTTAACATGAAGTCTTTGTTGTCGTCCGGCTCCTGTTTCTGTACACCATGAACCTGTAGGTGTGTATCTAGTTCTTCCCATGTACCATACTCCTCCCCACACAGCACACACACATGGTTCTCTGGCTCCATCTTTATCTGTACATTTGGGTCTAGGTCATCAGTAGAATTAGTAATATTGTCATAGATAGTCTCTGTTTCCATCTTTTGCTCATTGATTTCTGTCTCACTTGCCGAATCGGTTGAGCTGTCATCTTTGGTTTGCCCTGTTATTTGTGGCTCAGGCAGTGACTCCCATGTATGACTCGACATGTGAGACATCCAGTCAGACAAAGTTTTACAGTCCAGGCCACAGACTTGACATGTGAAATGATGCGAGGCAGATGTAGTCCCTTTGGTGACAGGTACTGAAGGTGCTTTGATAGTAGACAGGTTGAGAATGGATATAGTTGGTCTGATCACTGACACAGATGTAGCAGGTTTGATGGCATGCGAAGCAGCTGGAGGTTTGCTGACAAATCTTATGTTGTTTTCAGGTTTGGGAGTTACCTGCTTGTTGTGGGTTTTTACATGAGTTGCATACAGTGATTGGTTGGCAAAGAGCCGTCTGCACTTTGGACATTTGTAGAGTGGCTGACCCACATGTGTGTTGAGGTGGTGATTTCTCTCTGACAAGCTGCTGAAGGATTGACCACACAAGGTGCACTCATGGGTGTTCATCGGAGTCACTGAAATAACTGGTCTCACAGCAGTGTGTGACGCTGACACAGACACGCTCACTTGGCTCTCCATTTTTAGCACTGGTACAGGCAGTGCCACAGGAGTTTGTGACACTGGTGCCGGTGGACTCACTTTGTTCTTTGATGCTTGTGCTGGCAGTTTATCCATGTGGGTACTTAGGTACTGATTTCTGCAGCTGGTTTCCATTATTGGCTTTGTGATGTCCTTGGCCATGGCCACTAGGTGAACCCCGCTCAGCTGTGCTTGGGGGTTGTCACTGGGAGTTATGTGAATCTGCATGTGTTTGTTTGCCTCCAACTTATCCTGAAACACCAGTTTACACACAGAGCATTTAAAGAGGATGACTATAGCAGGCATCTTCTTGTTTTTGACCTCCTCGTTGTGGGTTTTATTATGCTCATTGAGTTCGTCTTCATGGTTGAATGCCTTACTGCAGACAGAACATGGCCAAAGTCTGTCTGTGAAGTGTTTATGGTTTTTAAATGAGTGTTCATCATAAAATACCTTGACACAGTCAGAGCACTTTTTGCCATGTGTATACACATGTTTATCTCTCTCTGCAACAGTCTGGAACAACTTGCTGCACACAGAGCATGAGATATAACCTGTCAAGTTGATTTTCACCCCAGACGGCACAGCATAATTTCCTCCGTTATGAGCCTGGTGTTGCATCTCCTCCATCATGATTTTCTGTTCTGCCCATACGGTCCAAGACCAATTTCTGGTTGTGACCTGTCAATGATAAAAATAATAATCATTTGTATATGAGATGGTGAAAGGGAGGATGACATTCAGATATTGATTTCAATTTGAGTTGTCCACCATAGGCTCAACTAGTACATGATCAATTAACACAAGGTGTGCGAGAAACTTCGCTTCCCAATGGGAGAATTGCACAGATGCATTTTTCACATAGTGGTACTAATATGTGCCCTGCCTAGGGATCATTCATAAACGATGTCATGCTTTAGTTTTATCTTTGACGACCTCCATTTTAGATAACTTTACTATAGAAGTGTTTACAACCCCATTCTGCCATCAATTGCAGATGCCCCTCCCCTAGATGTATGTAAGAAGAAAAAAAGAAAAATTCTGAAAGAGTTAATTCAAAATCTTCAAATAAGTCTGATGTCAGCTCTGTTGCCCACCCCCCTCAAGGGTCAACATCCCCCCCCCTCCCCCGAGGACCGAAAATTGTGTGTGAAACGCACCCTTTTACCCTATAGTAACATGCAGATTTTTTTGCTGAAAACAGGTGAAATTACTTCAACACCCCTGGTCAAGGGCTCGACGAAATTCTAACCCCACAATTCTGACCCCACTGGTCAAGGGGTTGTAAAAATTCTGACCTCCCCTCAAACCCACCAGCTCCCACTCCCCTCTTTTGTTAAAAAAAATTCTCACTCCCTTGTGTAGGCACTGAAATACCTCCAGTGTGTGAGTCTTCTGCAGTAGAGGTGTGAAACTGTGATAAGGCTGAAACTGGGTAGTGTTAAACTCTCCTTTCTTTGCAAGCTTATTCTGAAACTATTTACCGGAGGATCTTTACAAACAAGGGCTCATTTTAACAGGCTTGGCTAGACCTTTAAAATGAATATTTTTTGTACAAGGTTGAATGCAGGCAATTTTGCCTTTGACCCCATTGAAGTTCAACCAAAAGTTTAGAACCATTTTATGATGAGAAGATCACTGAGCACCTAAAAATAAATGGTTCCTACCTGTTCTACGGATAAAAATCATCTAGAAAATGTCTAGCTTTTCTTTTTCTAAGGGGCTGCAGTATGTTCGACAGACCCTGCAATCTTTTTAGGCGAGATTATCTCTGGACACTTGTCCCAACCTCCCCCATGTTTGGCACTTACCTATCAATTAAGACCTTATTGTATGCATTTTATATGGTGAGAAATTGATAGCTGTGATAAAAATAAGTGGTTTTGCTTTTTAAATGAAGTTTTTATGACAATTTAAATGGAAGTTATGATCATTCAAACATCCTGAGTCAAAGACGCTATTCTGCTGTGGTTCTGTCAGAGCGCACAGATCAAGGGAAAAGATGACATCAAAAATTTGCTTTTACATTGTTTGATTATGATAAAATGTATCATTATTCACATTCTTGGGGGTATATCTTGCTTATCTGAAAAGAAAATTGCCCAAAATAATCATTTTAGTGAACTAGTCTACCTTGGATTCATCTTGCTTGATCACAAAATTCGACCTAAATTAAACTCTTAACTATGGCAGAATTCTGGGTCTGATTTGGTAGCTTTGACCGGTCATAATTCCACTTTAAATTGACATAGAGTCTTCATTTAAAAAGCAAATCCACTTCTTTTCTCAAGATCTATCCATTGCTCCTTAGATAAGTTTAATGGAATAAAGTCTTGAAAATCTAGGTAAGTGCCTACCTTAGGCTTAGGTCAGTCAGGTGACCTGGAACCAACTGCCTGACACCAACCATCTTGTTTAGGAACAGGAGGAGTGTCAATGATTTTTGCAAGCCCACCCAATGTCTCACACACCACCACCTCTGTTGATAAATAATGGCCATTTCCATAAGAACCTATCCAAATTCAAGAAATCCTCAACTCTTTAGTCCCTTTGTTTGTTTTGCTCATATAGCTGGACTACCAGTGTTCTATTCCGATCTTGTATTTACTGAATAATATGCTGCAAAGTACACAAGAGAGTTGGGAGTTGGCAAGATGTTCCCGCGCTGGTTGAGAAAAGGCCCTGTGACCACGTCAAATCTAGTGGTTGAGAGCCAGATTGGCACACCCAGTCATGATAGCCTGTATGGGGGCCACCCATAAATGATGTCATGTAAAATTTGACCATTTCTTACCCCCCCCTCCCCCTCATGTTTTTTTTTTTTTTTGCCAATTTTGAAATGCTGAAGGTATATACAAAATTAATTCCGTCATGCAGGGCCCCTACGCCCCCCCCCCCGCAGGACGTCATTTGTGGATGGCCCCATGACTGACAACATGAATTGGTAAACACCCCCCCACCCCCCCAAATGCACGTATTATCACCCACAACAAACATGTCCTTAGGCCTACCACTGCTGTTTCCCCTAACATTGTGTGTATCACAGACAGCCCCGACACCCACAATACATAAAACGATCCTTTATAATGTTGTTTAACACCTACCTATACCATATAACACATGTTATCTTGGTTTTACAGCTGTAGCATCATATGGATGCATCCTCCATTCCCTCCTGACATCAACAGCTACAGTGCTGCTCCCTGGTGTCAATCTCTGCTACTACAGCTTCACCAAGTCCCCCACAGAGGGCAGCACGTCATTGTTCCCGGCCTGCTGGCTGTCAGGACACAAATTGCTACATTGGCCTTGGCCTTAGGAACACCTGCATTAGAATATAGAAAAATTGTGACTTTTTCTAGTACGTTGATTGGATAGTTTGACACTTTGCCTGGTCTTTATTAAATGCTTATTCATTTTCTCAGTGAATTTGCACAGATGTCAGGAATGGTCCTGGAAAGCATCAAAACCACTGATTTCAGCTGAGATTTCACACCCCATGTCATATGGAGGCTTATGTACTGACCTTACATTTTTTCTCAATAATAAAAATCGTTTTTGAAATACCTCCATGTGGGGTCCATACATTAAAGCTTAACGACAGATAACTACCCACTGTTTTAACGTTAAAAAAAAGTTTTTAATTTTAATGGTGTCTAATTTTGCCAAATGTTTTTGTGTAAAAGAAGGTCAAAATAATTATGTACTTACAAAAAAACTTTTTTCACGTTCTTATACAAACAGTATTTCAGGTCAAAGAAACATAAATAAAAACATATTTATCGGTTGAAAATTGTTTGAAAAAAATGTTTCAAAACAGGGTTTTTTTTAACGTAATTAAAAAGTTTTTTTAAGAATGCTTTTTACCCAAAACTAATGAAAATGTCAGTAATGGATATTTCTAAAAAAATATCCAAAGAAGACCTATATTTTTTGAATATCCAGAAAATACCTATTATTTTGGATAATAGGATTATTTTGGAAATAGTAAAGGAGGATTGAAGGAGGAGGATTGAGAGATACATTCAATTTCAGATCAGCTCTCTAAGGAATGACGTTACTGAAACAGGAGGACCATTATGTATGGTGCTTCAACCAACTGATGGGAGCATACACGCTTCAACCAACAGTGGGAGCATCACCCAACAATGGGAGTATCAGCCGTTCTAAGTTGATAAGGTCGCACGAATAGTCGTGATTTTGTTCACACTGAAGCTAGTACCTGGAGCTACAGGCGTGGAGGTTTGTGACATGAGGGCCGGACCTCTCCAATTAACCCCAGACATTGCGTTCCTTATATACTCCACCTCAGCAGTGAAATCATAAATGTGGTGTTACACCTTTAAGTCTATGAACAAATAGACGTTCAGTTTAAGAGGATATAGATTTTTTTCAACAGTTTGAGTGATTTAGGGACTGAGTTTTTTCTCCTCTATTTTTTGTTATATTTCATTGATATCAGCAAAGAACATTTGCTGAGTTATTAGAGGTATTTACAGCGTTAGTTTACAATTGAAACGATAGATTTTCATTTTCATTGGATTTAAAGCAATTCTTGTATTACAATGATAAATAAAATATGTGATGTACAGATCATTTGACACTTTGATTGAAGTATTATGCTGTCTATAAGTGAAAATAAAAATGAAATGAAACAAGTTGTTTGGATATAATACATTTTATTATAATAATGTAATAGAACAGAGTTAAGTATTATTATAAAATCATATCATTAGGACATATGTGTTTCTTTACGCCATTGTTCATATATTTTGCTGTGACTTAATTGGAAATATATTTTCGAATAAGGAGTATCTTTGAGTTTGTTAGATTCTTTTAATGTAATATTATATATTTTTTCCAACACAAGTTGTGCAATCGGATCTCCACAATTTATTTTATATTCTTTTTCACTAAAATTTAAAAAAAGGATATGAATTTGTCCTCTGTAATCATTGTCTATGATTCCCGCCTTAACATCCGTATACTTAAACCTATGCCCACTTAATGGTGCTATACGTGCATAATACCCAGTAGGGACAGCAACTTTGATGCCTGTTTCAATTAAACATTTTTCTTTGGCTGGAATTATATAACTGAAAGCACTATATAAATTAAATCCTACAGCGTTAGTTTTTTTCTTTACTTAGAGGAAATGTATTGGAATCATATCTAGTATATCCTAAAACAGGTTTGTTTCCCATTTTTTTTATTGACTGTACTTTAAGACTATTAAGAAGTGTGCATTCACAGAGACATTTATATCATTCAGAGACATTAAGAAGTGTGTTTTACCTTTAGGATTCTGTTTTTCTTATTCTTCTTCTAAAATGTACAGTATATCGAGATAGTCAAAAAGTTCTTTGTCTTGAATGTCTTCCATCGCAGTATTCAGTTTATCTAACTGATTTGGTTTTAACATGAAGTGGCTTTCAATGTTCTTTGATGCGAACAGTAACGTATCCCAGTTTAATTTGGTGATAGTGAAACCTTCTATTTCAATTTTAGAGTTCATGTTAACGTTCGAACTAAACAGATGTTTTATTTGATCCATTTTAGATGAGAGTTCTGTCCATTCTTCTTCGAAAATTTCGATCTTTTGTTCTTCTTTTACATCCAAGTATACGAGTGTGTTGTCTTCGTGCGGCACATCATCGTACATAACAACTAAATCGAGATTGTAGGAAATGTTATAACATCCTCGCAAACATGTTTTCACTTCACCTTGATCCGTGTAACTATGTGCTCGCACTGTGAAATTGGTTTCATACCGATGATGACTTTCTTCTGAACTTGTTTCATCTTCTGAGGTTGATGATTCGATGTTATTCATTATAGTTTCGTTGTCAGCCATTTTTTTGACGCAATGAATTATGTTGCTACGTTATGTTGTCATAGCTACACTTAGTAACGAGTGTTTACTCGATTTGTAGCGCATACCTTAGCAACCGTGTTATACAGAGAGTGGATACCAAAGACGATCTAAATCATAAATTTCTGCTGGTATTGATTCATTTATATGTCTCCAGCCGGGAAAATAAAGAATTAAGTCATCATTTATGAACAGAGTGGCAGAGAATGAGTTACATATGTGTTCTAGTATACTTTGAAATTGACTTCTGAAAGTGATTGTTTGATCTAAAAATAATATATTCGCAGATTTCAATGACTGGATAAAATTTTTATATTCTTTAGACTTAAGTACTGTAGTAGTTTCATTGATACGACTATTTCCATGGAATATTATTGAAATCTTGCTGTATCTTGAATTATCTCGGGTTTGCCATTTAACTCCAAAGTGATCTGTGTAATACATGACATTGATTAATTTTTTTAAGTTTTTTATTACTTCATTTAAAAGTGAAGAAGTTTGAACTTCATCGTTTTTCCATTTATTCAAAAAAAGTTCTGCTATTTCATTTTTTAAAATAAAAGTAATTATTTTAGTGTTTTCATATGGAAAAATATTATTTCGAGGTGAATGATCATTGTAATCAGAATCTTGTAAAATATAAAGCAAGCATTCATCTACTTTTGCTTTGTTGTCCATTATGTTTTTTTGGTTGTATGATTTTTTAGTTTATCATAGAGATTGTGTGATTTTTTAGTTTATCCCAAGGATATTTTGTTTGTTATATTGTATGCATAAAAAACATAACTCGATTTTATTTAATTTTTTTTATTAGGGATAATTTCACATCGAGAGATGGAGGGCATTTCATTGATTTTATTAATGGTTTATATGATGTTGATTTTTTTTTATTTTTAATGCTTTTTCATCATAGGCTTGTTCTTTTAACTGCATCAACTCGTTTTTTCTTTTGCTGATTCTTAATTTGATTTTTCTTCATAGGCTTGTTCTTCAACTGCATCAAAGAATTGTTCTTCATCTGCAGCCTCTTCATTGACAGGGTTTTCTCTTGATGGTTCTTCATCCATTTTTTCAACTGGTTTTTCTTCAGTTTCATTAGTTGTTTTTTCTTTCCCTGATCCGAATCCTTTTTTGTTTCTTTCAGTTACATTAAGAACAGACACTTCTTCAAGGTGAGGGATGCAAATTCTTTCTATGATGATTTGAGCTATTTGATCTCCATGTTTTATTTCAAAGTTTTTATTACCAAAATTGAACAGTAGGACGGCAACAGTGCCTCTATAGTCTCCATCTATTACTCCTGCACCAACATCAATAAAATGATGAACTGCAAGACCTGATTTAGGTGCTATACGACCATAGCATCCTGGAGGTATAGCAAGCGTTAAATCAGTTTTCACCAACATTCTTTCTTTAGCAGGAATAATATAATCATAAGCACTGTATAAATCAAATCCTGCAGATTCTTTAGTTGATCTTGTTGGTTCAATCGCTCTTTCTGTATTTTTTATATAATATATCACAGGTTTACTTATAGGATTTATATCAGGCGTGGTAACAGGAGTATTGCATGGTGTTATTAATGCTGTATTTCTGTTATCCGTAAGTGTTACATAATAAGACTCGTGTGAATATGCCATTTTTGTTGATATTGATATATAAAGATATCAGTAATAATATGAAGTTATAACTAATATCAGTAATAATATGAAGTTATAACTGTACTAAGTACTTATGACTTGCTTAATGACTTGTTATGATATAGTTATCTAAGCTTATTTCAGCGATATTTAAAGCGATAATACAATATAATGTTATAACTATAGTATGTATAATACTAAGTACTTATGATTATTGCTATACTACTTGTTATATGATATATAGTTATTTAGTTCTCAGCTTATCACAACTATATTAAAAGCAGTTATAAACAGATAACAATATTATGTTATGATAATAGTAAGTTGTTACAATTGTTATATCACTAGTTATAATATATAGTTATTTAAGATCATCATAAGCAATCTTATGATTAGATGACAATGTGATAAAAAATTATAACTATATCAAGTTATTACAATCTTAGCTTATCACAACTATATTAAAAGCAGTTATAAACAGTTAACAATATTATATTATGATAATAGTAAGTTGTTACAACTGTTATATCACTAGTTATGATATACAGTTATCTAAGGTTATCATAAAGATATTTTAAGCAATCTTATGATTAGATGACAATATGATAAAAAATTATAACTATGACAGTTGTTACTATTGTTGCTGTATTATTTATTATAATATTTAGTTATTTAAGCTTATCACAAGATATTTAAAGCAATCTTATAATCAGATAACATGATAATATATTATAACTAATAAATTGTTATGACTAACTGTATTGTAGTTATTAAAGCTTATCACAAAGATATTTAACATTTTAATTAAAGCCTGCTTGTTCAGTTCCTGTTCTTTTATCGAATTCATCGAAGATAATTTTCAAACCATCTTTTCTGTTCATGTCAGACAGAGCTTTTATGAGATGGTGAGTTGCACTGTATTTAGATGTTTGCCACATTTTTAGCACTTGGAAGGCATATTGAGTTAAGTCACGTTCAGGTTCATAAGAAATATTTTTTATATCTTTATATGATATATTTAAATAAATAGCGATATATTTCCAGTCTGATGGTATTTTTTCGCTCAATTTGCTCAAGAAAAGATATATAGCAGTGGAATCAGTATGGTAATTTTCCAATAATTTTTCGCCAAAATATTTTTGAGTGAATTCTATTAAGTCTCTTCTGCTAGTTTCTAGAAAACTTGTTTCTAGTTCCTCCCATCTCTTGTATGGAGGAACATTTCTCCACCATTTTTTTAACATTTCTAATGCCATTTCGCATGGTTTTTTAGACTTAAAAATATTTTCTAAACGGTGATCAGGTATGCCTAGATAAATACCTAGTTTCATCCAGTCTGTACCTAACAGTACAGATATTTGTTGTAAGACTTGATCAGAATAACCTAAGTCTTGATTGAAATAATAGGATTGCAAAGGCATTTTGAAGTTATATGTAATCAGATGTAAAGTTAAGATTGGTTATGTTAGCTGTATCACAAAGCAGTATCAGAAACTGGTTATGTTAGCTGTATCACAAAGTAGTATCGGAAACAAGTATACTATGATGCAAAAACAGAAATAATATAATATGTATAAGGTTATATATGATATATAAAAAAGGACATAATATTACAATATGCATAAGTTCATATATGATACAGTAAGTAAAAAACAAATATATAGCCAGTAAAGATATCGTAAAACTTGTATATTTAATGTTTGTGATTTGTGTTTTTGTTTTTTTATTTACAGAATTTGTAATAATATATTTTTTTATTTTAAGCATTTTTTATTGCTGACTTAGAATACTTTTCCATGAAGCAAGATAAAAATTTACTTTTTCTCTGTCTTCGATAGTGTATCTACTAAAGAAATTTGGATTAATGTTTAACATTTCATGAAAGGTAATTTCTCCGTTTAAAATATCATTCACAGTTATATTTTTAATTTTCAAATCTTTTTCTATATGACAGGCTATCATATCAAATACACTTTCAATTAAAGCATATTTTTCCATGTTTTTACCTGAATAGTATTCAGGGTGATGATCATTATTTTTATAATGATGATCTAATGCATTTTCCCAAATTTTTTTGTCTTTTTCATCTTTAAGACCTTCAGTAGAAAAGAATTTTAAGGTATAACCTATAGCTTCTTTTACTGATAATTTTGATAAATCATGCATATTTAATCGTTTTATAAGACATATTTTTTCTGCATAATTAAATACTGTTTCTCCTATAACGAAAAAGGCTGCAGATATTATTTGCCTATGCTTGAATACCTGTTTATAGTGTTCAAGGAGTATGTTTAAGAAAGCAGAATTGCATATAATTTTTTCTTTTTTAGCATTAACATATTTGATTGCTATTTCGTCACTGATGTTCTTATTTTTTAAAAGATTTCTTATGCTGTATGTTTGAAAACTCATTTTGAATTATATAGCAGTGATTAAGTATACCTAATCACATTCATGTTTTTCTTCATAAAACACTTCATCAGGTATACTTCTATATATGTTTAATAAACTCTCACGAGGGAGATCTACTATATCTATATCTTCAGCAGCTTCTTCATCCTTATCATTACTGTCTGATACTATAGTGTTTATGTAAATCGGACCTTTTCTTTTCCTGTATTCCCTCTCCATTTTAGCTATGCCATAGGCTTTTCTATGTGCTAACATACTCATAACTTCTTTTTCTGTCTCTTTTATTTTATAAGAGAGAGAAGAATTTTTTTCTTCTTCTTCTTTTATTTTGTTTTGATATTCAGTTTTCTCTTTTTCTAACGAGCAAATGTATGAGTGTTGATGGTGACAAATTTTTTCTAGGATTTCATTACGTTCTTTTTCATAGTTTAATTGAATCTTTAAATAATCCATATTTAAAATATAAGTTATTGTTTATAGGATCAGCGTGATATTTTTTGATCAGTTGTAAGTTGGAGATGTGGTATTTATCTCAGCGATTTTTCTTTGTTTAGGTATATGTATTACAACATATCTATTTTTAAGAGAGGAATTTATGGTTATTATATCAGTAAACTGATTTACTCTTGAGCTTTGGTTTGTTTGAGAATTATTTGAAACAGACTGTCCTAAGTAAGGATAGGACCAGCTTTTTCTCTCATTTATGTTTGTTATGTAACAAGTTAAAAAACTTTGTGTTTTTTCTCCATTGCGAAAAATGTTGCCAGTTTCTGTACAACATAGGAATATTTCATCTCCTTTTTGTAAAGGAGAAGAATATTTTTTTTGTGTTTCATTATATATGATACCTGTTATAGCTAAGACAAACATAACTAAAATACTACTTGCTTGTATAGCTGGTAGTTTCTTTTTAGTTGCATTATTGATTTTACTTAAAAGGTTTGATTCCGTCATTTCAATTTTTTGGATTTTAAAGTGTAATTGTTATTTAAGAAATCGTTTTTAGGTAAGCAGCTTTGACAAATTTGATATGGGAAATGAGCTTCTTTTATCACAGGTATTTTTTTCTTTTTGAAATGATTTATTACTTTATTATCGTTCCAGTCTGTATCAGTCGTGAAACTAGATATTATATCTTGCATGGACATGTTGTTAGCTCTTTTCTCAAGATAATATAAACAATATTGTCCGCAAGTTGTAGAAAATAAACCTTGTATAGCATGAGTTGAATATTTATATTTTTCAGGTAATGCTTTAAGAAAACTTTTACGAAGAGGTAGAAATCCATATGAATCAAAATATTCAGCTAATTTATTAGGTTTTTCATAATATAAAGCTACCCAATGCTCACCAGGAGAATCACTGTTGTCAGTGTTAACTATGTAACTAGTAGGGTAATACGTCACTTCAGGTATGGTATCTGCTGAAAACACTCCATATTCTCCTTTTTTTTCTTCTTTTATGAGATTTAGATAAAAATTTATTTCTTTTCCATTCATTTTGTTAGGTTAGTCAATTCAGACTTAAATTTTAGCATATTACTTGAGTCTAATCTCATGATCTCATCATATTCTAAATATACAATGGCCGCTACTCCATGATCTAATTCTTCTTCTAATTTTATTACAAAACCTAAAGTACCAGTTTCAGTTAATTTAAAAGTTTCTGATGTTGCTCCGTCTTTAGAAATATCAAAGCAAAATAATGTTGTTCCCTCTTTGAATTCGTCTATGGTTACATTTTGTGCTTCATTTCTGAATATATCTCCTGTAGATTTAAGGAGAGCAAGATAAGCCATGTTATACATATTATTTGGAAAATCTAATTCATAATGATAAAAAGGAGTTCCTCCATCGTTTACTTTAAGTTCTATTTCTTTAACTTTAAAGTTTTCAAATTTAAATGGATTACGATTATGAGTGCCTGTGAAGCCATCTAAATGCACGAGACCAATTATGACTCTTTTAGGTAAAGGTGTGTTATTCACAACATGTGAAGCTTGAAGAATAGCTTTTTGAGGACCGAAAGTGACATATTTCATGTCTATTTTATGGATAGGAATATCCCATATAGGTAAATTAGTAGCTCTTGCTTCTTCTAATTCTTGATGAAAATCATCTGTTAATCTAACTCTTTTCACGTACAAGTTTATTTCTTGTACGTCTATAATATATTTTTGAGCTTCTACTTTTGACATTAAACAAAAAGTTTCATCTGCTCTATCTAATTCAATAGAAAGAGGCAAGTCCCCAGGTAATAATTTAGACTGTGAAAAAAGACTGTCATGTATTCTTACATGCACTTCAAACAATGTTCCGTTTTTTGTTTTTTCATATCTTTTTTTAGCTCCTGCATTGTGAGCTGTACCTGTTAAAGTGTTAACTTCATTGAAATCTTTATTGTCTTTTATGTAAAAACCTAATGGTCCTAAACATTTAGCTGTAAGAGGATCATAACTTAAAGTAAATTCTATTATTGATTTGTAACCATATAAATCATTGCTGTCTGATATTCTTATTCCTCCTACGAAAACTTTTACATTCTTAAACATAGTAGCACCAAAATAATTAACAGGAAAAACTTTAGCATTATCATTTATAGTTCCATCGTTAGCTGGAGCGTCAGGTGCTGTTTTATCTGCTTTCAATATTTTTGCTTTTATGTAAAGGTAACTGTTATGTAAAGAAACATAATCTTTTTTGTTAGATTTTAATGTAAATTGAACAGTGTTGCTGTTTGGTGAAGCTGTAGGATCTATTTTTTCATAGTATGTTTTTATTCTTGTAGTATCAGTAGGAGGTATATATTTATAATCCAATTCCGAGCTTATACAATGATGTAAATTTTCATTTAAAAAAGACATATTTTTTGTTCAGGTGTATCTTCTTATTTTTACTTTGACAATATAAAAAGATCAAGTTATCGGTTTATCTCAAGCTATTTATTCTATCCGAAAATATCACCATGCCTTCCTTTCTTTTTTCTGTTTCTCTTTTTTATAATTTTTGGCTGAGGAGATAATTTCTTTTGATTTGAAAAGTTTGAAATAACTTGAGAACCTAAATCAGACAAACTTTCTTCAGCTTCTCTTTTTATAGCCTTTTTTATATTTTCACCTTTTAAAACATTTTTTGCAATTTTTATTCCTCCTTTAAGAGCTCGTTTTCCTATTGCTTTACCTGCACTTTTCACCGCAGGAGTAATGAGAGGTACGACTGTTTTAAATAAACCTTTTAGTATGCCACCTATACCATATCCTCTTTGATTTCTGCTTCCTATGAAAGGAGTTAGTGTATTATATCCACTTCCATATTGATTGTAAAATAATGGATTTTTATTTTCTCGTAAAAATTGCCTGTAAAGAAGTTTTTTATGAGCACAATTCGAATACATTTTTATTTATTTTCCTAGGATTTTTTCTTCTTTATCTCAAATGCTTTTTCTTTATTTATTACTATTTTTTCCATTTCGTGTCCCAATCTTTCCCATAATATTTAGGGTTGGTTTTTTTTGATCTCCCATATCGTGTTTTACGTGGTGATGCTTTAGACGAACTTTTTTTCTTTTTTATTTCTCCAAAAATATCTTCAGAAGGAGGGGTAGAGGACATAGGTTCTATTTCACTTTTTTCATCGAATTTTTGTTCAAAAGAAGTTGGTTTTATTTTCTTAATTTTTATTTCTTCTCCTATTCCTCCACTTGCTTCATCTTTTTTATTTTCTTCAGATTCTGTGAAGGTTTTTTCTTCTCCTGAAGGAATAAATAATTTTTGTTTACCATATTCTGGAGGATAATTTAAATTATCGTCGTCCACGCTGTCAGAATCTTTAAATAATGATTTTTCAATTGGATCATCGTAATCATTTTCTGAATATTCATCATCTGTTGCTTCTATGGATTCTATCTTTCCTTTTTCAATTTTTTTATGTATTTGTCGTTGTCGTTTTTTTATAATGTCTATATTTTGATCTTCTATAGGATATTTTTTCATTTTATAAGCGTCAGCATCCTGCTTGCTTTTTCCTGGTTTATTGAGAAACCAAGATTTAGGTATATGTGGAGATAAATTATACCAAAGTTCATTAATGCCAAGAGGTTCTTTTTTTATGCTAGTATTAGAAAAAAATTTCATTATGTCTATCACATTAGAATTTTTTAGCAGTTTTCCGTTCATTATTATTTCACCCTGATCATTCCAAAAAAATTGTAAAGCTAACATTTTTTTTAAAATTTCTTTTATGTAAGGTATTTGTGCTTGTCTTATATGTGATAATATTTCTTCTATAGATATACCTGTATGAAAAGATTTTTCAGATTGATTTTCTTGAAAATAAGAAAAAAAAGTAGGATTTTGTTTAGATATATCTTGATTAGTACTTAAAACTTTATATGGTTGAATGTTATACATTTTTTCTGCTAATATTTCTTTTTGTCTTTCAAGAATAGGATTTTTTTCATTTTTAGTTTCTTTCGTCTTAATTTCTTCTATAGCTCTAAGTTTTTTATATGTAACTAAAGGAATGACAATACTTTTTTTGAAAGAAGCAGTCATATTATTGTCTACTTCCTGCTAAACCTCCTAGTAAAGTTACGGCTAAAGGAATAAGCATAGACAAAAAACCACCTTTTTGTTTCAATACTGCTTTCCTTTTTTTGTTATTCACACGTCTATTTACTAAAAATCTTAAAATTTTTTTATGCTTTTTAAGTTTAGCATAAGAAAAAGGACTTAATTTAATGTTTCCTTTCAGTACGTTATAAATGCACTGACATATAGCATCTATGTCTTCTTTTCCTGCATATTCTATCAGAAGATTTCTTCTTTTTTTATTTTTAGTGTTACTTAAGACCGTAAGGAAAGCTAATTGCCTAGACAAATTAGGCCTTTTGTTTCTTTTAGTCTTTTTCTTTAAAATTCTTTTTTTCCCTTTCCTTTTTAATATAGGTCTTTTTTTTAATAACAAAGATTTCCTTTTCTTAGGCATTTTTTAAAACGTAATAAACAAAACTATTTCTTGTCTTTTATATCATTCTTTATTTCATTTATCACACGTACATTTTTTTAAGTTTTATTTGGAATATAAACATCTTGGCCTACATCAAAAATATTTCCTCTTAATCTGTATTCTTGTGGAGTTTTTTGATGTCCGTCTATTAAGAGATAAGAATGTGGTTTTCTAGTTGCTTCATTAAAAATATTGATAAAAGTTTTATGATTTTTTGGTAATAATTTTCTTCCTAATATTTGAGGCACTGTTTGATCTAAAGGAGAATTAAATATAACAAGGTAAGTAGCATTTCTGTTCACAGTTTGTCTTTCTTTCCCTTCAGAAAAAGAATTTTGAGATATATATATCACATTTAAACCTTCATGATGACAAGTTTGAGTAAATAATTTTCCTATTTCTGCATTATTACTGCTTTCTTTCAATAAGTCATCTAATATAATAAGTCCATTTAAGTTCGGTTTTATGTATTTATCAAAAGAAGAAGGAATACCATTAATGAAAATAACGTCTTTATCTTGCATTATAGAAGGTTTTTTAGGAGGTGTTTGACCATAACACCAAATAAAATAATCTATGTTTTTGTCTAATATGCGATCACTGTTTTCTATTAAATTATGAACAAAAGTAGTTTTACCACTGTTACTAGGACCTGCTACTATCATAGAAAAAGGTATTCTAATACATGCATTGAAAATAGGAAATTCTATGTGCTCCATTTTTTTTTTTTTTTTTTTTTAAATTCCTTCAATTTTAACTAGTTCTTCTTTATAAAAATTACCACTTAATATTTCATTGTTTTTATCAATTAATACATATGTTGCAGGCCAAGTTCTAAGAACATAAGCTACTTGAAAAATTTCTTTTTTCCAATGAGAAGAATATCCTTTTCTAAAAGTAGTTTTATATTTAGTAATTCTATCTTTATCTCCAACTTTAAAGGGTAAATGATGTTTTTTAGAGAATAAATATTTCCCGTATTGTTTTATCCATATTTTTTTTTCGTTTGCTTTAGTTACTTCTGAAGGACTTATACCTAAAGTTCTATGCTTACTGTGATTATAACTATATACTAAATTTTGAAGTACATCTATATATCTCAAAGTCTTTTTGAAAGTAAGATATTTATATATTTTATCTTGTATAGTACGATTGAATCTTTCTACTATTGCACTTTTAGTGTCTTGTGATGTACTGAAAAATTTAATGTTATTTTCTTTTAAATATTTTCTGAATACACCTTTAAATTCACTTCCGTCATCAAATTGTATAATTCTAGGCTTAACTTTGCTTTTCATTAATATATTTTTAGAGCCATCTAAAGTGACGGAAGCTGTTTTGTTTCTTAATGGAAAAATATAAGCATAACGAGAAAAACAATCTATACAAGCAAGTAAATATTTGATATCATCATTTTCATTTTTTAAATTAAATATACTAATTAAATCTATTTGCCATTGATCATTTATACCTTTCACTATAGTTTTTCTTCGTAAAAACCTATGTTTTATTTTTTTGTGAGAAGTATAGGTTCTAGTGTTATGAAGAAAAGCTGATACATCCGTATGAGTTATATTTTTATTTTTTTTCTTTGCACTTTCATATAATTTATTTGCAGAACTGAAAGAGGCAGGATCAGACGGATTGAAAAATATTTCTTTTAAAATATTTTCTTTGTTTTTAGTTTGTTGGTTCATATTTTTTGACACATATTTCCTGTATTACATTACAGAGACGGAAATCCGATATGCATGGTTTCGTTCTAATATATCAAATAATTTTTATACATGAATAGAACGATACATATAATCACGTGATTTTAAACCATCTCAATGTAATAGAAAGTGTGTCGATATATTATACTGTCAGATTTCACGGTTATCCATGAAATTTTTTCAATTTTATTCATCCAATAAAAAAATGTTTACTGATTAACAGGCATGTAAATTGGGATGAAGCCACTCGGTTTCATGTTTCCATCTACGTTAAATATCAGACTTTTGTTTCCTGTTTTTGTTTTCCTTGAACTAGAATTAATTTTAGTTTTATTTCGTGAGGTATTAGATTGCTGCTTGTTCACATTTCTCTTTTTTTTAACCTGCACCTTTTCCTTTCTTCCTGCTTTTTCATTTTCATCTTGACTTAAGTCATCATCACTTGTATTATTTTCCACCCTGCTAGAAGTCTTATTCATCTTTTTCTTTTTCTTGACTTGTATTTTTACTTTTTTTTCTTCATATTCATTTTCGTTTTGACTTACATTATCATCACTCTCTTCTTTTCTTCTTTTCAAGTTTTCTTCTTTCTTGATAGGACGAACAATGTTTGATTCAATATTTTTGGTGGAGTCATTTTTTTCTTCTTCTGAAGACATGCTGTTCGAGTCTTCATTTTCGCTCATATCTTCCATGACTTTTATACTGAAATTTTGTGCGGATTTAGCTTTGCTTCTTAGCTTTTCTTTCATGTATTTATTGTAACAGGCATTACATCTCAGGTGATTTTCATCAGACGTAAAAAAATGATAAGATTGAAAAGGTCTATGACACCTTATACATTCTTGTACCATTGACTCTGCACATTTTAAACAATATTTTTTATTTTTTACTAAATCAGCATTTTTACCACAAAATTCACATTTAGAAACCATTTTTTATCATAAAAAATTGAAAACGAAAATATATAAAGCTAATTAGCTAAGTTATTCATTTATCTCAATAATATTTTTATAATATTATTTTAAAGGTAATAAGGTAAGTCATTCATTTATCTCATTAATATTTTCATAATATTATTCACTGCTATCATTTTCACTTAATTCCATTTCACTTTCACTGTTGCTATCACTACTTAAATTTTGTTCTTTTTCTTTCTTTTTTTTTATTTTTTCTTGCTTGTTTTCTTTCTTCAATTTCTTAACTTTTTCAATTTTTTTATATATTTTATTTTTCATTCGAAGAAGAAGGTCAAACTCTTCTTTTTGAAGAGATATACTTTTATCTTTAGTCAAGTCATGAAAATGTAAATATATATTTCCTTTAAATTTATTTATATCTATTCTTTTCCTCCGACCAAAAGCCAAAGTAGGGTATTTTCCTGATTTGTTCATTTTTTCTTTTATTATGCCTTAGGCTTTCTTTCTAATGTTAATAAGGTGAAAGTTTTTTCAAGCTATCTCATGATATTTTTTTCTTTTTTATTTCTGGAAAAGGTATTTCGTTTCTTTTTCTTTTTTTCTTTCTTTTAGGTATACTATAGTGTCCATAAGCAAGAGATTATACCATACATGGCGACTGAGTAGTTGACCGTACAAAGGAGCTCTCCATTATATCACGGATTTCAATGAAACTAGGAGTCACACGGTTTATAAAACCATGCAAGGAGTGATATAAACTATTGGGGATAAAGTAAGTAGGGTCAAATAATGAACTAATAGGCTGTGTACACTGGAAATAACATCGGTTTACCTCAACGTAGAGAAGTGCTGACCAATGTGGTGACCTACTTCCTCCAGACTGGTGTAAACATAGAGTGTCCGCCATATTGTATACAGACCGGTCAGTATGAGTCAGACCCAAAGTGCTTCAGCAGAATTTGAATCATATTTGATACAGAATGTACCTAAACGAGGGCGAGGGAGACCGAGAGGTAGCAAAAAGAAGGGCAGCACAACCCCGAGGGTCGGAGGTTTGTCAAATAACACATCGCAAAAGAGATGTCGCACATCAAGCGGAGAACTGTCACCACGAGCGGAGGGACTATACGGACATGGATACAAGTCTACTGCGTTACCTATATCACGCACTAAACGACGATCCATCTTGGAGAGTACAGAGGATAGGCAAGATGATTCTGAGGTATCCACAATGGTGAGTGGGCAAATTCAAGAAGAGGTTGATAGTTCACTGAGTGATTCTGACTGGACATCATGTGGTGACATGGATGAGATAAGTAAAGTGGATTACCCTACCAATAGACGCACAAAGACTATTAAGCAGAATAAGGGTAACCATATGGCAAACTGCTTTGCTGATATGAAGCAATTCATAGCGGCATCAAACCAATTGGTAAATGACAAAATAGACAAACTAGACACGAAGATGGTGGGCTATAATGAGTCAGTTAATAAGAGGATGGATGAACTTGAAATTAAATCTAATAAGAGACATGAAGATACAGTGTCCGAATTAGATAAAATCAAGGGCATTGCGGAAAAGGCTGCTGAAGATGCAAGACTGGCGAGGGAGGAGGCTAGCCGTGTGCAAAGGGAGTGGTCTGTACACAAGATTAATCCCAAGTATTCTGATGCAGTTAAACAAGATGCTAGTGCTGCGTATAAATCCCCAAAGCGATTTAATATCGTGATAACTGGACTGATTGAAAAGGATGATGTACAGCCCATCGATCAAGCTATGGAGGTCTTGAGTCAAATATCAATAAAAGCAGACCCCACTGAATTAACTCTTGTTCGACGTCTCCCTACAGTTAAGCCAATTGGCACACGTCCATTATTGGTTTGCTTCAATACAACATGGCGTCGTGACTCTTGTCTCAAAAACAAATCATCACTGATTGGTAAGCCAGGATGGGAGGAGGTCTTCATAAATCCTGATGAAGAGCCAAATGTCAGACACTTGAAAGGCTATCTACGACGCATACATCGCCATTGCAAGGATAGCCTGTCAATACCATCTTTCGTACGGGGAACAAGGATAACCATAGAAGGAACTGAATATGATGGATACAATCCCGCAGAAATACCTGCAAGATACCTGCCCGTAAATGCAGTGCCACCCGGAACAAGTATGCAGAAGCATAGAAGTGCTGAAAGCTCTACAACATCTACGAAATCATGGAGGAAAAGTCCACAGAATACAAATGAAAACCCTTTTCGAGCTGCAAGTATAAGAGAGCAACGGAGAAATTCAAAATCACCGCCAACACCTATAAATGCCAGGTTATTGCGAATCAGTGGTAGCAATTATGAAGGTAATCTAACGGTACTCAAGAAAACACCAAGCCCCAAAAAAAATCCCAGTCCGAAAAAAAATGATGGGGTGGGAGTAAAAGGTGTTAAAAAAGACAGACCTACGAGTGTCAGTCTTGATATAGCCAAACATATTTTGACTACCAATGAGAGTATGCGCGAGACAGACAGCAACATAGTGTTTTCTGAAGCAAACAGCTACCTGAGTAATCTATATCCCACGCTGATAGAATACAAGGACCATAGTTTCAATTGTGCTGAGCAACTCTATTCTTGGCTGATGTGTAAAGAGATGGAACGGGATGATGTGGCTGAAATAGTTCTTAAATGTGATGATGGCTTGAAAGCAAGACGGGAAGTGGATCCTTTGACGACGAGTACACATTGGAAAAGGTCTAGGATTCCATGCATGAAGAAAGCGCATCACCACAAGTTTAGACAGAACAAACAATATGCAACCATGCTGCGGCGCACTGGGCAATTACTACTAATTGCTAGTGGTACAAATGGATTTTGGACTGGTAATGCCAGTTATCATGACTCCAGATTGGACAGTGACGCATACACTGGTGAGAATATGAATGGTATATTGTTGTGTGAACTCCGAGCCACATTACAGGCAGAATACCGTCTGCATGTAGATGCAGGTAAACCTCCACTACAGGGTGATACGAATGCCCCGTTGAGTGTAGTTGAACAAGACACTGGTGAAACAGAAGACCCGGCTGTGTAGAGACTAAATATGACTTGGACTCAAAACTTGTCTCTCATAGAAAGGAATATTACTTGAAATAAAATGAACTGATGAATTTAGAGTATGTGTAAAAAACTGTATGGTATAAGTATGTCGTTAATAAATGGAAAAAAATATACTGATGAAATGTAACAAATTTGGGTGTACCGTAACCTGGGTGATGGGGAGCTCAAAAATGATCCAATTTGAAAAGAAGTAGTTAGCTGAACGTCGTTATACCCTGAGGAGCATACATTGGTTGTGCTAAGATATTGTATTAAGGTGGTTTGGTGATTATGTGTTAAATTAGTAATAAGTATATTTTTGTTTTTCACCAAGTGAGCCAATTGGTTTGACTTTCTACGGTTCTGTTATACCGTGTCATTCCAATTACGGACCTCACCGTATAGAATATCAATCACAAGATATTCTTGACTCAGGCCCTTTATACTATAGCGCCTGTTTCAGTCTGCACTGGCTATAAATGATGTACATTGATTACTGTTGTGTGAGTGGGGGGGATGGGTTGGATGGTGAAAAATGGACCCTAAGGATAGCTAATGAGGTATAAAAGCCCTACTGAATTACGGAAAAATAGGGGTCTACGAATAGTAACACTGAACTCGCAAAGTCTCAGGGACAAGCATGACTATATACAAAAATATATGTATGGTCTAGACTACTTAGCTATAACAGAGACTTGGTTGAAACCGGATATTCCAGATAGCCAAATAAATATACCGGGTATGACACTATACAGACTGGATAGAAGAAGAGGTCAACGAGGCGGAGTGGCACTTTATGTCAGGAATATATATGCATATCACACTAATGTTGTTGAAGAATTGAGTGTATTGAATAAGGATATAGAGTGTCTATGTATTAATACATGTTACCCAGGTCAAAAAAAACGTTTCATCTTTGTAGTCTATAGACCACCTAAAGGTAAAGTCAAAGAATGCTATGAGCACCTTAACAACTGCATGAAACATGAGTTAACAAAACACAAAGAGTGCTGGTTGCTTGGCGACTACAATGTGAATACTCGTAGTAGAAATTGTCCCAAATTCAAAGTCTTAAGTGGTTTTTTGAGAGACAATGGTCTAAAGTACTTAAGGACTGCGCATACGTACATACACCCACATGGTAGATCAACCCTGGACCATATATACACGAATTGTAATGCAATAAGTGAAGTTGGTCTTTTTGATGATATATGTGGTGATCATATACCTGTATACACTGTAAGAAAACATAAAACCAGAGTTAAAGATCCTCTGACGTTTGTAACTGGTCGTGATTATAGAGGTTATTCCAAGGAAACATTCACCCAGTATATTAATGAGGGTGATTGGAGGATGAATATTGATGATTGTACAGCCACTGATTTATATGAAGAGATTGTATCAAAACTTACCACATATTTAGATCGGTACCACCCAGTTAAAAAGAGACAAATACGACCTAATGATCCATTCTATGATGAGGATATAGCAAATCTAATTGTTAAAAAGAAAAGGTTCTTCAGGAGGGCAAGGAGATGGCCAGTTGGAGTAGAAAATGTACCATTAATAAATGCAAAAAGGTTAAAGAGGAAAATTGCTATGAAACTGATTGAGAAGAGGAAACGTTTTACGTTGTATAATCTGGAACGATATAGCAATGATCCTCGTAGATTCTGGAAAACAATTAACAGTATTTGGAGAGGTAGAGCTAGTATCCCTAATATCTCTTTGAAAAAACAAGACGGTACACCAGTGGATCAGCAATCTGTAGCTAATTATATAAATGATTATTACATTGGTGTTGGTGAACTGCTGGCGGAACAATTTGACAGGGATATAAACTATGTTGCCACATTCGACAGATGTGATACAGAGATTACTCTAACTAATGTAACAAGAGATGAATGTACAAAAGTCATTAAACATATTGATGTGTATAAAAGCTCTAGTATTGGAAATGTCAGAACAATTATTGTCAAGGATTGTTTACTGACTAGGATTGAATTACTGCAAAACTTTGTGAACCAATCCTTTGATACAGGTGTACTACCGGATGAACTTAAGGTTGGCACAATAACGCCATTACCCAAAGATGGATGTTTAAGTGATGTAGCGAACTGGCGCCCTATCACGGTGACTAATATTTTTTCTAAAATGACTGAAAAACTAGTCCATAGACAATTGATGAGTCACCTCCAGGAGAATAATATTATAAGTAAACACCAGTATGGTTTCATGCCAGGGAAGTCCACAGTAGATGCCACGTTTGTATTGATACAGAGCCTATTAGAAGCTAGGAATAAAGGTGAAATATCTGTGATTGTTTTCCTGGACTTAAAAAAGGCCTTTAATACGGTAAATCAGGAAATTTTATTGAAAAAATTGGAACATATAGGACTCAGAGGTAATTTGTTATTATGGTTAAAAAGTTTCCTGGTACATAGATATCAGACTACAAGAGCCAATAATTGCCTGTCCGATAGCAAAGTAATAGAATGGGGCGTAGCCCAAGGGACGGTGTTGGGTCCTCTATTGTTTAACATTTATATCAATGATATTACACATTGTTTGTTACATAGTCAATATATCTTGTATGCTGATGATATAGCACTGTTAATACATGGTAAAGATGCTGGAATCATGTCACAACTAATACAGGATGATCTGAATAGAGTGGATGTATGGTGTAAGGAAAATATGCTCACTATAAATGTCAAAAAAACAAAAATGTTATGGTGTCATAGCATATACCAATTCTTCAATATACCACAGGTACACATGAATCAGCGAAATTTGAATACTGTGAAACACTTTAACTATCTAGGTGTGATACTTGATTACGCCTTGAATTTTAAAAAACAGTGCCAAAAAATTGAATCTATGGCGATAGGACGACACAAGCAACTATGTAATGCCATACGTTTTGTCGACAAAGATACAGCCTTGAAAATATATAAAGCTATGGTGCTACCGGTATTTGAGTATTGTAACTATATACTAGACAGCGGTCCAAAAACATTAACAGACCACTTGGAAGTGTTGCAAAACAACTGTTTACGATCATGCTTAGGAATTAGACATGCCCAGGATGTTCATGTAACAGATCTACATAGGAATTGTAAAGTCCAACCATTGTGGAGTAGACGTGAGAGAGTACTCACATTAATGATGTATGATCGAGCGAAAAATCCGGATATGCTAATCAGACCAGCGAGGGTTTTGAGAGGCTATGATAAGCTGAAACTATGTGTTAGTAGACCTAATCTTGAAATATATAGACATAGTCCACTATATAGAGGCTCAATACTATGGGGTATGTTAGAGGCTGATGTACAACGAATTGCATCACGTAAGGAGTTCAAAAAGAAAATTGTGGATTATGTTTAATATGAAGTGTACTGTATTATATATGGAAATGAGTTATAGTTATTAATTGGGGTTCATGGAAACATTTTTCACTGTTTAATTACATCTTCATTATATATAATATTATTCTGGATGTGTATGAATTGTCATGGCTGATGTTACAGAAAAGCACCAAAATGTTGTGATTGTCTTATTGGCCAATAAACACTTATGAAACTTCAAACTTCAAACTTATCCCGCTATCACATAAATATCTTTTATCTTCAAAAGGAGAAAGAGAAATCTTATGTAGGGAAATGGTATACACTTTATGTTTAAGACTTACTATATTACAGAATTGATCTTCTCTTATTTTATTTTTAAATAAGACTTTTTTAAAGTTACTATGTTTTATTTCTTGTATACAACTTTTTTTTATGCCTTTCACTTTTTTATCTTCTTCTCCAGTTTCATAAAGAATAGAATACATTTTAGGTCTTAATGCTATAAATTCTTTTATTTTTTTCCCTCCTGTTTCATCTTTGAATTTTCCTAAAACTTTCATATTTTTAGAGGAAAATAAAGGATGACTTTCTTTAAGATTAGAAAAATCAAAAATAATTTTCAATATTTTTTATCTTTTTTAAGAAATGTTCATCTTTAATATAATAAATGAATGAGTCTGTATCCGTGTATAACAATTGAATAATGCTTTCTGAAAAAGCAGGTAACATGATATTATAATGAAAATTAAACATCCATAATTTTGATAGTTCTAATACTGTAAATCCTATGTATATAGGTTTATTTAAAAGAATTCGTTCTTTGTTATATTGTATACCTACGAAGTCTTTTTGAAAGATATGTAGTGATTTAAAATTTGGTTTTCTTATAAGTTTTTCACTTACTAAAGGATTAGAAGTTAATTTCATAGTTGATCTTTTCTTAACATTTTCTAACATTTTCCCAAAAGTGCTGTTAATTAAAAGTTTAAAAAATTCTTTGTCAAAAGAAGAAGTAGCTAAGGTTCTTTTTGTTGTATTAAAATCGATGTATGGTTTCATCCAATCTTTTTGTTTAAATGAAAGAACTCTATGTATTTTTTTTATTTTCATTCCTAGGTTTAGATATAGCTTTAAGTTACGGTAATGTATAACATAATTTTCCTTTTGATTTAAATTACATATTAATTTTTTTCCTCCTTTTTTATATGAAATTCCTATGTCTTTGAGTACTTGTTCAGCATAAGTGGATAAATCTTCCTTTTTTATTTCTAATTTTTCTGGTGCTAAAGGAAAAGAATTATGTCTATCATGAAGGTTTGCAGGATAAGATAGAGTTACTTCCATAATATAGCCTGTTTCATTATCGTCTGGAATGTTACATATTTCTAATTTATTTATTTCTTTTTTTTCTAACCATTTGAAATCAGAAATAGGTAAAAAATCTGCTAAACATTTTCCATATAAATTATTGCAATCAATATAAAAAATATGTTCATCAGGTTCTTCTGCTATGGCATACCTGTGCGAAACATTAGTTATCCCTCCTCTTACACCTGTTTCTATGAAATTGTACATTTCTATGTCCGAAAATAAATCTAATTTAACCCCAGTATATTTCAACATGGCTTGATAACTTAAGCTTGGTGAAGTAAGAAAATGTGATGGATCTAATCCATAATAATCTAAAGCCTTTTCTCTAAAAGATTCGAAAACGTCACATAAAAGCAAAACATCTATTTTTAAATATTCTTTCAAATAATCTTTTAGGTTCTTGCATTTGAAAGCTTTGAACATAAAAAGAGCATGCTGGTAATCTTCGTCAGAAATGTTTTCTTTTGTTAAAGAAGAATAAAAATATTTTCTTGCAGGCAATTTTTTTTCTTTCAAAACACTCCATGAATTTATATAATCATAACACATAACTCCTTTACGGATAACATAAGGTAATAATTTTTTATCTTTTAAATGCTTCTTTGTTTCATAGAAGTCATCAGTTCCTTTTTCATTCATAAGATTTGCTAATTTAGCTAAAGAAGTAGGAAGAAATTGAAAAGAATCTATGAAACGAAAATTTTCAAAACTTAAAGTCAAAAATTTTTCTGACGATTTTGCTATAACAGATATATTTTTCTCGTCCACATATTTATATAATTTTTGAATAAGAAAATGAGTGTCATAGTTCATTGCTATTATGAATAACAATAGGTATTTTTAATTTATCCATCCTTAAAGACGTATAAGTAAGATTACATCTGTTACAAGCATAATTTATGTCTCTCCCTTTACCTTCTCGCCCTATATGAGAATGATCTAAAACTTTACGTATACCTTTATGAGTCAATGAAACCCCACAAACGTAACATTTTCTCTGCTTAGCTATATGAGAAATATCCTGAGGAGTTAATTTCATAGGTTCTCTTTTATAGTGTAAAATATAAGATATTTCAGCTCTTTTTTGATATAAATAAGAGACAAAATTTGATATGACATTTTTTCCTACATATATGAATGGATCTTGATTGTATTCTTTATATTTTGACACCATTATAGCACCGAAAGCATTTAATTTATGTTCGCGTTCACATAAAGATTTACCTTTATAAATTGGTTCTTTCATTTTATAATTATAACATTCAAAATCTGCATAAATGATAAAAGGACTTTTTACTTTATTGTTGAAATCTGAAAAATTAAGATGTGAACCTATAGGTGGCATATAGTATCCTTGTCCTACGTAAGGATTTTTATTGCAATTCTGAGTTATGTGGGACTTATATTTTTTTTCTGAGCAAAAAGATATCAAGCATTTGTAACAAAAATATCTAGTTTTTTTCCAGAAAAAAGGTCTTATAAACTTATGTAAATTCCTAATCAAATAGTAGTGATTATCATATAATAATAAATCAACATGTCTTCCTTCAGAAACAGTAGTCGAATTAGTAGAAATATACATAGGGAAAGGTTGAATAATCTTTTGCTCTGTTTCTAACATACCAAATACATTTATTGTTAGATTGTTCTTTTTTTCAAATTGTGATATTTCATTTAATTTCACAGGAAAAGTAATAAAAGAAAGATTCAATTCATTTAAAAAAATATCATAAGATTTTGCTAAATTTGAATTGTTTGTTACTTTATGTAGACCAGCTAAAACAGAATAAAGAAAGCATTTATTACCAGTTCCTTTTATATTTAAAATCGATTTTTTTTTGTCTATTAAGTCTTTAGTCTTTTGTGTTTCTTTTCCTCCTAAAGGGTTATATTTAAAAATTGAAATTCTAAGAACTTTGATTTTTTTAAGAAACCATCCTGATCCCATGTGAAGGAAAGAATCAAAAAATCCTAATATAACAGAAAAACTAGACCTAATTGTTTCTTCTAAATTCAAAGAATCAAAGCCGAATTGAACCGGACTCAAAAACCATGGTTCTATTTGAAAATATTCACTAGTTTCTAAGTTATATTTTCCTAAAATAACGCAAAGTCCTATCTGAAATTTAACTCCACCTTCTTCTTTCTTTACTTTTAATATTTTTTTCTTCACTTTTTTTAAATTTTTGAACAGAAATAAATCAGGATCATATTTTAAAGAATTAGGAATGATATCATATTCTGTGATAAGATTTTTTAATGCTCTACGACGATAAATCATTAGACTATCGGTCTGAAATGTAAAACCAAAAACACTGTTCCGTATTCAAATTTAACAAGATCTCCTAAGTCATCACAGACAGTTATTTGAATTTCTTGTATTTCATTTCTTTTAAGTTTTTTATAATATGGAGTAACAAAAACTTCTGTTATGTCATCACCAAAGCTTCCTGTGCATCTTATTGTTCTTAAAAGTGGAACTTGTTTGTTTCCTACTACTTCATTACAAACTATGTTGCTATATATATAAATATTAGATGCTATGTAATGCAAATTAGGAACCCCAACCCGCTATGAAATTTTCATATTCATTTGGTCCTAAATTTGATGCTATTTTTTTATATTCTTCAAAATTTTCTAAAGGAGGTCCTATGAAAGACACAGTGTTTCCTTCTTTTTTCTCAGCTTTTTCATGTAAATCTAATCTTAACAAAGAAGACAAATCAGAAGAAAAAGTTACTACGTCTCCTTTTCCTACTTTAAGAATAGGTTTTAAATTTTGTGGTTCTATTTTCATAAAAGGTTTTCGCTCTTTTTTAAAGAAAACATCATCAGGATAAATATCAATTTTTTCTAGAACAGAATTTATAGTTCCAATAAGGTTATTAATAGAATTATAATTTCCATAAGGAATTCTTTCTACTATGAACCTTTTCTCCAGGGTAACATCACTTGCAGAATTTGCTATGAACACATTTTTTTTAAATTTAAAAAAATTTCTTTCCACTATTATAGTTCTGTTTCGTTCTGGTCTTTCAGGAAAATTATACCAAGAAATAGGTATATTAACTTCCACCACTCCAACCTCCCATTCCCCTTTCAATGTAATAGTCGATGGTAAATTCACATAATAAGAACTCGTTTTGTTTTCTCTAGAAGGGTGAATAGTATTAGAAGGTAAATTCACGTAAAAAGGAGAGGAAATTGACATTTTTTTATAAGTAGTTTCACTGAAAATGTATATAATCTAACATTTTATGTAGGTCTTTTATCTCAGAGAAATTTAAAGAATCATAGAAGGCAGCATACAAATTGATATTTGTGCTGGACATAAACATCAGAGGGGAGCACTTTCATGTATTTTTCCATATGTTCCATCTGGAGGTAACTAATAACAAAATTCAAAACCAATTTTTGTGCTCCATCTGGTGGTCAGTTAAGAAATTACTGTATGTTATGAACTTAATCCATAGAGGGCAGCATACGAAGCAATATTTATGCTCCATCTAGTGGTTAGTTAGGAAATTACTGTATGTCATAAACTTAATCCATAGAGGGCAGCATATAAACCAATATTTATGCTCTATCTGGTGGTCAGTTAAGAAATTGCTGTATGTTATAAACTTATTCCATAGAGGGCAGCATACAAAGCAATATTTATGCTCCATCTAGTGGTTTACTGTATGTCATGAACTTAATCCATAGAGGACAGCATATAAACCAATGGTATGCTCCATCTGGTGGTTAGTTAAGAAATTGCTGTATGTTATAAACTTATTCCATAGAGGGCAGCATACAAAGCAATTTTTGTGCTCCATCTAGTGGTTAGTTATGAAATTACTGTATGTCATGAACTTAATCCATAGAGGTCAGCATATAAACCAATATTTATGTTTGCTATGAACTTGATCCATAGAGGGCAGCGTACAAACCAATATTTGCGTTAGACTTAAACATCAGAGGGCAGCACTTTTATATATTTTTCCATGTGCTCCATCTGGAGGTGACTAGTTATAAAACTCAAAACCAATATTTGTGCTCTATCTGGTGGTCAGTCAGGAAGTTACTGTTTGTATTAAATTTAAACCATTAAGTGCAGCATGTCAACCAATGTTTGTGTTTAACTTATGTTAGTAAGGGTTAAAGGAGCAGTCTATTAAATCTATTATAGATTAATAGAAAGCAGAATTCTTATATATATATATATATATATATTATATCAAAGTTTTTAACTTTAAAGTTAACTGAAAGAGGGCTGCACAGAGGGCTGCACGTTTAATCTGAATGAAATAATCGGATTTGAAAGACTCTTATGACTTTGAGATTCATTAGTTAAAGGTCGAGATTGAGATTAATTAATTAAAGGTCGAGATTCATTAGTAGAAGGTCATATGCTTAAATAGTGAGATATAATGTGCTTCCTCTTAAGTGAAATTGCTTAAAAATAAGATTACTATTTGTGCAAGAGTTAGATTTTATGTATACATAACTTTTGAAGATTTTATGTATACATATCTTTTGAAAGACTTTATATTTTTAAAACCAGAGGGCAGCACATTGAATCTTAAAAGAACAAAGAAGATACATTCAGTCATTGATTTCAATGTTTTTATTCAAAATAGAAACACCTTAGGCATTTTTTCTTTTTTCAACATAGAAAATGATTCAGATTTTTTTTGTAAAAATACCATAAAATCATCAACACAAACTGGTTTCCTTTGCATCCATGTCATATCACAATATTTACATTTCCTTGGTTTACTTTCTGTTTTAGTAATAAAAAATTGAAAACATTTCGCATGAACCGGTTGCATGCAACAATACATATAACTAACATCAGTACTGTTCATTGAAAGAATAAGCATGGACGAACAAAGTTTACAATACATGTAATGGACAGACATTTTATGTTCTTTCTTTCTCATTTGATCGCGAACTTTTCTCTTTAATGTACCTAAAACATAATTTTGAGGGTCAACATTTATTAAATATTTTTTATCAGCAGGTTTCATCATTTCAAATATATCTTCAAAAAATGGAATCTCTAAAAGATCACAAGCAAAACACATTATTTTATAATAAAAATTTCTATATTTATAAAAGATACAACACATTTTAATTGCTATAGGTAATAACATAGGATCTGATAAGATAATATTCATTATTTCTTCTAAAAGATATGAAGATTGAAAGAAATCAGAAAAAAAGATCAAAGCTTCCATCCTGATTTCTTTTAATAAAATAAATGAATTGATAGATGAAAGGGCTAAAAATATTTTTTTCGCTTCTTTTACACTCATATAACTTTGAATAGGGAAACTAACATCAATTAATTCATTTATTTTTCCAGTAAAAGTTAACATAGCTTGAAAATAATATACACGATCTAAAAGCAAAGAATGGTTCAATTGAATAAGCATAACTGAAATATTTGACAAGCACAAAACCAGCTTGCAGTTTGCTAACTAAAATATTTCACCTGGTTCATACAACTATATGGTCTGCTTTAACAGGCATATAGATAGGACTCTTATTTATAGAAAGGTTTATTTCATGTCTTATATATAACCCAATAGTAAGCATAATTAATTTCGATAATCACTTTCCCAACAATAAAAAAACAATTTTTCTTATGTTTTCTGGCATATATATTTAGTGTTTTCCCACCTCATTCTTCAGTTATAACATGTTTTTCAATGTGACGATAATTATAACACATGAATTTAACAACTATATAGGCCCCAGATGGCATTCTTCTAGGCTTCGTGGACTGGTCCAAATGGATTAAAGATGGTATATGTCAGGGCAGCCATCCAACTCAGACAGTAATTTTCAGCACCTAAACAGAAAAGGAGTTAGACAATTTTAACAATAAAACCTAGGAGAAATTTTCTAAGTCCTATCAAACGATGGATTAGAATATTTTAAAAACTAACCTAAAGGCACAGTCTCAGCAGTGCACCATGTCTCAATGTAAGATGGTTAGTGATGCAAGCTGTTACTACAGCAGGCCTAACTTGGTGCACTGCTGTAAGATGGTCAGTGATGCAAGCTGTTACTACAGCAGGCCTGCAAACTCCTCGTGTTATATAGGAAACCCAATGCCATAAGCTCCGCCCCTTGCGGATCTCAACCAATCTGCACTCAGTTTCATGTTAAAATCAAACCAGTGAGCTAAATAGTCCTCTCTGAAAACAGTTATTTCAATGAATTTGGGTTATATAACAGAGAAAATTGTCAAACCTATGAATAATTAGCAGAGTAATAACAAGCAAAAGTGTTTCAATTGTCTCAAATACCTATAATTCAACCATGAAAACAGTGGAAAATTGGCGGAAGATAACAAGGTGAAGCGGTTCTTATGGGAAGGTTCCAGAAATAAACAGTGAAGACTGAGAAAAAGAGGGATTTTATTTTATTGTGGGAACTTCATCTGTTATTTCTTTATTTCCTTGTTTGCATCGAATTAAAGCCATTTTTGGCCAAAAAATAATTCCTAAGACTGAACCCACTGAACACCTAGCCTGCTGAAATCTTTTCTAAGTCCAACTCAGACAATTTCCAGCACCTAACCAGAAAAATAATTTCTAAGACTGAACCCACTGAATACCTAATCTGCAGAAATCTTTTCTAAGTCCAACTCAGTCAATTTCTAGCACCTGACCAGAAAATAATTTCTAAAACTAAGACCGCTAACTTTTCTAGGTCCAACTCAAAAATGGACCTAGAAAATGTCTCCTCCTAAGTCCACTGAAGCCTTAGCCTGAAGAAACTCACCTCTATATCTTTAATCCCATGTTGAGACCACAGCAGGATCTAAACTCCTTGCCGCAATGTAAGAACCAAAGCAGACATTCAAAACTCCTTGTCATATATATGGAACCACAACCACAAGCCATACCTCTAAGTAAACTCATCCAATCACAACAAAATTTCTTTGAGCAGTTTAGGGCCATCCGACTGAATACCTAACCTGCTAAAATTTCTTCTAAGTCTAACTCAAACAATTTCCAGCACCTAACCAGGAAATAATTCCTGAGACTGAACCCACTGAATACCTAGCCTGCAGAAATCTTTTCTAAGTCAAACTGGCACAATATTCCAGCACCTGACCAGAAAATAATTTCTGAAACTAAAACTAGTAAGTACCTAGCCTGCAGAAATCCTTTCTAAGTCCAACTCAGGCAATATTTTCCTGCACCTAACCAGAAAATAATTTCTGCTTACAGTGTGGAATGTCTAGAATGTCAACATGATCATTAATCTTTGCTATTTACTCATAGTGTGGAATGCCTGGAAAATCTACCTGCTCATTAATCTTTGCTGTTTACTTACAATGTGGAATGCCTGGAATGTTTACGCAGTAGAAACTAGTATTAAATGACTGAAAACTTTTCTAAGACCACTGGTTTGAGACGAACAGAGAATTTCTAAAAGTGAAATCACTTACAGTCAAGTCACAATAATTCAGTGTTAATTCTCATGAGATCAGATATGTAATACTGTATCTCCCCTTAATAATCCAGTCCAACTCAAACAATATAATTTCCAGCACCTTACCAGAAAATAATTTCTAAGACTGAACCCACTGGATACCTAGCCTGCTGAAAACTCAAAAATGGACTAAGAATATTTCTCCTAAGTAAACAGTGAAGACTGAGAAAAAGAGGGATTTTATTTTTATTATGGGAACTTCATCTGCTATGGCTTTATTTCCTTGTTTGCATCGAATTAAAGTCATTTTTGACTAAATATTAATTCCTAAGACTGAACCCACTAAACACCTAACCTGCTGAAATCTTTTCTAGTCAATAAATTCCTGCATCTAACCAGAAAATAATTCCTAAGACTGAACCCATTAAACACCTAGCCTGTTGAAATCTTTTCTGGTCAATAATTTCCTGCACCTAACCAGAAAATAATTCCTAAGACTGAACCCACTAAATACCTAGCCTGCTGAAATCTTTTCTTTTCTAAGTCTAACTCAGACAATTTCCAGCACCTAACCAGAAAAATAATTTCTAAGACTGAACCCACTGAATACCTAATCTGCAGAAACCTTTTCTAAGTCCAACTCAGGCAATTTCTAGCACCTAACCAAAAAATAATTTCTAAAACTAAGACCGCTAACTTTTCTAGGTCCAACTCAAAAATGGACTTAGAAAATGTCTCCTCCTTAGTCCACTAAAGCCTTAGCCTGAAGAAACTCACCTCTATATCTTCAATCCCATGTTGAGACCACAGCAGGATCCAAACTCCTTGCCTCAATGTAAGAACCAAAGCAGACATTCAAAACTCCTTGCCATATATATGGAACCACATCCACAAGCCATACCTCTATGTAAACTCAACCAATCACAACAAAGATTTCTTTGAGCAGTTTAGGGCCATCCAACTGAATACCCAGCCTGCTAAAATCTTTTCTATGTCCAACTCAGACAGTTTCCAGCACCTAACCAGAAAATAACTTCTAAAACTGAACCCACTAAATACCTAGTCTGCTGAAATCTTTTCTGAGTCCAACTCAGACAATATCCAGCACCTTACCAGAAAAGGACTTAGAGAATTTTTAAGAATAAAACCACAGGTTTGGGGAGGTAGGAGAAAGGGGTCAAACCTAAGTGACTTGAGAGCATGGTTAGGAGAGGCATAAAACCGGTAGCAGACCTCAGGGGAGCTGGGAGAATGGTCAAGGGAGAATGGCTAGGAGAGGTAGGAGCTAGCATTGAGCAGCTGAAAACTTTTCTAAGACCGCTGGTTTAAAACAGGCAGGAAATTTCTATGAGTAAAATCATGGAATACCTAGCCTGCGAAAACCTTGTCTAGAATAATTTCCAGCACCTAACCAGAAAATATTTTCCCTCACTGAATACCTAGTCTGCTGAAATCTTTTCTGAGTCCAACTCAGACAATTTCCAGCACCTTACCAGAAAAGGACTTCAACCACTGGTTGAGACAAACAGGAAATCACTTACAATCAAGTCATCAAATTTATAGTACTGTATCTGTCCTTGATAATCCAGTGCAACTCAAACCATTTCTAAGCCATGGACTGAACCCATTAAATACCTAATCTCCTGAAATCTTTTCTAAGTCCAACTCAGACAATATACAGCACCTTACCAGAAAAGGACTTAGAGAATTTTTAAGAATAAAACCACAGGTTTGAGGAGGTAGGAGAAAGGGATCAAACCTGAGTGACTTGAGAGCATGGTTAGGAGAGGTATAAGACCGGTAGCAGACCTCAGGGGAGCTGGGAGAATGGTCAAGGGAGAATGGCTAGGAGAGGTAGGAGCTAGCATTGAGCAGCTGAAAACTTCTCTAAGACCACTGGTTTGAAACAGGTAGGAAATTTCTATGAGTAAAATCATGGAATACCTAGCCCGTGAAAACCTTGTCTAGCATAATTTTCAGCACCTAACCAGAAAATAATTTCTCCCACTGAATACCTAGTCTGCTGAAATCTTTTCTGAGTCCAACTCAGACAATTTCCAGCACCTAACCAGAAAATAATTCCTAAGACTGAACCCACTAAATACCTAGCCTGCAGAAATCCTTTCTAAGTCCAACTCAGGCAATATTTTCCAGCACCTAACCAGAAAATATTTTCTGCTTACAGTGTGGAATGTCTAGAATGTTAACATGATCATTTATCTTTGCTATTTACTCACAGGCTGGAATGTCTAGAATGTCTACCTAGTCATTAATCTTATTGTTTACTTGCAGTGCGGAATGTCTGGAATGTCTACGCGATCATTAATCATTGCTATTTACTCGCAGTGTGGAATGCCTGGAATGTCTACCTGATCATTAATCTTTGCTGTTTACTAACAATGTAAAATGCCTGAAATGTTTACGCAGTAGAAACTAGACCACTGAAAACTTAGTGTGCAATAAACCTTTCTAAATCCAACTCAGACAATTTCCAGCACCTAACCAGAAAATAATTTCCCCCACTGAATACCTAGTCTGCTGAAATCTTTTTTGAGTCCAACTCAGACAATTTCTAGCACCTTACCAGAAAAGGACTTAGAACATTTTTAAGAATAAAACCACAGGTTTGGAGAGGTAGGAGAAAGGGATCAAACCTGAGTGACTTGAGAGGATGGTTAGGGGAGGCATAAGACCGGTAGCAGACCTCAGGGGAGCTGGGAGAATGGTCAAGGGAGAATGGTTAGGAGAGGTAGGAGCTAGCATTGAGTAGCTGAAAACTTTTCTAAGACCACTGGTTTGAAACAGGCAGTCCAACTCAGACAATTTCCAGTACCTAACCAGAAAATAATTTCCCCCACTGAATACCTAGTCTGCTGAAATCTTTTCTGAGTCCAACTCAGACAAATTCCAGCACCTAACTAGAAAAGGACTTTTAAGAATAAAACCACAGGTTTGAGGAGGTAGGAAAAAGGGATCAAACCTGCCTAAAATGTTTACGCAGTAGAAACTAGTATTAAATGACTGAAAACTTTTCTAAGACCACTGGTTTAAACAAACAGGAAAATCACTTACAGTGAAGTCACAATAATCCAGTATTAATTCTCATGAGATCAGATATGTAATACTGTATCTGTCCTTAATAATCCAGTCCAACTCAAACAATAATTTTCAGCACCTAACCAGAAAATGATTTTGAAACTAAGACCACTGAAAACTTAGTGTGCAATAAACCTTTCTAAATCCAACTCAGACAATTTCCAGCACCTAACCAGAAAATAATTTCCCCCACTGAATACCTAGTCTGCTGAAATCTTTTTTGAGTCCAACTCAGACAATTTCTAGCACCTTACCAGAAAAGGACTTAGAACATTTTTAAGAATAAAACCACAGGTTTGGAGAGGTAGGAGAAAGGGATCAAACCTGAGTGACTTGAGAGGATGGTTAGGGGAGGCATAAGACCGGTAGCAGACCTCAGGGGAGCTGGGAGAATGGTCAAGGGAGAATGGTTAGGAGAGGTAGGAGCTAGCATTGAGTAGCTGAAAACTTTTCTAAGACCACTGGTTTGAAACAGGCAGGAAATTTCTATGAGTAAAATCATGGAATACCTAGCCTGCGAAAACCTTGTCTAGAAAAATTTCCAGCACCTAACCAGAAAATATTTTCCCCCGCTAAATACCTACTCTGCTGAAATCTTTTCTGAGTCCAACTCAAACAATTTCCGGCACCTAACCAAAAAATAATTCCTAAGACTGAACCCACTAAATACCTAGACTGCAGAAATCTTTTTTAAGTCAAGCTGGCACAATATTCCAGCACCTAACCAGAAAATAATTTTTGAAACTAAAAATAGTAAGTACCTAGCCTGCAGAAATCCTTTCTAAGGCAATATTTTCCAGCCTAACCAGAAAATAATTTCTGCTTACAGTGTGGAATGTCTAGAATGTCAACACGATCATTAATCTTTGCTATTTACTCACAGGCTGGAATGTCTAGAATGTCTACCTAGTCATTAATCTTCATTGTTTACTCACAGTGCGGAATGTCTGGAATGTCTACACGACCATTAATCATTGCTATTTACTTGCAGTGTGGAATGCCTGGAATGTCTACTTGATCATTAATCTTTGCTGTTTACTTAGAATGTGGAATGCCTGAAATGTTTACGCAGTAGAAACTAGTATGAAATGACTGAAAACTTTTCTAAGACCACTGGTTGAGACAAACAGGAAATCACTTACAGTCAAGTCACCATAATCCAGTGTGTAACAATCCAGTAATTCACCTTCCAGTGTTAATTCCTATAGGATCAAATTCATAGTACAGTATCTGTCCTCAGACAATTTCCAGCACCTAACCAGAAAATAATTTTTAAGACTAAACCCCCTGAATATCTTGCTTGCTGAAATCTTTTCTAAGTCCAACTCAGACAATTTCCAGCACCTAACCAGAAAATAATTTCTAAGACTGAACCATTTCCAGCACCTAACTAGAAAATAATTTCTAAGACTGAACCCACTGAATACCTAATCTGCTGAAATCTTTTCTAAGTCCAACTCAGATAATTTCCAGCACCTAACCTGAAAATAATTTCTAAAACTAAACCCACTGGATACCTAGCCTGCTGAAAACCTTTCTAAGTCTAACTCAAAAATGGACTAACCTAAAGGCATAGTCTCAGCAATGCACCATGTCCCAATGTAAGATGGTCAGTGATGCAAGCTGTGACTACGGCAGGCCTGCAAACTCCTTGTCTTATATAGGAAACCCAAAGCCATAAGCTCCGCCCCCTTGTGAATCTCAACCAATCAGCATCAACCAATCAGCACTCAGTCTCATGTTAAAATCAAACCAGTGAGCTAAATAGTCCTCTCTGAAAACAGTTATTTCAGCAAATTTAGGCTATATAACAGAGAAAATTGTCAAACCTATGAATAATTAGCAGAGTAATAACAAGCAAGAGTGTTTCAATTGTCTCAAATACCTATAATTCAACCATGAAAACAGTGGAAAATTGGCGGAAGATTACAAGGTGAAGCGGTTCTAATGGGAAAGTTCCAGAAAGTAAACAGTGAAGACTGAGAAAATGAGGGATTTCACTGAAATTTTCCGCCGCTATGGAGCTAAAAATGACTTTAATTCGATGCAAACAAGCAAATAAGACCATTATTGATAGATACTCGCATGAAATTGGCAGCTTTTTCTTTTTACGTGCGAGATTCCACTCGTCAGCAACCAGCTATGGGTCATTTCCTTTAACCCCAGCCCTGTCTACTCTAAGTACCACCCCCTGTGGTATGCTCTAGGTACGGGCGCACGGCGAAAACGATCGTTTCGGCGAAATTCCGGCGCTGTCGGGTCAAATATGACTTTAATTCGATGCAAACAAGCAAATAAGACCATAATTGATAGATACTCGCATGAAATTGGCAGCTTTTTCTTTTTACGTGCGAGATTCCACTCGTCAGCAACCAGCTATGGTTCATTTCCTTTAACCCCAGCCCTGTCTACTCTAAGTACCACCCCCTGTGGTATGCTCTACGTACGGGCGCTGTAGTATCCCGAAAGTCGGACCATCCCAGAAGTCGGCCGGAATTTTCAAATAATAAATATGAACTTTAACCATTTCACAATTCTACGGCGTAGGGACAGTATCATTAGGGTTGTTGTCCTTTCAAGTTCTATAAGAAGAGAGGGATGTTATCATGGTTTTCATGTTTTCAAAAAATTATTTATTTTCATTGATGTTTGTGTATTAACCTCAGTGCTGAGATGTAGGCCTAACTAGCTTAAAAAAAATCGTATATTAAGTGTTCCATTCAGTGCTTCTACCGGTACAGTCCCCATAGACTTATCATTACGTGAACAAAGCTAAAACTAAATAATTTCTCCTGGGCTTAATATTTTGAATTTCTGCGTAGGGTTTGCGCCAAATATAAGTTTAATTATTCTAGTTTTTAGCCTCTTAAGGATTTTTAGGGGGTTGAAGCCTAAGATGTCAAAAAAAAAATAAAGCATTTTGATGTCTGGCCGTATCAGTCATTTCCATATACTTTCAATGCTAAAATAGGCCCATGTCGACCACAAGTAAATGAGCTGTCATTAAATAAATCCTGAATACTTTTTAATGGGAATATGATGGGAACGAAGTAAAATATCACAAGTTTAATGTGTATTAACCTCAGTGCTGAGATGTAGCCCTAACTAGCTTAAAAAAATTCGTATATTAAGTGTTCCATTCAGTGCTTCTACCGGTACAGTCCCCATAGACTTATCATTACGTGAACAAAGTCAAAACTAAAATAATTCTCCTGGCCTTAATATTTCGAATTTCTGGGTGGGGATTGCGCCAAATATTAGTTTAACTATTCTAGTTTTTAGCCTCTTAAGGATTTTTAGGGGGTTGAAGCCTAAGATGTCAAAAAAAAAATAAAGCATTTTGATGTCTGGCCGTATCAGTCATTTCCATATACTTTCAATGCTAAAATAGGCCCATGTCGACCACAAGTAAATGAGCTGTCATTAAATAAATCCTGAATACTTTTTAATGGGAATATGATGGGAACGAAGTAAAATATCACAAGTTTAATGTGTATTAACCTCAGTGCTGAGATGTAGGCCTAACTAGCTTAAAAAAATTCGTATATTAAGTGTTCCATTCAGTGCTTCTACCGGTACAGTCCCCATAGACTTATCATTACGTGAACAAAGTCAAAACTAAAATAATTCTCCTGGCCTTAATATTTCGAATTTCTGGGTGGGGATTGCGCCAAATATTAGTTTAACTATTCTAGTTTTTAGCCTCTTAAGGATTTTTAGGGGGTTGAAGCCTAAGATGTCAAAAAAAAAATAAAGCATTTTGATGTCTGGCCGTATCAGTCATTTCCATATACTTTCAATGCTAAAATAGGCCCATGTCGACCAGAAGTAAATGAGCTGTCATTAAATAAATCCTGAATACTTTTTAATGGGAATATGATGGGAACGAAGTAAAATATCCCAAGTTTAATGTGTATTAACCTCAGTGCTGAGATGTAGGCCTAACTAGCTTAAAAAAAATCGTATATTAAGTGTTCCATTCAGTGCTTCTACCGGTACAGTCCCCATAGAGTTATCATTACGTGAACAAAGCTAAAACTAAATAATTTCTCCTGGGCTTAATATTTCGAATTTCTGGGTGGGGATTGCGCCAAATATTAGTTTAACTATTCTAGTTTTTAGCCTCTTAAGGATTTTTAGGGGGTTGAAGCCTAAGATGTCAAGAAAAAAATAAAGCATTCTGATGTCTGGCTGTGACATCGCTCCCATAGAGATTGCACTGAGGCTCAGATCAGCGGTACATTATTTTATGTTTAAAACTTCATTTGAACATTTTATGGGAAATTTCTCCACTCTTATGGAAGATTTCACCATTTTACAGTGCTTGGGGGGGTTGTTTTCTGGGTTTGGTTGAATTTTAGGTGTTAAAACTTCAATTTCTTAGACGTGACCCACATTTGCCACCGATCAGCTGATAGCCTACACTCACCATGCATATAGTTCCAACTCCAAACAGAGGTTTCCTCTTTTCCCAGCCCTGTCTACTCTAAGTACCACCCCCTGTGGTATGCTCTAGGTACGGGCGCACGGTGAAAACGATCGTTTCGGCGAAATTCCGGCGCTGTCGGGTCAAATATGACTTTAATTCGATGCAAACAAGCAACTAAGGCCATAACAGATGGAGTTCCCGCAAGAAAATCAGTGAAATAGCTCATTTTCTCAGTTTTCACTGCATGTTTACTTTCTAGAACCTTCCATTCCACTCGCCGGCTACCAGCTATGGTTCATTTCCTTTAACCCCAGCCCTGTCTACTCTAAGTACCACCCCCTGTGGTATGCTCTAGGTACGGGCGCACGGCGAAAACGATCGTTTCGGCGAAATTCCGGCGCTGTCGGGTCAAATATGACTTTAATTCGAGGCAAACAAGCAAATAAGACATACTAAGACCATAATCGATAGATACTTAGCTGCTATTTCTTTTCATGTGCGAGATTCCACTCGCCGGCTACTAGCAATGAGCCCGTACCTAGAGCATACCACAGGTGGAGGTACTTAGAGTAGACAGAGCTGGGTTAAATAGAAAATTCCAAGAAGGAAGGTTCCATAGAATTCTACTGCGTCTTTCTGTTGTGTGGGAAACGTACCCAGTCGGCATATGATTTATGTTCTTGTTTATCCTAAAGTCTGGGAAAGTAACTGACATTTGACCCTGGATCCTTAGCTCTGTAAAGGTAGGTCATGATACAAAACTGCATCATACTCACCAGTCACAATATAGTGATAAAATATAGTAATAAATTGCTAACATATCAACCTTCTTGGAAATTACATAAAGTGCCTTTATTAAAAATTAGCTGATACTCTCACCAACACTGTATTAATGCATCTTAACAATCAATGTGCAGTGCTTTCATGCACATCAACCCTTAAAGGATTTTAGCGTCATGGGAAAACAAACAGATGTTTAACCAACACAGGGGTGCATGACACTCAATATTCAAAGTGATGCAATGGTGTGCTGTGTTACATTAGTTAATGTGCTAATACAGCATGCCTCATTAACAATTTATATAAAGCTTAAATAAGATATAGCTAGCACTTTTCTAGCATTTTAGATATAGCTAGCACTATTTTAGCATTTTATCAATGTACCGTCATAATCTATAGCCATAACGCATTACTGCATCAGCAGCACTTAAATGGTAAAGGAAAATTTATTGCTTTGTCCTAAAGAATAAGATTCTTCCAGTGACGCAGTGAATAAACACCAGTTCACTGATTTAATGTCAATTTAGATATGTCTAGCTAGTAGTATAACGATTAAATTGTACAGGGAAACAAAAATATCTAAGTAAATATCCAAATTTTGACTGAAATACATAATCTTAATTGGAATTCAAGCCTACACCTAAGCTTATATTTAAAGCCTTGCTTATATTACACCCGAAAGACTTCTTAACCAGGCTTATAAACGAGGCATGCTTATATATTGGGGCCAGGCTTATATTTAAAAAAATACGGTATATCAAGCATTTTAAGCCTCTAAAAGGTCTACTACGGCTTATAGCATTTTCAGGATTGTCAGGGTGCGGCTTATAAACAAAAATACCCCGTCAAGCATTTCGAGCCTCTAAAAGGTCTACTGCGGCTTATAGCATCTCCAAGATTGCCAGGGTGCGGCTTATAAACAAAAATACCCCGTCAAGCATTTCGAGCCTCTAAAAGGTCTACTGCGGCTTATAGCATCTCCAAGATTGCCAGGGTGCGGCTTATAAACAAAAATACCCCGTCAAGCATTTCGAGTCTCTGAAAGGTTTACTGCGGCGTATAGCATCTCCAAGATTGCCGGGCGAATCTAAAATGGTACCCTCAATTTTAACTGAAATACATAATCTTAATTGGAATTCCAGCTTATTTTTAAAGCCTGGCTTATATTACACCTAAAAGACTTCTTAACCAGGCTTATAAACGAGGCAGGCTTATATTTGAGGCCAGGCTTATATTATAAAAAAATATGGTATATCAAGCATTTTAAGCTTCTAAAAGGTCTACTACGGCTTATAACATTTTCAGGATTGTTAGGGTGCGGCTTATAAACAAAAATACCCCGTCAAGCATTTTAAGCTTCTAAAAGGTCTACTGCGGCTTATAACATCTCCAAGATTGCCAGGGTGCGGCTTATAAACAAAAATACCCCATCAAGCATTTTGAGCCTCTAAAAGGTCTACTGGGGCTTATAGCATCTTCAAGATTGCCAGGGTGCGGCTTATAAACAAAAATACCCCTTCAAGCATTTCAAGCCTCTAAAAAGTTTACTGCAGCTTATAGCATCTCCAAGATTGTCAGGGTGCGGCTTATAAACAAAAATACCCAGTCAAGCATTTCGAGTCTCTGAAAGGTTTACTGGGGCTTATAGCATCTCCAAGATTGTCAGGGTGCGGCTTATAATCAAAAATACCCAAGCATTTTAAACCTTTTAAGTTGATACATAAATTTAAATTTAAAATGGTACCCTCAATTTTAACTAAATACATAATCTTAATTAGAATTCTGGCCTATACCCAAGCTTATTTTTAAAGCCTGGCTTATATTACACCTAAACAACCTCTTAACCAGGCTTATAAACGAGGCAGGCTTATATTTGAGACCAGGCTTATATCAAAACAAATACAGTATATCAAGTATTTTAAGCCTCTAAAAGGTCAACTGCAGCTTATAACATCTACAAGATATTGAGTGTTATGCACCCCTGTGTTGGTTAAACATCTGTTTGTTTTCCCATGACACTAAAATCCTTTAAGCCTCTAAAAGGTCAACTGCAGCTTATAACATCTCCAAGATATTGAGTGTTATGCACCCCTGTGTTGGTTAAACATCTGTTTGTTTTCCCATGACACTAAAATCCTTTAAGGGTTGTTTGTGCATGAAAGCACTACGCATTGATTGTTAAGATGCATTTATACAGTGTTGGTGAGAGTATCAGCTAATTTTTAATAAAGGCACTTTATGTAATTTCCAAGAAGGTTGATATGTTAGCAATTTATTACTATATTTTATCACTATATTGTGACTGGTGAGTATGATGCAGTTTTGTATCATGACCTATCTTTACAGAGCAAAAGATCCAGGGTCAAATGTCAGTTACGTTCCCAGACTTTAGGATATAAATCAAATGCCTTGCTACAATGCACCTAAATTGATTATCTTAAGTATAAGAAAAAATGAATAGGGATTATATTAAACCTTAAAGTGGTCACTAATGCATTGATGCATCATACCCATCGGTCGTCATGATGCATCCATGCGGGCCTAGCAAGTAATATAAACTTCACTGAGGGATTGCAAGGGTGTGGCTTATAATCAAAAATACTCATACGGTTGGCATAATACTTATGCAACAATAAAATGCCCTTATCCAAAATAATAGGTATTTTCTGGATATTCAAAAAATATAGGTCTTCTTTGGATATTTTTTTTAGAAATATCCAAAGAAGACCTATATGTGACCCATCCTAACAAAATGGTACGGAAGTCGCACATATAAAATGTTTAGATATTGCCATATTCATTTACAGCTCATCAAGAGCTTTCATTTGGTATATAACACTTGCATATTTGAACCAGGTTGCCTTCTGTGGATCTTCTAGAAGTAAATTAAGTTGGATCAATCAATAATAGATCAAACCGAGATAATTGACGTATTAAACAAATGATAATTTGTAAATCCTATATAATTCCTATGCAATTCTATATAACCACTAAAACTACAGCCGTGTCTTTTAACCAATTGGGACTCAAATTCAGTTTAGGAAGCAAGGATTCTAAAAGATATCTACCCATATGTTAGAAAAATGCTAAAATCTCAATTTTGAAAAATTTGATATTTTTGACACTATGCAACTTTAAAAGGCCATATCTAGGCTTCTAAATGTGCGACTTCAGTACCAATTCGTAAGGATGGGTCACATATATATACTACTAATGTATGCTAAACTATTCATAGTCCTCCAATGGTTATTGATACAAAGGCTAGTCTAATTTTAGCAATTCAACAGGAAGGGGCTACTGTCAGCTTGTCTTAACATATGATCGCCTCTTGGATGTGGATTATAGCTTCTCCTCAAGTCTGGGGTGAGGCTTATACAAAGGTGTAGCTGACACTGCTAAAAATAACAACAACAACAACAACAACAACAACAACAATTTTTTTCTGGACAAAGGGGAAGCATTGGATATGTCCAAGACCCCCACCTCAGCAGTGGACAGCATTGCAGGTATACTAACAACATTTAAAGGTACATTAATGGAATATAGCATAAATATGGCCGCACAAGGGTGGTATATTGACGAATATTGCACGAGGCCGTTAGGCCGAGTGCAATATCGTCAATATACCACCCGTGTGCGGCCATATTTATGCCATATTGCATTTATACCACCATTTCCTCCATATTGTATTAATTTCTTACCTGATATCCACAGAATATAGCCACGAGAAGGCATTTTGTAAAAGCAAGCGATACGGCCTGGGTCAGCGCTCTGCGCGAAGCCATTGTTTTTGTTCCTTGCCAGGAGAGGTACCGCTGTGTATACAGTCACTTTTCGTATAGAATCCAACCATGACAAGTTTTCAAATTAAAACATACATATCCTTAGACACTGTAGATCAGTACTCCATGCTTGATATGTCAGATATCTTCAAAATAAATAAGAATCCATTGATTTTCCAAACCGTTCCGAAATTTTCGGCGTCTTCCTCGTACGACGAGCAGTTGACCTATATCCACATCCGGGCCACTGACACACTTTCGCCGGACAAGGAGGCGGGTGGGAATGGCTGCACCGCGGCTCGCTTACGATAGAAAAATCATTGGATTCTTATTTATATCGAAGAAAATGGAGAAAATTAGCACACATTCCTCTTCTATGGATCGAAAACTTCTTGGGATTTCAATATTATAACATGGCATCGTTGGATTCCATACGAAAACTGACTGGAAACATAGCAGGTTAGAACTTATTTATTTTCGCATTGGGTTTCATCACCGTTCAGTGTGGCGCTATGGCTAAGGCCTTCGCCTACCACCACTGCGGCCGGGGTTCTATCCTTGTACGAGTTTGGACGATTTTTCACCATTGAAACTATGGCGAGACTGACTTTGTATGTCTCCCAAATTTCCCAAAATATTCTAAGTCCAACTTGACCTCGAAAAAGTATATCCAAAAATCCCAAAAATGCACATGTGCGTATATGCTCTCATAATGCACTGGTAGGAGAGGGCATAACAGTAAGGGAGGTGCCAGAATAGTGGTATAATCCACTATACGGTAAATCCTAAATTACCATCAGTTTCTCCAAATCACCTTGGATTATGTAAGTTCTATGTATTATGAGAAAGATTAAGCAATAAAAAGCATGGTTCATTTTGCTAGTTTTAGATTTATTGACATCTGAAGATGGGGAACCCTTCAGTATGGCCGCTTATGGGAGAAACCCCATTTTTCAACATTTTCTCAAATATCAAAAATATTGTCCTGTAATATCTTAACTTAACTTCTCATTTATCTGGTAGACATCATCTGTGATATGTTCAAGCAATAAAAATAGGTAGTCATTGGACAAAATAAAGAGCCAGGAATTTTTCAATGAAAAAAACGGAAATGAGGAGTATTGAATTTCTTACATTGAAAGAAACTGCCAAGAAATTGGTCACCAGACTTTGCAGGGATTAAGATACAATCACTATGAACATTTTATGAGAAAAAAATTGGAAGGTTACTGGCAGAACCTAGAAGCCACAGATTTATGAAAATATTTTCTTTTTCCTCAACTAATGAAATCAGTTGACCATTGGTGAATCTTAGAGCTATGGTAGGAAAAATGCAAAAGTCTAATATTAAACAGCATGATAGTGATGAGTTAGTGCATATACAAAAGGGAAATAAGCATAATTTGAGAGCTTAGGCGAAATTAGCTAGTGTAGCGGTATGATATTTATAGTATAATATTACACTCATAACGTTCATGTACCCTTGGGACTCAGACCCAGGTCTCCAGGTGTGATGGGGGAGTCTGGATGGCAGGTGGCAGCACCTGCCTCCAGGTTCATGTTTGTTACACGAGGGGGCCTTCCACTCATCCATCACACATCACATGACGAGTTTCACAGAATTTTCCCCTATATAAGGGCAGTTCTTATAGTAGTTCTCCAGTAGTGGTCCTACCACTGCTCAGCACACCTCTACTGTTACCACCGGGTAACCGAATGCCATCCGGCATGTAGTCTCTATAGGCTGTGATCGTGTGTAACTAAGATCAGAATAAAAGCTCGATAGCCTACCCAGAAAATTCTGCTCTTTTCGTTATGATTTGACATCTAACTTAAAAGACGAACCACTACACTAGTTTTAATTTTTGGCCACCTGGTGGCGATGGGATAGATGGTGGAATATCCCTTTAAAGTAACCAGTCTGACACTGTGACGGGCCCTGTAAATAGGCTATAAATACAGCTGTAGTGCCTACAGCAGGACCCACATTTGGTCATTGGTTTTATACCTACAGCAGCTACTACTGTATTTCAGAATAAGAAACACTCCACTGTAAAGCCCTTGTGGCGGGCTGACAGTGCAGTAAAAGTAGTAGCGAAATAAGACAGTCAGACTTATCCTTTAAGGGCCACTAATGCACATCAATGCACCTGGCCCGTCAGTGGTCATGATGCATCAATGCACCTGGCCCGTCAGTGGTCATGATGCATCAATGCACCTGGCCCGTCAGTGGTCATGATGCAGCAATGCGCCTGGCCCGTCAGTGGTCATGATGCAGCAATGCGCCTGGCCCGTCAGTGGTCATGATGCAGCAATGCGCCTGGCCCGTCAGTGGTCATGATGCAGCAATGCGCCTGGCCCTTCAGTGGTCATGATGCATCAATGCGCCTGGCCCGTCAGTGGTCATGATGCATCAATGCACCTGGCCCGTCAGTGGTCATGATGCAGCAATGCGCCTGGCCCGTCAGTGGTCATGATGCAGCAATGCGCCTGGCCCGTCAGTGGTCATGATGCAGCAATGCACCTGGCCCGTCAGTGGTCATGATGCATCAATGCACCTGGCCCGTCAGTGGTCATGATGCATCAATGCACCTGGCCCGTCAGTGGTCATGATGCATCAATGCACCTGGCCCGTCAGTGGTCATGATGCAGCAATGCACCTGGCCCGTCAGTGGTCATGATGCAGCAATGCACCTGGACCGTCAGTGGTCATGATGCATCAATGCACCTGGCCCGTCAGTGGTCATGATGCATCAATGCACCTGGCCCATCAGTGGTCATGATGCATTTATAAACAGCACATCTCATGAGTACAAATACTACATTCATGAATTAGGCGGACCCTATACAGGGTTCATACATGAACAGAGGTACGCGTCAGCAGCACTCCATGGGTGCATCATGCCGATTAATCAGTGAGTCCTGCATTCCTGCTTCAGTGGCCCTAAAAGCGTTAAGTAGCACAGAAAGCGCTAGCGGCCTGGGACTAGCAGCCATAACCATCAAATCACCTACCTTAGGGCAGCAAGCCGCATCAGCAGCAGGCCATTCATACAATGCTTTCCACTTCATATCCACCCCCCAGCCTTTGTCATGCTTTTTTTTTTAACTATATAAGAGGATTGGACCCCCCAACCCCCGCCCATAACATCACTCATGGACGGCTCCTACATGACAGGGCAGTAACTTCTGAAGGTAGTTGCCTGTTAAAACACAGGGCCTTTGAATAAGCATCATTCTAGAATGAATGCTGGGGTAGAGTGGTTTAAATGGACAATTTCACTGTAAAGTATGTCTTGAATAAGCGCCATTCATATATGAGCACCAGTGATGAAGTGGCTCTGAAATCCATAAAGGGGGCCGCACACTCACCCGACGCAATCGGTAACTAAGGTGTACCCATCAAATCCGATCAGGAAGATCAAACATGTTTGATATTGGCTGACAGGATCAGACATTCCCCACAGACACCGGCATCATGATTGGCCAACCCAGTCTGGCCTGGCTGCGGTCCCCTTAGGCACAGGACAGTTAAACAGGCCATCACAGTATTCGTATAGCAGCAGCAGCCGCAGCAGCTTGGAACAGCAGCAGCTGAAGTGGCAGCAGAAGCAGCAGCACCACTTCCACCCTGGAACAGCAGCAGTGGTAACAGCAGCAACATGAGAGGCCACAGTGTGGCTGGGTGCTATGGGTGAGTGACTCAGTGAGGGGTGTGGGTGGGAGGGTGGAGCAGCTCAGTGTGTGGTGAGTGAGCAGTCTATTTACGTGCTGCTGCATCCAGCACCCGGCAGCTGTTATAGACGCTTATAGACGCGTGGTGCAGCAGGCCACAGCCAGCAGCAGCGGCAGGAGGAGCAACCGACCAGGTAGGACACGTTCTCTGTGTGTTATATTGTATGAAATACTGGTGTAGAACAATATTGAGAAGGGAGAGGGAGGGAGAGAGAGAGAGAGACCGGGGGGAGGGGGGGACTGAGACAGAAGAACAGACAGGTAGACAGAGAGAGAGTGTGTGTCATGTCCTGTTCTTCATGAGTATGTGTTATAACAGGTAGATGTAGGGGCATGCCGATGGCCCCATGCCGGGACAGGTAGTGGCAGCATAGAGGGGGGTAGGTTCACACAGAATCACAAGGGCAGAAACAGGGCTTGCAGAGTCGATGTTGTATGGCTAATGGGAAAGGAGGGAAGATAGGAAGGCATAAATGAGAGAAAATAGATAGAGGGCAGTTGGAGGGACTAGCTTCTATATCATTAGGTATAGGCAAGCAGAAGAGGACATCCGTTGAAAGGAGAGTGGGTGATCCTTTCTCCCTGAGTGACTTAGCATATCATGACCCCATTATAAACCTTTGATGTGTGTAAAGGCTGATGATGCTGGCATGCGGTAGGTTAGAATCAGAGTGTCACAGAACCGTGATGAGACTGTCACAGTCTGTGACAGTTCTTTACATGGTTGGCTGTCCACAAGAACCGGCTGTCAACCTGCTGACACAGCGTCCTGACAGCTGTCACACCTTACAGGTGACCTTCTACTGGTAGGCGGCTGCTAGTCAATGAAGGAATTCTCATTGAGAAATCTGTTTAAGGTGGCTGGCAGGGATAGATTAAAAGTGATAAGATTTTCGCCATATTCTCACCAGATACCCAAAATGATATGTACTTTGTGTATATGGAATAAAAATGTGGGGGTCCCAGGCATATTTCTGAACTACAGAACTTTCAAGCTTACATAGAATTATATAGTAATATGTCACATTTATCCCCAGATTCATATCTAAAAGTAATTCGACCTTTATATAACTTTGTCAGAACTTAGATTATAAACATATCTTTCCAATAAATGCAATATTGACATATGGTCCCGGATCTGTAATACTATGAATCTGTGGTACAGTGGTAACATGTTTGGGTGGCATGCAGGAGGTCCCAGGCTAAAATCCCTCTCATGCCACCCTCTGATATTTTACTTACATTGACCTCTACCTATCCTCTAAGCTGTGAACAACTACAGTCTATACCTGCGCAGAAGGCTGCGCCATGCACGTCTCTGTCATCCCTGCCAGCCACCTTAAGAAGGATATCACTACTAGTTATTTTTTGAAAAATTCTCTCCACCAGCGTTGGCTAATGCAAATGCCTCGGCTGATATGAGGCTTTGCTCTGAGTTTTTGCAGAAAACTCTCCACAATGCTAAGGAGTCTATAGGTTAGGTGCACTCCAAGGTGTTTACAGTGTTGAAACATAATAGTCATGATGAAGCTAATGACATTATGCAATCTCTCATAAAATATCTCAAAGATCATGGTAAAATGCATAAAGATAAACAGTCCAACACCTACACTGAGAGGGAATCAACACTCTCTCAGCGTACACTAGCTGAAAAGGACTTTCTGAACCCTGTGTCAGGGGCCAGAAGGGTCCAGTGAGAGGAGACTGCCCGGCGGGCAGCTCAACTCAAAGCAGCTCAAGAGAAGGAGGCAGCTGAAGAAGCTGCAAAGCAGGCCAATAAGCCCAAACAGAGGATTTTGGGCACCCCCAGAACTCTTACAGAGGGGGATACAGGGGGGGCCGTGGGGGCCGCCGGGTCTGGTACCAGCCTAGGGACCCAAGGTCTGCCAGCAGGGGAGGGGCCAGCAGTATTATTAGACTGGCAGTACAGTGAAAAAGAAAAGGCACAAACATAGAATAAAGAGAAATATCATAGATCAAAAATCGAACAAGAAAGATAAAAAAGTAAAACCAAAGAAATCAAACATAGTGAATCTCAGTGTGAGGAAACTTGATAAGGCAGAGAAATCACTCCTTGAAAAATGACTGAACTTCTGCCCTAATCAAAGTGTGAAACCTGGAGACCAAAAACACGAATTGGACAGATTTCACAGATCTCTAAAAATAAAGCAATTCTTTCAAAAAGATAAAATTGATAATCCCAATCAACCACAATTGAGATTCCCAAATCAAGCTTTTTCTTTTATAAAGAGCTGGAAAGGTCCCATAAGGACAAATCAAATTGGAAACCACTTACAGGTTCCAGCAATTTGGAAGTCTTTATAACAGCTAATGACATTGCTTTACCTAATGTAGACTTTTCCAAAGAGCAGGAAATAACCATTAAACAAGCTGACAAAGGGGGAGCTACTGTCATAATGGACACCAGATCCTATGTAGCAGAAGGTATAAAACCTATAGAAATACATACAGGGACATCACTGAGAGTATAGATAATGAGGCCATGCAGCATTTTCAAGGCATGGTAGATAGAGGAGAGATCACAAAATCTATGGGAGAATCCCTTGTCACACACAAGCCCACTACCCCATACATCTATTTTCTACCAAAATTACACGAAGGGATAGATCCACCACCAGGGAGACCTGTGGTATCAGCACATAGTTGTGCCACAGAGAAGATTTCTGTTTTTGTTGACAATTTCTTGAAAGACCTAGTGCCTAAAATCAAATCATATGTGAAAGATACCAAAGACTTCATCAATAAAGTAGAGAAGGAAGTGAAAATCACTGATGACCCAATCATGGGTACACTGGACGTAGGTTCACTATACACCAACATCCCAAATGGAGAGGGGGTAGATACCATTAGACACAAGATAATGGAGAGCAGAAAACCGTATGTGAACCCTAAAAGTGGCACTCTAGTAGAACTACTTGAGTTTGTTCTTAAAAACAACAACCTTGATTTAAATGGTCGAAAATACCTACAAATCCAGGGGACTGCTATGGGGACAAAATTGGCCCCATCATATACATGTCTCTTGATGGAGAAAATAGAGACAGAAATGCTGGCGTCATATCATCTTCAGCCAATCACATGGCTAAGGTACATAGATGATATCTTTTTCACATGGGACCATGGGCAAGAAGAACTAACCAAATGGTTGGAATATCTCAACAGATTCCATCAGACAATTAAATTCACCATGGAATCCTCAAAGGATGAGATTAACTTTCTAGATACCAAAATAAAGAGAGATAAGGACAGACTCTATACAGACCTATATGTAAAACCAACTGACACCAATACGTATTTAAGATATGACTTAGCAGATCCACCAGCAACAAAGAGGAGCCTTCCCTACTCACAGTTGCTGAGACTATGACAAATATGCAAAAGAGAAGATGACTATGAATATCACAAGGAAATCAAGCTCCAGGAATTTAGAGAAAAGGGATATCCAGAGAAACTCCTGGAGGACTGCTGTAAGAAGGTAGAAGAGAAGATCTGCTAAAAAGGAAAAAAAAGAAAAAGAAACAGAAAGAAGCCTTCTTGGTTTTAACTTTCAACCAAGGCCTCAACCCTCTGAAAGAGATAGTGAGGAGGAAATGGCCAACACTAGGTAGATCAATAACAACAAAGGAAATCTACAAGAATGATTTCATCAATGGCTTCAAAAGACCAAAGAACCTCAAAGATCACTTGGTAACAGCTAAAACAGACTACCATCCAGAAAGGGATAAAGGGAAACAAAAGGGAAACACAGAGGATAGGAACCACTGTGATATCCCAAATTGTGAAGACTGTGCATTGATTAACAGATCAGGAAAAATCAAGTCAAACTTCACAGGCAAAACGCAAAATGCAAAATGGAACGTGACCTGCAGGAGCTCAAATCTCATCTATTGTCTAAACTGCAAATGCTGTGGCAAGCAATATATGTGGGAGAAACTAAGCGTTAAATAAGAGAGAGAATGGGACAGGATATTGGGAGTGCCAATGAAAAACTGACTTTTAGAAGAGATGGGACACCCATCAGAAAGAGAAAGAGGAAAAATCTAGCAGCAAAAAGAACCACAATGAAGGACCGAATCACTTCAGCAAATATGGGAATAGTGGTACAGGACACTTAGGTCAGAAATACATGGAATCCCATGTATTAGACTTTGTGGATAGACATCCATTAACCCAAAGAGCAAATGATCTCAGGCTTCTGAAGTTCACACTAAAGATAGGAACTATGCTTCTATCTCTAAAACTAACTCGAACCCACCCTACATAGGGCAGGTAACAAATAGTGACCACACTGTTTAGGGTCAAACCCAGCCAGAAATGGATGAGTCCATTATTCAATGTAGAATAGCTATGAAATACCAACTTTATTGCACCTGATGAGACCGAAAGGTCGAAACTGGCTTGACTGTGAAACAATTAGAATGAGTGTAAGCTTAATTTAATGTCTTCATATGAACAAATTGATGTGGGTTCCTTTGTTCAGAAATAGAACTACAGAAGAAAACACCCCTCCGAAAGTGGACCATTCCAACAGGAAGTTCCACTACACTGATTCCAATCAGTACTAGTGTTCACTCAATCGTAACATTGAACCCACAGGCACCAGCATTTAGTACACTCAGGTGGTCTATAAAAAGCAGGGGACAGCCTTTCTGGAGCTTCAGTCAATGCTAGTAGTGTTGTAAGTACACAAAGCCATGTCAACTCAACTATGATATCACTACTAGATTATAGAAATTGCATTCTGGCCAACAAGACAATTAGACATGTAATCTAAGCCCAGATATCTGTCAAAATGAAGAAGGAAGGCATAGAGGAAATATGATATGAACACCTACAATTCTATTACTTGTTTAAGTTAATTCATCCCTACAGTGGCACCTGTACATGCGGGGTAAAGGCCTGGAGTTTCTTTTAATAGTCCCTTTTAATTGGATATACTACATTTGCTGGTTTAAACTGCTTGGTAAAGACAAATGTGTTTTTTTTTCCTTTGAATATTATCATTTTAAGTTTTGTTTTGCTAGCATTTGAAAAATGAAATTTAAAATGTCACTTTTGTACTCAAAAATGTTTCTTTTTTTACTACAAAAATGTGTTTTTACTGAGTGAGAAGTGTCAAGTCTTAAAAGAACCAATCTTGAATACTTGGCAGGGGCACAAACATATTGAAATGCCCCTCTGAGGTCTATGATCTATTCAGCTATGTAGCAACTGCTGCTATTATACAATTGCTAAATGAGGGAATCCAGCTGTACAGCAATAAGATCGACAATGGCACATTAATAGAATATATCTACGCGCTATAAGGCCTTTGAAGATTAATCGATTGCAATCTCTAGTATACATGGGGCATCTGATATTTTATATGTAGTGAATAGTTCTTACAACACTTTCATGAAATATCTAACTCGAGAAGATTTGGTGGTACACTGGAAAACACAGCACAAGAGTCATCGGTTTGACATGATACATCTATGAACTGCAAGGCTGCTTGCTAGCACTTCATTGGTGGATCATGCTGACCCTCCTAGAGTATCAAACCAGTATGGTTGGGATGTGTCTTTTGCATCATGACAGCCACTCGGCATGATACATTCGTCTAGTAGTGGTCTTTAAAGTGTCAACCAGTCGTATACCGTATTCCATGTTTCTCAATGGCAAACATCATGCAAACCTCCCATCAACCACTCCTCATGTTTCTGTACTACTCGAGCTTTCCGGGACAAGGCACAATGTAAAAAAGGGATAAGCAAGTAAAGTGCTTACGAGAGACAAGAAACAAAAAGACACAAAGCACCAATTGGTATATAGCATGATATGTTATAATGAAACCTACCTCCTGTGCTGTGCTATCATAGATAATTGATGAAACCTGGTTTTTATCTCATTATTTTTCTGGGGGCTTAGAATACTTGGCCTTTTCAGGGTAAGAGCATAGTCTATTATAGAATTGTACAAGAAAGCCATTCCTGAGGTAAGCAAGCAGAAACAGCCACCCATTCTGCATGCTGACGACATTCTGCACCCTCTGAGGTCTTTTCATGCACAGTAGTACTAAGTCTAAATCTAAGATGGTGATCATCACACCAGAGAGTCTATGAAGACAGATGATAAAAGTTTCTTCAGTTTCTTCAGGCATAGGTATCGGGCTGTTCCAAATGAGGCCCGAGGAACAGCCTGAGACCCATGCTTGAAGAAACTGGCCCATTGAGACTTAATTGTGCAACTCTGTCACTACTTCAAGTTTCATCACACCATTACAGTGTTTTGATAAAGATCCCCATGTAGCCCTTGTGGCAGAATCTAGAACAGGAGGATCAAGCCTTATATGATATTAAACAGGCTAATGTTAGTCCCCTATGGATACTTAGTAACCCACCTCAAGCAAACAACACTTTTAAAAGAGATTTGGACGTTAACTCTAGTGGAGTTGTCATCACCTTTTATAGGATAATAGCTTTTATTGACAACAAAATGTGAGGTCATTGCTGACCTATGTGTCCAGCTTACAAAACAAAACCACCGATTCATGGCCAACTGACGGCCGTCAGTCACTGATGGACGGCAAGGCTTGCTGCCATCAGCTGCCTGTAGCCGTGCTTTGATTGCCATCACCTGCCTTTGGTTAAAACACTGATGAAAACCAACATAGCGTTAAGGTCCAGATTTCGTCACTGTTGTGGGCTTGAGGACTGAATGTTACTACACACTGAGTAAAACCAGGGCTTTGATGGGATCACTCTCCCACCTTGAGTGTCATGGTACCCATTAGGCCTATGATTGGCTCATATCACCAGACTGACTAGGCTCGTAATAAGTGATAGGTCTCGCTGCACCATCTAGAACTTACTGAGACGGTGCTAGGAGGCTGCTTAAGGCAGGTATTGATTTCCATGACAACACATTCACTGCCCCCCACCCCCACCCACACACACCCTCCTGCCACAACTGCTACAGATCAAACTTCAATCGTGCCACACCACATGTCATCACTCCGCAGGCACACCTCATGCCACAACCAATTCTCCACTTCTCCTGTTTGAACTAGCACTTTTTCCATACAGCCGTACACTCTAGGAAATAAGTCTTGAATCCTTTTCAAATCGAGTCAAGGCACAATAGGTGTCATACAGGGAAGCCGTGCAGCGTTCATAATGAGCAGTAAGGTAAATCACTGGGCTCTGAGGAAAACAACAGTGGAAACTTTGTCCCAAACTTTGATGGCATGTTTTACAGTGTATACATTTTCTGTGACTATGCCTCTTTTTCTTTTCAAAAGTTTACTGACTCTTCTAATGCACTTTTGCAGAGATAATTTGGAGATATATGATTATAGTCAGCATAGCTAATATAAGGACTAGAGTTCTGAGGCTGAAGCTGTATTGTATGGAATCAGGATAATCTTTAGATGACTTCAGTGGTTATGGCTTTACATTAGTCACTTAAGAAATCAAGACAGTAACTTCAGAGTAACAGGCAACAGTGTCCTCATGTAAAATGAAACATGGAATTTCCTCAGACTGAGTAAATCCATCCTCCACATTCAGAGGATTTCCTTCCTTGCTTACCTCATACCAGTGTACATAATATCTATTATTGCCTAGAGGATTTTAACAACCCAAAATGATATGCATTATATACAAATTTCATTTTATCTTTCTGTCAAACAATATTTGAATGAAATCCCTGATCTGTTTCAGCATAGCGACAATGTGATGGATTAGTGTCACCCACTAGTTGTGGAGAAGCCTAACATGTGAGTGGGAAAATATCCCCTGACAAGCTCACAGCTTAGCAAGTGGACTAGATGGCCATAGACACCGGATAATGATACCCACTGGCACTAACATCCAGAGTAACAGACAGCAATATGTCTGCACATACATTAGGAGATAAGGGCTTGAAGCACATGAAACACGATAAGTGTAAGTCATTAAGGTAGTGCATGGCTAAACCACCAGATGGGGCTGTGTCGTAGGTTGAAGATCAAACACCTGGGAGCGCTGCTGATACTACTCTCCGTCTTCCTGTATGGTGTCATACAAACACTTTACCTCCTCTCTCCTGCCATAGAGAGGCTCAGTCACCATATTTACCCCCTAGATGAGTCCCAAGGTCATCACCAAGTTGAGGCTAAAGGTCATTGGGATGACCAGGAACAAAGACATTTCCAGGTTTTGGAGCAAATCCAGGTTCAGACTCAAAGAGCGGGTCACCCTCAAGGTCATATCAAAAGTCAAGATGAAGGTCAAGAGAATCATGAGTCCAAGGGCAATGAAAGTCATATTTTGCGATATAGAGTCATCGTGAATCCGAGTCCTGGAATACAATATGGCAACAGACGGGCACGAAATCGGGATGTGGATAGCGGTTTGTCTTTCCGAAAGGAAGGCCACAGAAAGCCGCCACGAGAACTGCCTTCCAAAAGCAGAAATAATAATAACAGCAACAGAACCAGCAATAGGAGCAACACCAGAAAGCGGGTCTCAGAGCCCAAGAGGGATTACTGCCCGCAAGTGCGGCGCCCAGAGGGGGAAGCAGGAGACTCGCGGTCCTGGCGCACCCTGGTGCAGGGATCAGTGCATGTGTTCTCAGCATTCTACGAGTCCCGCCTATGGCAGCCTGCAGTGCGGGTTATTGGTATGATGGCACAGGGGGTGCACAAGGCTAACCTGTCATTCTGCCAGGTGTGGACAGACGGCGCCACCTACCCTGAGGTGGTACTGCTAGAAGCTAGTATCATACCAGAGGGACACATGGGTAGGAAGTGAGTAAACAATTGTGGTATATGACACACTCAGCTACACTTGCTGATGAATTATCATGAAGTATATATCTTAAGATCAGCCGCTTAATGCATCAAGTACATCAGTGCTGCACATCTCCCCCTCATATAAACAAATATATAACAAGTTTGTTAAGTTTGGCTGTAATTCACTGCAATGAGGATCATAGTTTTGAATTTGGTAACATAGGCACTCAGTAGACTAACTTGATTCCGTTTATGACAATGACAATTTACTATCTGTATTGTTTTGTTCCTCTCCAGGTTTGCTGTGTATCTGTTGACGTGTAAGCTTCGTTCTGACCGTCGTCCAGCAGCTGTGTCCTTAGTCCGGTCCCGGTGTCAGTCTCCTACTGTCCTACTACCAGTGTTAAACACAGACTCATCCAGAGAGCGCCGTGTGGACTTCACTGTATGTCTCACACCACTACACTATAAATACAATGACACCCGACGCCTGGTGGAAATGGTAGGATACCTATCAGGTTTCGAAAAACCAATTCAACTTTGGGGTCTATATTTTTTATATACTTAGCTTATTAAGATAGGATGTTAACTTTTCAAGGTTGTGTATAGGTGAACATTCTGTCTTAATACTGTGCTGGACTTCTTATATTGAGTAGTCAGAGAAAATGAAAGGTCTTTAGTCAATAGCAGCAGTGGCAACCCAACAACTGGGGAGGAGATGTAAAACTAATGCCTGGTAAAGCTAAAATAGATGAGCACTAGATTTAACATGTGACCTACATTTGACAAATTTAGTGTTGGAAAAAGAACTATTAGTTTCTCACAACTGTCCATTGGTCCACATTCTGATTAATGAGTCTTCTGGTCAAATCCAAAGCTTGATATAAGTAACAACATTGCCAATATGGCACTATGTTATTATATATAGGGGAATATGTGAAATCTTTACCTTGCCCTGTTTCAGTCTATGGTACAGGTATAGGTTAACTGTGCACAGTTGATCAGGTTTAGTTGTTGTTATTTTTCTTCTTTGTGAGTGTCGCAGCCTTTACTAGTGTTCAGGAGTATATTGGAACCCCGCAAATCCGATCTTAATATCGATAGTAAATATCACATTAAAAAAAAGAGCCGAGGGCTTTGGTTTTACAACTAATCTTTATTTGAACTTCCAGGTAGAGTTAAACCGTATGTTTGGAGCACAGCGATTCATCTTCTATAACTACTCCATGGGACCAGACGTCCAGCGCTACATCCACAGCTACACCAAGGAAGGCCTGGCAGAGGTCATCCCTTGGCAGATACCTGTCGCGGTGGACCAATGGCCACCCGGGGACACAAAACCAGAAATCCACTACTTTGGTCAGCTTGTGGCACTCAATGACTGTCTCTATAGGAACATGTACAAATCCCGCTACCTGGTATTCTCCGACCTAGATGAGAACCTTGTACCAAAGGTATACAATAACACTACACACAAATTCTGTGAATCATGAATTTTAATACTGCCCAAGAATCGGACATTTTTGTATGTATTATCATTACTTGCTGAAATAGCTTGCTTTTTGTGAGTTTTATATATGTGAAGGAAATAGTCTTATTTCATAACTCATATAACATTCCCCTTACGTACCTAAGCGCTAAAACCATGAGGGTCATCAGGTGCATTTTCCCTCTTTCCCCTTCTGTTACATCAAACCTTCAAATCCACATAGCATGAAAGTGATACATGTACATCTTGACATAATATATGTTCATCATGATAAACTATCAAATTGTATTCCATTGCAGGTACACAACACATGGAAGGAGCTGCTGGGTAAGCTGCAGAAGGAAAACAAACAGCAGAGGTTCAGTAAGTTTGGCGCCTTTATCTTCCAATCGGTCTTCTTCAGGAAAGACTGGCCAGATGACGTCAATGTGACATCACTACCAGCCGCCAGGAAGTACAACCTGCTGAGTCTGCTGAAGACAAAACGAGAGCGGGACGTCTTCCCCTGGGGAATAAGGTCTAAGTATGTATAGTTTTCAACAACAGGAAGGAGGTTGGTGAAATTCAGCGCAACCCGGTTGTTAGAAAATTACCACTCCCTAAGTGAGTGGTCATTTTTTGACAAAAGAGGCAGGGTGTTAGGTTGGGGAAAACAAAAGATATCAGACCCCTATTAGGGGAGGAACAAAGAAATTTTACCCTTTTTTAGTGGAAAAGGGATGGAAAAGTTTCAGACCTCTTCCAAAGGGGACTTAAATTGTTGCCACATGCGTGAAAATCCATTAATCCCCCCTCCCGTTCTTGAAAATGACCACTCTTCCTAGCACATTCAGATTGTAACAGTAGTACTGGAATTAACTTTTAAAAGAAATGTCATTATGGTGTTACAGGTATATCATCGACCCGCTAAAGGTAGCCATGGTTGGTATTCACAATATTTGGCAGTTTATTGCTAACCGCTATATGGAAAACAACGTGCCGGCAGATCTTGGTCTGCTGCACCATTACCGCTACTGGCCTGAACCCGCCCAGTCTCCTCAGGTCATTGACAACTCTCTACATAAGTACACCGATGTTATATTGTCACGGGTACGGCAACGACATGACACTGTACCAAGTGGTGTGAGGAGGTACCATCGATAACAGTTACTGGTACTTTTACACAGTGAAACAGGGCCTTTCCTGTATAGTCAACCCTTCAGGTGTCACGCATGCTTTAATGCATTATGCCTGTTGGTCATCAGGATGCACCAATGGGCACCATGTACTCCTGTATGGGCAGCCCTTACAGGGTGAGGTAAAGACAATATAACCTGCAGATGCTGACATATACGTATTTTGATAGGATCATGCCAAAGGAAATTAATCTGCACTGAGTATAATGGAATGCTCCCTGCATTAGAATTCTGTGTGCTGTTAGAACCAATGAGATTATATGTTACATTTGCACACAAATGGCAATGTGCTGCTTGGCATATACTGTAATACACCAAATACGAGGCACACCGAGACTATATAGAACTACAAGGATATAAGATAACTTCTCTTCTGGTCAATGGATTTTTGAAATTAAAAAAAAAAAAACACCAAAAAAACTATGACAATCAAAGCGCATGATGCATTAATGCATCAGCGGCCCATAAAGAGATCCAGATGGCTGCCTCATGCAGATCAAATTAAGAAGCCAAAAGAAAAAAAAGGTTTCCCCAGTGATACATTCTAGGAAAAACTCTCGTGGTATGCAAAGAAACAAAAGTATACAGAAGGAAGGAGATTAAAAGTATGTGATGTAAATCTACTACATTCATATAAATGTCATGACAAAAACTGTGATGGATCCATTTCCCACATCCCGACAGTTCCGCTTCCACTGTTAACTCAGTGTGTGACCACACAGCCAAGGAGAATTTTTGTGGAAGATTAGATAATCTTACCTGGTGGGATAAAAAAAGAAATACCAGTTTTATGATGTTCTTAGTTTTACTTGTTTTGTCCACCATATAAGGTTATTTCTTAAGTAAAAAAAAAAAAGAATTCTTTTAGATGTGCATGGATTTGATTTTTTTAGTTAATTTACATGTGTATAATTGATTGCATGATGTAAATAGCTTATAATGCAGGTTTACCCTCAATGGTAAAATGTATATACCTTATCATACAGAGACGTAGAATAGATCTATGATACATCTGTTATTGGTATTAAATCCTAGGTATATGTACTGTATTGTCCATATATTCAGAGATGTAAGTTGTCAGGGAATTCCCTGAAAATAGGGATTTCAAAAATCTTTAGATTGAGTCAAAATAGGGATATGTAATGTCTTCAGGGCCAGATTTGATTCTCATATTCATAACTGTCAGTGTGAATATCCATGTTCATCAAAATGAAGAGAAATATCTGTTCTTGCCCTAATGATATACACATACCCAGGCCTGTGTTGGCTGCTTTAACCAGTGACTCCACTGAGGAACAGGAAGGCCCCCTGGTGTAAACAGAGAGACTCAACTGGGCAGGGGAAGGCCTGGACAGGTCTACAGTTTCCCTCCATACAGCCATTTGGGGAAACCCCTTCAGAAATGCCTTGTGAAAATCACCCCCACCACCCCAACCACCACAATCTACTCAATGTCTGAACACCGCAATCATCCTCAGCCACCCTTAATTCTGAAGCATTATAGGTTGAAAGAGATTAGGTGGAGGGGTGGGGGGGGAGGGGGGTATACTAAACTCATAGTTCCATATACATGTATTGTGGGGAAGGACATTAATTTCATACATGCACATTGCATATGTAGACTTAAACACCCACCCCACCCCCCACCCTGCGATTATAGCATTTCAGGGATTTTCTTAATACCCGACTTACATCTCTGTATACATATTATGTGTACTGCCATTTGTTCATCCTGATGTACATAAAATACATAAGCATGATAAGCATTTAATGGACAGCACTAGCATAAAAACCTACATATATATCATCCATATCTGCTTACTAGTTATTTCAGAAAAGTGCATACACGCCATGCCTACTTAAAATCTACATGGGGTGTATAGGGAAGGTAGTGACTTGTATTACTCAGTATAGGACCTTACTATCTTGTGCATTTCTATGCCTTAATAACATGGAAATATGAAAGTGTGGCCCCATGTCACTGCGATTGACCATAATATATAGGAGAAGTGAAGACCCAGGAAAGGAGGTTTTAAGCTTAATGATTGTATTATGATCGCAATATTATATAAGTAGTAGTGAAAAGTGAATTGAGGGCAATCTGTTATTTTGTGTTTTTATCCTTCATTCATAAAGCGTGTTGATTAACATGTTACGTATGAGCGTCTGTTGAGGAAATGACCCAAACATTCCACAAACGTGCCAAAAGGTGAAACTGTCTGTTTGGATAGCTCTATATACTACCTATTGTACTGATGTTAACCCAGCTGCTGATGCATTGATGGATCATGCATGGTCGTGTGTGAAAGCAGGACTAGCACCTGCTAATGACACTACTGGGTCAAAATACTAGATGAGGCAGGGTCCATATGATTCTCCAAGGAAGTGCTGGTGAGCAGTTTCGCCAGCATATCCCTGGTGCATCATGACGACCAATGTGCAGCCCATAAAGGGTTAATAGGCATTTACTGAAACTGGAAGTGACCTAGTTTTGAGACCAGAAGTGACCATATATGGGCATGTGACCTACTTTCTCAAGCTCTGATTGGCTGAGAGCTATGACGTTATCATGTGATGATCACATGATCACAACAAAAACAGACCGACCATGTGGTCGACCACGTGGTCATCATGGTAGGCACAGCAGAAAACGTAAACAAAAAAAAAATGAGTCTTGCCCAAGGTATGCACACTGCCTGCTGCCATAGCAGCTGGCTGTGGCAGCTGGCTGCAGCTTGGTTATTTCTATAGTCGCCATGGGGTGTGGTTGCACCATATTTTTTGCACCTACAACGTTTCTACTATGCTGCTTACACATGTGAAAAAACAACTTGAAGGCTTTTTTTTCATTTTTCTCACTTTTTGTTTTCACTACAAAAAAGGAGTTACACACACACACACACACATACAGGTGTAACCAGCAAATTGGGGACACTGTTGCACACTCCTCCAAAGCGGGGACATTCCTACATTCACCCAGCTTTCACTTAATTCGGGTTCAATTTAGAGCACAAGTCCATTTTAGCTCCCATTAAACAGTAAACAGTTATAGTGCAAAATACCAAACTGGCCTCTGATGCTCCCAAGTAGACCAGTATGATGTGCCTAAACTGAGAACATGGCCAGTGTTTCATAAGCGAAATGAGGACATTTGTACAATTCGAATAGCTATCTTATATCTACTTTTCTGATCCTAAACACAAGAGTATTCAGTCTATTTATGAAGAAAAGACTGTTTTTGAAATAACCAAGACATTATTACCTACCCATGTGCTCAAACAAATTGGTGACTCAAACAATGTGTATGCAAACTGAGGACATAATCACACAGTATGTGTATGCGAATAGAGGACTTGATCTTAGATATACTCCACACAGTGTGTTTGCAAACTGATGACTTAGCCACAACAGAGTGTGTATGAAAACTGAGGACATACAGTATATGTATGCAAACTGAGGAAATGGCCACACAGTGTGTTGTTAAACTCTATGTGTTGGAGTTACTATTAAAGAGGAGTTCTGAGAATTGTTTGTAAAGGAAAGGGTAGACAGGATATAGTAAGGTGACTAATGATAGTGAGAAGACAACAGTTATAGATGATAGAAACAGGTATCTAACAGTGTATGCAAAAAGAGGACATTAGTACACCATGTGGGCAAATACAGGACCTGGCTAAAGGTAAGGTCCATAAAGTGTGTGTATAAAACTAATACAGTGCACGTCTGCAAATAGAAAACTAGTGTATACATACTCTGAGCAAACCGATGACATATCCAAAATTAGATTTTCATTGTAAAGGGAGTCCTTGTGATAAGGTTCCCCTTGGGAGTGAGTAGATATAGGAGGAACTGCAGAAGAGAAAACATTTAGATGGCTCTGATGTACTGTACAAAATTTTCTTCTGAACCTAAAACCAACATTAAGGTAATATACAGTCAAAAACACAGAAAAATAATCATGCAACTTTTGAGAAGATATGCATGAACAACGGCTGTATGTTTTCTCTGCTCTACTCTCTGACAGCTCTAATGTAGGAAGGACAAAGACATATTTATGTCAGTCCTCCCCCTGGCTTATGGGGTCTTTAGTCAGTCCTCACCATTTACTGTGGGGTCCCTCCCCACTTCAAAGCTTCAGCACTGCAGGGATTAGTTTACAACTTCACCATTTCTGTGACCCAATTAACCTAAGGTTCTGGTCACATTAATTAAGGTATTGGCTCTATACAACAGGAATAAAAACATACATACATCACTTTTCATGTTACTCATAGACCCAAAGTCTGCTCTCAATCAACATTCTCATTTTTGTTTTTAGTTTTCATTAACTGACATATCATTGGATGGTAATACTCTTGTGTACATTAATTCAGATGAGAAAAGGGCCAGAAATTGAATTCACTATTGTTGTATGAATGTGGACCACAAGAATTGAATTGTTATTAGACATTGGTGCATGTAGGTAAATATCTATAATGTTCCCTTGATACAGACACATTTTTGGTTCATATACCTTCTGCTGCTGGGATGTGTGATCCTTGTTCAGTCACCACCCTGGAGTGTGGGGTCCTGTCATTTTAGTGCGCATGTTGGTGATATCACTGATATCATGGAATTGGTACATCAATATAGATCAATATAAATTTGTGTAAAAAGGGGTAGGCAGGTGCATGGATAAGGATATGTATTTTTTAAATATGACTAGTATCTAATTTGTTGGGAGATCATACAGGTACTATGTCAAAAATGATTTTCATCAAGCACTTAAGTCTTTTGACTTGCACAACTTCTATTATAGCAGGGACCCTAATACATGCTGGGATATCATGTGTGCAATTATGCACACAGAACTAGATAAGACCTGGCCCATAAGGATCATGAGAATTAGACAATACAGACACCTTCCTGGTTCATACACCTTCTGATCCTGGGATGTGGGATCCTTGTTCAGTCACCACCCTGGAGTGTGGGGTCCTGCCATTTTGGTTACACTATATATAAAAATGGGTTGCTGGATGGCTGGTTAGAAATGTTCAATTTGTGACTGCTTCAGAGTGGGGTACCCTTCTCCCGGTACCCTATCACCACCTCCCGGCCTCCTACCACCTCCCTGTGCCTAAGTCTATTCAAATACTACATCTACCATTATACAACACTTTATGAATTATATGGTCAGCCTAAATAGGCTAGGATTTTGTACTATAGAAAGTGGAATTTTGCACTGATTTTTCACACACAGCACAATTCTCCTAAGGCCAATTGGGGACATTTTGTTGACACACTTAAACAGTCATAACCCTTCTTTGAAATGCCTCAGCATGTTAATCATTTTGAATTTAGTATGTGTGGCCACTAAAGTGATAGGGCTAATTGTGTCTTTTTCTTCCCTTTTCTGAGTAAAGGCTAGATAATCATTACATAAATGTTGAGATACTGATAGTGAAAAATGAATAGCCAGGTCAATATAGAGGTGCAGTAAACATAGTCACATCATGTACTTAACTACAACCTAGTACAGAATGTAACAGATAATAACTCGCTCTGATTAACACAGAGTATAATATTTCTGTAGATGAAGCTATATAGTTTCCCCTTCTGTTATACACACTGCACGAGATATGGGCTTTACAAAATGTAAAGGTCGCATTTCTGTGTAAAGATTGTGCTCAGGATTTACATACTATTTACCTGGCCTTTACATTGAACGATATTTACATACATTTAATTTGTTTGTAAATCTCAAGTAAAAGTGATGTAAATATGTGCAATCGTCACCAAAGTTTGCATTGCATTTTCCATTGGTTTACACCCTTAGTAATGATGATGTGATGGTAGTGTAAATATGTGTAATTGTCACCAAAATATGTATTACATTACTATGGAATTACACTCTTTGTAAAGCTGATTTAAAGGTGATGTAAATACATGCACTGACATTTGCGTTCCTTTACCTTGCTAATGCTGGTGTAAAGGTAATGAGAATATGTGTAATTCTCGCCAGAGTTTGCAATGAATTTACTGTTTGCTCACACTCTTTAAAATTCTGCTGTAAAAGTGATATAAATATGTGTAATTTTCAATAGAATTTGCATTGCTTTCACCAATGGGGTACACCCTACCAAATGCTAGTGTAAAAATATTGTAAGTATGTGTAATTCTCAACAGAATGCACAATGTATTTACAGTGTATTTAATCTGTTCATGATCTTCATGCAAAAATACAGTGTCATTACCAAATTTTGAGCAATTGATTTATTCCTATTACATCAAGCTCTTGCAGATGGAGGGGGGGGGGGTTTGCTGCTGCTTAAGTTTCATTATTTTCCCAAGTGTTTCCCCTATCTTCTCCCAGTCACTCCCTCATTTCTCTTGGCTGCCCATCACTTTCTCCTGGTCTCTGCTCACCTCCCCCAGCCTCCCTCACCTTCTCCTGGCACCCTATCACCACCTCCCGGCCTCCTATCACCTCCCTGTGCCTAAGTCTATTCAAATACTACATCTACCATTATACAACACTTAATGAATTACATGGTCAGCCTAAATAGGCTAGGATTTTATACTATAGAAAGTGGAATTTTGCGCTGATTTTTCACACACAGCACAAGTCTCTTAAGGTCAAATTGGGGACATTTTGTTGACACACTAGAAATCATGTTTATAACCATTTTTCAAGGTCATCGCTGATGCCCAAGCCCATAGCCTCCCTTTTTTTACTGCTGAAATATTGTTTAGCAGTGATATGTCAAATGATAAAACAAAGTTGACTGTATAAATTCTGCTGCATGGGAGGAGGAGGTGTGGCCATGTCCTCAGTTTGCCTCCACACACTGTGTGGAGGATATCTAAGACAAAGTCTTCTATTTTAACACACATTGTATGGCTTTGTCCTCAGTTTGCCTACACATACTGCATGGAGTATATTTTAGACTAAGTCCCCAGTTTGCCTTTACACATGCTGTGTCTCAGACCAAGTCCTCTTTTTGCATAGACACACTGTGGGGCCATGTCCCCAATTTGTCTACACACAGTGTGTGGACCTTAGCTAATACCACATCCTCTATTGGCATACACTATGTGGCCATGTCCTCAGTTTGCATACAGACACTGTGTGGAGTGCAGTCTATAAGAAATGTTTTTACCCTTGCAGGCCATAAGGTCATGCAAATCTCATTATTCCCCACTTCAAAGCTTCAGCACTGCAGGGATTAGTATACAATTTGCCTGTTTCTGTGACCCAATTAACCCAAGGTTCTGGTCACATTAATTAAGGTATTGGCTCTATATGACAGGAATAAAAACATACATACATCACTTTTCATGTTACTCATAGACCCAAAGTCTGCTCTCAATCAACATTCTCATTTTGTTTTTAGTTTTCATATTATTGGATGGTAATACTCAAGTGTACATTAATTCAGATGAGAAAAGGGCCAGAAATTGAATTCACTATTGTTGTATGAATGTGGACCACAAGAATTGAATTGTTATTAGACATTGGTGCATGTAGGTAAATATCTATAATGTTCCCTTAATACAGACACATTTTTGGTTCATATACCTTCTGCTGCTGGGATGTGTGATCCTTGTTCAGTCACCACCCTGGAGTGTGGGGTCCTGTCATTTTAGTGTGCATGTTGGTGATATCACTGATATCATGGAATTGGTACATCAATATAGATCAATATAAATTTGTGTAAAAAGGGGTAGGCAGGTGCATGGATAAGGATATGTATTTTTTAAACATGACTAGTATCTAATTTGTTGGGAGATCATACAGGTACTATGTCAAAAATGATTTTCATCAAGCACTTAAGTCTTTTGACTTGCAAAACTTCTATTATAGCAGGGACCCTAATACATGCTGGGATATCATGTGTGCAATTATGCACACAGAACTAGATAAGACCTGTCCCATAAGGATCATGAGAATTAGACAATACAGACACCTTCCTGGTTCATACACCTTCTGCTCCTGGGATGTGGGATCCTTGTTTAGTCACCACCCTGGAGTGTGGGGTCCTGCCATTTTGGTTACACTATATATAAAAATGGGTTGCTGGATCGCTGGTTAGAAATATTCAATTTGTGACTGCTTCAGAGTGGGGTACCCTTCTCCCGGCACCCTATCACCACCTCCCGGCCTCCTACCACCTCCCTGTGCCTAAGTCTATTCAAATACTACATCTACCATTATACAACACCTTATGAATTATATGGTCAGCCTAAATAGGCTAGGATTTTATACTATAGAAAGTGGAATTTTGCACTGATTTTTCACACACAGCACAATTCTCTTAAGGTCAATTGGGGACATTTTGTTGACACACTTAAACAGTCATAACCCTGCTTTGAAAAGCCCCAGCATGTTAATCATTCTTAATTTAGTATGTGTGGCCACTAAAGTGATAGGGCTAATTGTGTCTTTTTCTTCCCTTTTCTGAGTAAAGGCTAGATAATCATTACATAAATGTTGAGATACTGATAGTGAAAAATGAATAGCCAGGTCAATATAGAGGTGCAGTAAACATAGTCATGTCATGTACTTAACTACAACCTAGTACAGAATGTAACAGATAATAACTCGCTCTGATTAACACAGAGTATAATATTTCTGTAGATGAAGCTATATAGTTTCCCCTTCTGTTATACACACCACCCTGGAGTGTGGGGTCCTGCCATTTTGGTTACACTATATATAAAAATGGGTTGCTAGATCGCTGGTTAGAAATGTTCAATTTGTGACTGCTTCAGAGTGGGGTACCCTCGGGGTACCAGATGAAGCAAAATTTTCAGGCTATGAAGAAGTGAGGGATGTGCCAGCTAACTTGACATGATATGTTGACATTTAAACAAAAATATTCTAATACTTTAGGGGTGTTTCACTTTGTTTTACTTTCAACTTGATTAGTTCCTGAAACTTTGCTTTTGAGGTGTTCTTTGTTTACTTGTGTAATGGTTTGAATCAATGTCTTGACCAGTTCGAAGTTAAGACCAGACAAGGGATCTCGGGTTAGTGCAACTGGCACGTATTTATTACAGTATATGGTTTACATCTACCTCGAAGTGTACTGCTTAACTGTAATGTAAGCTCAGGTAAAAGTGGTCCGACTCTGTCGACAACTAGAGCCATACTAATGCCTTCCCCGGCCCCAGGTTGGAGCTGGGACACGGCGAACAGTGCTGCCACCACCCTGCAGAGACCAGGGGTCGAGGAGACCTCTAGTGACTACCGGTGATGGGCACACCACTCGAGACGCCCTCTCGAGGGAGACGCTCACACTATATCACGATCTACGAGCCCCTACACTACCCCCACCAGAATAAGGAAAGGGGTGTGTAAAAAAATGTATTTAACATTGTGAGAACTTCGTTATTCTAAAAAATAAGGGCTCGAAGTAATAAACGAGAGTTCAAAGTAGAACGTGATATGTTATTTGTGTGACGTCTTAGTATTAGGAGTCGACCACATATAATTATATTAGGTGAAGTAAACATATTTATACACTATGAAACAATGTAGAAGAAAAATATGGGTCGAGACAAGTTCGGAAGAACATGTTCGTACCCGTACATAGAGTATTTAAATGTATGTTATTAATGACATACTATGTTTGTAATTATATATGGTAAAGTGTTACATAACCCGAAAAGAAAAATTTTACAGTTCACGTATGAACCTTATATAATAGTTTTTTTAGCACAGTTTACAGTAACTGTGGGTTTTTTACATTTATAATTATACATATAAATATATACCACTATTAACCTCGAAGTGTGAACACAATTGGTATGTACCTGCGGAATAGTATTAATATTTAAGGTAACAGATCTCGTAGGTTTATAGCACCAATTAGTTTGTTTACCAGTGATAAATAGACATACTTTATGAGATCGAACCTAGTGGATGACGTTAGGGTCGACATTTTAAATAAAACTAATTTTATGCGTAAGGTGAGAGGAATAGTGGTTAATTACATAGTATACAACATGACTTTATAGCAGCCCACCAGTGTAGTGGGTCTGCCGCACAATAATAAATGGCTTCGGGGTGTGTTTGGGGTTATCCACTGCTTGTCTGCAGATCCAGTCGGCGAACGATGGACTTGGCGGTGGCAAGCCGCCTCGCTGTGTGGTGTGCCCTGATCAAGATGGGAAGATGTAGATTCGTCCATTGGGTTTCGTGGGTCTGCATCCGTCCGGACATCCTTCGAGGTTGGGACACAGTTTGGGTGTTTGAGGATCCCATATAGAGGATAGGGTCGGCACCTGTAGTTATCTACATCGAGGCTCACAAGTCTGTCTCCATCACCGTCTCACCGGAGTTGGTTTCCGGATCAGAGTCCAGACTTATCAGGTTATGGACCACTGGGGGTTGGTCAGGGGCTGTGGCCGCAGTGGTCGCCTCGGGGATAGAGGTTAGGGTCTTGGTTGGTCTAGCCGGGGTGGCAGTCGGGGCAGTGGTGGTGGCTTCCGGTTCCCTCCCGGGTCCGGTTGGTGGTGCACCTGCGCTGGCAGAAGGTCTCGGGGTGGACATACTTATGAATCCGAAAGACTCTATGTCCGCCTCAAGCTGTCTAGCCTCCTGCAGCTTGCCCTGGAGCTTTTCGTACGCACTCTCTGCAGTGCCGTCCCAATCTTTCATGAAGCAGCCGCATACTGCCATGAATCGAACGTCCTGGTGGTCGTATTGGCTTCTCAGTTCCTGAAGCTGCGACTCGTATTTCAGCTTCATGGCCTTAGCCTCGTTTTCACGCTGGAGCGAGGCCCGAAGCTGGTCTCTCGCCTGTCCTTGCATGTCCTGTGAGATCCAGGTTATTTCCCATCGCTGGATCTCATGCAGACATTCGAACACACCTTCGGTCATGCCTGGAAGGTATCCTGCGGCCTGGTTGATGTGCCTCTCTTGCCACGCCTGGAAGACGTCGGCCTGAATATCACAGGATTCCTGTGTCCGTTTTTTTATGTAATCATCGGGGTCCTCCAGTTCGAAGTTAGATTTCACCAAATGTAGCACATTGGTGGTCCTCATGTTTCTTACTGGAGGCGTCGGTACAGGGGTCGTGTGCGTGTCTGAACCACTCTCGTAATTGGAGCTCGAGGTGGCAGTAGCACTCAGGGATGGTTCGGGTTGGTTTTCTCCATAGGCCGTTGGTGGGACTACCACAGGGGTTTGGCAGAAAAACATGTAGCATCGTGCGTACACGTCAGACAAGCTGTCTGCCACCCACAGGAACCATGAATAGGTTAGTAATACCCGTCGTGGTCATATTTCGAATCATGGCCGAGGTATCTGAACCTCCAAACATATAACAAGACACGTAAACAGGACTGTACACTCGTTGTGATTTCGGAACATTAAGTAACGGCAGTCCGCCCCTCACCTCTCTTTCTTTGTTTTTCAACCAAGAATCTTGAGAAGGTCCGGTGGAAGGTGCTAACGTTTTCCCCCTACCTCGGATTCTCCATTCCGCCGAGACAATTTTATCACGATTAGGTTTTAAATTCGTGTCAGCGTCGACCTTCTTGGGTCGTCCTCTCTTTGGCTTTTTCTCAACTGCTATTTTGCAAGGTCGGCCTCTTTTTCTCTTTGGGGCCATTCCCTTCAATTTCCTTGATAGCTCATTAGTTTTCTCGTCCCTCTGTTCATTCATCTGTTTGGAAATTTCCTCACACTCGGAGTTGGCGGCATCCCGTCCCCTCCATTTCCTTAATCTACACACGTTAGACTTATTCATTTGGCCTGTGGCCAGACTCATAAGCATAACCATGCTCTCAGATATAATTCAGGTGACCATGTGAGGTCCATCCCAGCTCGAGATTAATTTCTTGCACCTTAAAGGTTCATGTATCCTAAACACTCGGTCACCCACGCTAAACTGGCGTGGCTTCAGGTGGGTATCATACCCAATTTTCTGCCAATCCGCGTTCTTTAATAGCTCATTTCGAACTACTTCATAAGCTCTCTTAAATTGATCTCATAGAGATTCTACAAACATCACCGTACATGGGGCTTCGGGGCTCACCCCTATAACACCATATACGAGATCTGCAGGCATTATAATATCTTCCCCGAATACTAATAGATTGGGGGAACAGTTCGTTGCAGCGTGTACAGTACTGTTATAAGCATGTACTACACATGGAGGGGACGGGATGCCGCCCAGTCGTCTTGGCAAGAATTTACCAAGGGTTTGAGGACTTGTATCAATGTTCGATTGAATCTTTCTACTTGACCATCAGACTGGGGTCTGTATGGATTAGTTTGAGTTTTACAAATGGCCAAATAGTGGCACATTTCTTGCCATAGGTTGGACTCGAATTCTCGTCCTTGGTCACTGTGCATCATTAATGGTGCACCTAGGTGTAGAACCCATCCTTTCATGAAGGCGCTAGCGCAGGTGGCTGCCTTGTGGTCAGGTAAAGGATATACTCGAGTGTACTTAGTATAGTAGTCAGTCACTACCATCATACAGGTGTTTCCCCGAGGTGTGGGTTCGATTCCACTGATGATGTCAATTGCTACTCGGGCAAAACGAACGCCGAATAGCTCTTGCACCAGAGGCATCTTTCCCATTCCAGGACCGGGCTTATTCTTACCGCATTCGGGGCAAGTCATTACCTATCTTATGATGTCGTTGTGCATCCCTGGCCAGTAGTATCTTCTGGCTAGGCGTTCTAAAGTTCTCTTCTTCCCGAAGTGTCCGCTAGTTTTATGTCCGTGGCAATAAAACATAATGTCTCATCTTAGTGACATGGGTATCACTATCTGTAGGACCTTGTCCTTAGTAGGACAGGTTTTCCATCGACACAGTAAACCGTCTCGTACCTCTAGCTCGGTCCATTGGGCTAGAAATTTTTCGAGTTTCTCTGTCTTCGAGGGATAATGCCGGCCGTTCGGGCTTGGCATTCCTATTCAGGAAGGAAATCACTCTCTTGATAGCGGGATCGTTTTGTTGGAAATGTTGGATGGTTTCTTCTGGCCATTCTATAACATTTTCCATGCTGGCGCTAGGTAGCGGTTTGGACTCTCTAGTTCGAACCGTTGCAACTACTGCGTTGTGGGCCCCACAATCATCACAATCGATTTTCTGGCACATTCTAAAAGGCCTCCGGGATAGGGCGTCCGCATTAATATGCTTCGAACCCGGTCGATGTTGGATCTGGCTATGCTCCAACCCAAATTCTGACAGGTGTGCCAGCCAACAGCCAATCATTCCTTCGGCGTCCTTAAAATTATATAGCCACCTCAGGGATGAGTGGTCAGTTCGAAGAGTAAAATCGGTACCCCATAGGAAGTGTCGAAACTTTTTGGTATACACCACCACAGCCAGCAACTCAAGTTTAGTGGTGCAGTAGTTTCGTTGTGCCCTATTCAAAGTGTTACTAGCAAAGGCGATTGGTACTTCAACCCCGTCCTGGACCTGCGACAGGGCTGCACCAATACTATCGTTGCTAGTGTCAGTGTCCAGTATGAAATGGTCATCCGCAGTTGGATATTTCAATACTGGTGTGTTAGCGAACAAATGTTTTATTTGTTCGAAGGCTGCATCTTGTTCCTCTCCCCAGGGAAAACGCTCCTGTGCTCGACCTGGGGTCCAATGTGCTAGCATTTGCAAGGGGTAGCTCACTTTAGAATAGTTCGGGAGGAAGTCTCGATAATATCAACAGAACCCGAGGAAGGATCTTACTTCCTTCGCACTTATGGGCTTCTGCCATTCGGACACTGTTCGGAGTTTTTCAGGGTCGGCTTTTACGCCGTCAGGAGTTATTATGCGACCAAGATATGTAATAGATGATTTAGATAAATTACATTTCTTAGCTTTTAACTTCAGAGCATTTGATAGTATTCTCTTCAAGACTAAATCGAGGTTGTTCATGCAATCCTCGAAAGTCTTTCCAAACACTATAGAATCGTCGAGGTACACCAAACAACTCTTCCAAAGAAGGTCGCTTAGCATTTCCTCCATCATAGCTTCGAAAGTGGCTGGTGCATTACACAGCCCAAAAGGTAAAACATTGTATTGGAATAAACCCATATGGCTTGAGAAAGCTGTTTTCTCCATGTCCTTAGGGTCCATCCCGATCTGCCAATACCTGGACTGAAGGTCCAGGGTACAGAAGTATTTGTTTCCTCCTAACGAGTCTAAGGTCTCATCTATCCTTGGTAAGGGATAGGAGTTCTTTTTTGTTAAGCCATTCAGCTTCCTGTAATCGATGCAAAATCGAATAGACCCATCCTTCTTCGTGGTCATGCACACGGGGCTGGACCAGGGACTCGTGCTAGGCACAATAACCCCTTTTTCCAGGTGTTCGAGGATTTGTTTCTCAGCCTCCACTTTCTTTTTAAGTGGTAATCTCCTATAAGGTATTTCAAATGGCTTTGAATCTCCGGTGTCGATCGTGTGCAACACCTTGCTAGTGCGGCCTACCGAGCCCCCAGGTTTCCCGAAGGCACCGTGGAAGGTAGCAAGCAAAGCTCGAAGTCTTTCTTTCTCTGAATTTTTCCTCAGGGAAGAATCATCAACTAATTTTCTTAAATCATCTGGTAATCCTCGAGCTGCGTCCTCAGGTAACTCAGTTCGAAATTGAGCTTCCGAGACATGTTTGGTCAGGAACATAGCACCAATCTTCTCATTTTTTCTCAAGTACACAGGTTTTAGTCCTCTGTTCATGATCGGGACTACCGTCCACGATCCATTTCCCACCAGAGTGTCAACAGAATCTAGCTGTAAACTAGATAATACTTCAGAATTAGGTTTGAAGACAGCGTTCGAACCTCGAAAAGCATTGTTCGAGGAACACAAAACGTCACAATTCATTCCAGATGGAATTTTCACAGTCTGTACCATGGTGGCTACCGAGGATACATGTCTCAATATGCATGGGATCTCGCAATTGCATGGTTGCCGGATCTTTAGCATCCCGAACCGGGGATCCAACACAGCACCGTACAAGCTTGCGAAATCCAAACCGATTATTCCATCGTCACTTATGTCGGCTATGGTAGGGCTCATTACATACTCGTAGCCCCCCATTCCGATCTGTATGAACGTCTTACCAAAAGTCTGCATCTGGCTACCGTCGGCCGTGAAAGCATTAACACCAACAGGTAGTATTTCATGGTTGCCGGACACCAGATTGAAGAATTTTCTCGAGACACACGAATGGCTGGCACCTGTGTCAATCAAAAATTCTCCAGTCTGCCCCTTCACTGATACAGCGATCTACCATCGTTTCCCCCCCAAAAGTGAGGAGTTCTGTGCAAATCGGAGTTGTTCCTGAGAGTCACCGATCTCCCATCCGAGACCCGTCAGGAAGGTTACACACAGATGGTTCGGGGGGGAGGTGTGCCCCACTCACACGCGTCAACTCTTCAACCCAACCTCCCTCTTCTTCGTCGTAGGATTGCTCCCTCGGGTTCCGACCTTCCTCTGTCCCTACCCCGTCAAAGTCCCCAGCTCTGACTGGGGTGAGAGAATCCTTCTCACATACCAGTCCCCCGGAGGGTATTGACTCCTGTACTAGCTCGGATTCACCAGTGGTGGCATTTTGGCAGATTTTCGAATCACGGATCACATCCTTTGCCACAGATGCGACCCTCTTTAGTTTTCCTCCTCCTTCTTCTCTTCCACATAATTAACTCGGGATAGCACAGGCTTCGGGGCTGTACACTCATGAGCGTAATGCCCCATTTCTTGACAACGGTAACAGCGTAGTCTGCTCCGGTCCACTCTCCGTTGTTCAGGTCTGGCATACACAGTTTCAGCAAAAGTTTTCATAAAATCCTCCATCATTTTCTTCATATCCAGAGGTTCAGGTGGAGCAGGGGCTCTTGATAGAGGTGGTCTTGGGGGCCGAATAACAGCCATTTCAGTAGTTCGACTGTCTGGGGTGGGTCTTGTTTCCCCTCGAGCTTAATTAGCCCTTCGGTTATATATCTGTCGAGGAATATACTTGCACTTGACGTCTTTCTTTACCTGTACTGCAGAGATAGTACCGTCCTCCTCCTCGATCTCGATGATCTCGAAGTCATTTTCGGTTGTTTCAATGTATGTCGGTTGGTGTATTCCCGACATGGAAGCCGTACTGGTATTAGTACTCGCACAAACCTTGGTATTCGAGGTTTTCATCTCTACTTTTCCCGCCATGAGGGTCTTCTTTACTGTCCAGCACTCAATCCCTTCAAAAAGGTCCATCAGGGTAGGATTTCTCCCTTTCCAAGCATCTAAAGCTGCTTGCTGCTGATCTTCATCTCGAAGTCCACTTACGAATTGTAGCAACAAGTCTTTCAGGAAATATTTATCAGAAGGATTGGTTCCTAGCTGCGCCCTCTGTAACAGGGATTTCAACTCATACCCGAAGGCTCGAAATGATTCTTGTGGTTTCTGCGTTCGCTTCTTGAAGAGCATAAAAGGGTCTTCACTCACTAAATTGTACAGCAAAATGCTGGCAATCTCGACTAGCTGTTGGAAAGTACCCCTCTCGAAGTATACTTCGTTCCACTTTTCAACGGCTATCCGGCCTGGGCCATGTTTCAGACACCTGATCAGGTGAGGTAGTGCCTCCTCGGGAGTCCATGCATTGCACCTCGTATCATCAGTGAAGTTCGAGAACCATTCTTTCCAGGTTTTTACACCCTCATAAATCTTAGGCAGGATGGCTTGCCGCCTAGCTGCGTTATTTGTGCGTACCAATTTTTGACATTGGTTGACGCTCCACTCTCGGATGGTCTCCTCACTGTGTGCAGTGTTTGAAGTATTGGCTGACTGATTCAGCATGTCTTCTAACACACTGCTTCGGGATCTGCGCCTCAAAGTTCCTCCCGTGGCACCTCCAGCCCCTGGAGGGGGTGCAGTTGGTCCTCGGATAGAACTTGATGCACTACCCCCTACCGCATCTTGGTTCCCTGTGCCCAAAGGTTCGGAATCATCTACAGAATTGTCATCATATGATAACTCAAAGTGGCCCTCCTGTCCACATGCAGTATTGGGTTCGTTCTCTTTATGTGGTAAGTCAGTGGCGACACTGAATCTTATCTGAATCTTATTTTTCAGGTTCAGTTTGTCTGGGTTCATGTGTGGGGTCATAGACGCCATTGTTCCGAACATGGACGTCGGCATTATCATTTACGAATGGATCGTGACGATCTGGCTTCTTTTAAGCTTCGGCTGGTGTTGATGTCGCCAAAGGTTTAGTTCCTTTTATGAAAGTAGCGTCGGAAGGTATGTCATTATTAGTCATTTCCTGGTGGTAAAGTATATCTAGTTGTGTTACTGATACACTTGTGTCCGTTTCGAAAGATTTATCTTCTTCCTCGGGGCATGTTCTGGCAGTTTGATCACTGTTCTCTATTCCCGACACATATGTATCGAGAGCTGTCTTTCGTTTTGTCAGGTTGGCTATTTCGAGGCATAGTTCTTGTTGCTTCAAGAATAGATCTTGATTGCTATCTTTCATGGACTCCATTACGTCCTCGTTTTTCAAGATGCATTGATCTCGGATCTCTAGCAGCTTATTTGCCTCGTATTTACACTGTTCCATTTCGGCTCTTATTTGCTCAGCCTCTTTTTTTAGTTCGAAATTCTTGATGGTGGAAGTAGCTTCCAGTTCCTCTAGATCAACTTTTTGTCTAAGTTTTTCATTTTCCCACTCAGCTTTAGCAAGTTCGAGTTTCCTTTGGATGACATATGTCTGTCGTTCGAGGTCACGATTGATTTGCTCTTTTAATCATTTATCGGTTTCATACTGGTGACATTGTTTCTCCAGATTCCTATGTCTCAGAACTTTTTGTTCGGAGTGTTCTAACTTTGGTAAACCTTGGTATAGGCGAACTTTATTCATGGCATTGACGCTCAACTTGGCCTGTTCGCGCAAGTATTCTGCTGCTGACTCAGTGATTTTCTTCAAACCTCCTATGTCGAATATCGAGACGTCTACGTCATCTAAGGATCGACGGGGGTTCGCTGTTCTCGTTTCTGCTCGAGCCGAGGCTGCTCGTTGAGCATCCAGAGTCATCATCATAATTGGTGTCGATCTTTCTGTGGAATCGGTACTTAATCTGTATGTATAATTCATGACTGGAGTGGGCATCTCTTCGGATTTGAGGTCTCGAACTACCTTCTCTACCTTGAGTTCAATTATAGAGGTATACCCCTTCATTTGGATTTGGCTTAAATCGTCGGCATGAGTAGTGTCATTCGATGTGGATCCCGAGATACTCGATCTTTCATCTTGAGATCCATCGTGCTCGTGTGCGGCCTCCAGGGCCCGCACTAACACCAAGAACTGGTCACGGCACCAGTGTAATGGTTCGAATCAATGTCTTGACCAGTTTGAAGTAAAGACCAGACAAGGGATCTCGGGTTAATGCAACTGGCACATATTTATTACGGTATATGGTTTACATCTACCTGGAAGTGTACTGCTTAACTGTAACATAAGCTCAGGTAAAAGTGGTCCGACTCCGTTGACAGCTAGAGCCAGACTAACGCCTTCCCCGGCCCCAGGTAGGAGCTGAGACGAGGCGAACAGTGCTGCCACCACCCCACAGAGACCAGGGGTCGAGGAGACCTCTAGTGACTACCAGTGATGGGCACACCGCTCGAGACGCCCTCTCGAGGGAGACGCTCACACTATATCACGATCTACGAGCCCCTACACTTGCTTGGTAAATCATTTTATAACCTCAAAAGTCGCCAGTAAATCTGCAATGGTCGCCATATTGGATCTTGGTTCAGAGATATCAGCACACTTCCAGTGGTTATTGATAAGGGAAATCTCCCTACGACTGCAGATCTAAATGGTACTCCCCATGGGCTTCAGGTCATATGTTAAGATCTGACTGGTAGTTTCAGAGAGACTTTAAAAATGTACCTCTGAAAGGATCTGCTTGGAGATTGCTAGATTTGTTTGACGTTGCTATTATCATGCGCCACTAAATTATGCAACTGTTATGTAAAACACCAGGGGGCAGCATCTTCAGTTGAGATGCTCTGAGGGATGCCCCCTCGTAGTCCCTTTCCTCCAAAATTTGCCCTTAACCAAACTATGTTCTAGAAGCTCACTCTATACTGCTCTGGCATTATAAGGGGGTGCCCAAAAGAGCTCCATGCACCATGGCAATTGGCTGGCTGTATGGTCCTAGTCTTTAACATATTGTCCACTTAAGCCCAGAAATGAGGGACAGGCAACTAGAAGGCTATCCCAAGGAAGATGTGCGTCAGATGTGTCCAACTATTAACCTGATGCCATTCACCCATCCTGCCTCCTGAGAATGTGCCCAGGCAACTGACTAGATAGTGTATACCTCCAACTGCCTAAGTTGGTAAGGCATGCCAGTAAACGGAGGGAGAGAATTTGAGGATAGACAAAGGCTCAAAGACATATAAGGTGGGGGCAGAAGAGCCAGCTTAGTTGATCTATCCTAGGAGGGAATAGTTATATAGCAACCAGTAGTGAGGGATAATTCAAAGAGTCACCTGAAAAGCACACTACCCCAGCAGGGAGCCACAGAACAGACAAATGAGGAGCATTCAGAGAAGTTTGCGAAAACTGCAGGAGGAATACTAAGGAGGCTGCTGATAACTTAGGGTTAGAGGTAAACCACTAGAAGCTGGGTGGTCAGTTGTTGCACAGCAGTCTTTGCTGAAAAAAGTCCTGGTGAAGGTCGAGATTCAATGGGCCTGGACCCCCTGGCTGGACCAGGATGGTGAAAGAGCTGGAACAGAACATGGCCTTCTCAATCATTCCAAATCAATTTTGTCAACCATCACCATTTCAACATCAGATCAACAGTTGACATATCGATGCTGAAATATTGTTTACAATTCAACATTGATTCAACATTGATCTGTCATGTCAAATCAATGATACCGATTTCAATGTTGATTCAACATTAACATGTCAACAAAGAATTGCCTAACTACTACATGTATCAGTGTTGTTTCAACTTTTGAAACAATATTGAATCAACATAGAAACACAAATGTTGAATCAGCACTTATGATTTGATGTTGAATCACAGTTGATTTGATTATGTTGTGTCAACTTTCAAATTCGATAATATCTAAACCAAGAATCAACTGTTCATCTGCAAAAATTGTTTCAATGCTGAATCAACATTAATGTGCCCACTGGGTCCTTCGATGCTGAGCTGCAGTATCATATGAGCAAGTGGCTAATCAGTGTGCTAGGTTGCAGTGCATGTGTTCACCTTTAGGAGAGGTCCTACTCTGACAAGGTGCGGGGAGAGACCACTCCTGACCAGTGGTGTAGAACATTAATCAAAACTGATCGATCAACCCTGATTAACCAGTATCCTACACTGATTTACAAAGGTATTGCAATAGAATTACTCTAAAACAAAGTTGACTATATAAATTCTGCTGCGTGGGAGGGGGAGGTGTGGCCATGTCCTCAGTTTGCTTCCACACACTGTGTGGAGTATATCTTAGACTACGTCCCAAGTTTGCCTATACATGCTGTGTCTCAGACTAAGTCTTCTATTTTTAACACACATTGTATGACTTTGTCCTCAGTTTAACTACACATACTGCATGGAGTATATCTAAGACTAAGTCCCCAGTTTGCCTACACATGTTGTGTCTCAGACCAAGTCCTCTTTTTGCATAGACACACTGTGGGGCCATGTCCCCAATTTGTCTACACACACTGTATGGACCTTAACTAAGACCAAGTCCTCTATTGGCATATACTATATGGCCGTGTTCTCAGTTTGCATACACACACTGTGTGGAGTGCAGTCTATAAGAAAGGTTTTTCCACTCGCAGGCCATTTGGTCCTGCAGATCTCATCATTCCCCAGGACTGAATACCTCAAGATTATATTTGTTGAGAAATGAATAATAAAAAAAACAGCATTAAAAAACTATTTTAACCATTTAACTCTTCAAAATTTAAATAAAAGTAACTGCTTTTGTTTTAGGCGGTAAAAACCTTAATAATGGTCCGATTTGCATGCCGTAAAAAACAAAATGTAGCCCAAGGTCCCATAAATACAGCCAAATGTCTGACAAGTTTTTGTATTGACTGGGAGTGTATCCAAGACCATGTCCTCTATTTGCATACACACACTGTGTGGCCATGTCTTCAGTTTGCCTACACAAACTGTGTGCAGTGTATCTAACGCCATGTCCTCTATTTGCATACACACACTGTGTGGGAATGTCCTCAATTTGCCTACACACACTGTGTGGAATGAATCTAAGACCAAGTCCTCTATTTGCCAACACACACAGTGTGATCATGTCCTCAGTCTGCCTACACACACTGTGTGGAGTGTATCTAAGGCTAAGTCCTCTATTTGCCTACACACACTGTGTGGCCATGTCCTCAGTTTGCCTACACACACTGTGTGGAGTGTATCTAAGGCCAAGTCCTCTATTTGCCTACACACACTGTGTGGCCATGTCCTCAGTTTGCCTACACACACTGTGTGGAGTGTATCTAAGGCCAAGTCCTCTATTTGCCTACACACACTGTGTGGCCATGTCCTCAGTTTGCCTACACACAGTGTGCAGGTGTGTGAAGTGTATCTAAGACCAAGTCCTCTATTTGCATACACACACTGTGTGGAGTGTATCTTATACCAAGTCCTCTATTTGCCTACACACACTGTGTGGCCATGTCCTCAGTTCGCCTACACACAGTGTGCAGGTGTGTGAAGTGTATCTAAGACCAAGTCCTCTATTTGCATACACACACTGTGTGGAGTATATCTAAGGCCAATTCCTCTATTTACCTACACACACTGTGTGGTCATGTCCTCAGTTTGCCTACACACAGTGTGTGGAGTGTATCTAAGACCAAGTCCTCTATTTGCATACACACACTGTGTGGAGTGTATCTTATACCAAGTCCTCTATTTGCCTACACACACTGTGTGGTCGTGTCCTCAGTTTGCCTACACACACTGTGTGGAGTGTATCTAAGACCAAGTCCTCTATTTGCATACACACACTGTGTGGAGTGTATCTTATACCAAGTCCTCTATTTGCCTACACACACTGTGTGGTCATGTCCTCGGCTTGCCTACACACAGTGTGTGAAGTGTATCTAAAACTATATCCTCTATTTGCATATACACACTGTGTGGAGTGTATCTTAGACCAAGTTCTCTATTTGCCTACACACACTGTGTGGCCATGTCCTCAGTTTGCCTACACACACTGTGTGGAGTGAATCTATGACCAAGTCCTCTATTTGCCAACACACACAGTGTGGTCATGTCCTCAGTTTGCCTACACACACTGTGTGGAGTGTATCTAAGACCAAGTCCTCTATTTGCATACTCATTCTGTGTACTAATGTCCTCAGTTTGCCTACACACACTGTGTGGAGTGTATCTAAGCCAAGTCCTCTATTTGCATACACACAATGTGTGGTCATGTCCTCGGTTTGCCTAAACACTGTGTGGAGTTTGAGTCCTCAATTCGTTTGAGCACACAGCTAGAAAATGATGTCTTGTCCTTGTTTAAATGTGTCTATTCTTCGTAAATAGACTGAATGCTCTTGTATAGGGGTAGAAAAGTATCAAGACCTCAGTTTGTTTACACTCTTTGCATTTGACCATACCCAAGAGAAAGTCCCTTAGGCCTCAGTTTGCAAGCACACACTGTGAAGTCATGTCCTTACTTTGTAGACACACAGGGTCTATTAAGGAAATTCCTCAGTTTGCAGGCACACAGATTCAATGTCTGGCTCAAATTTGTGACAATTTTTATGCAAATACACTGGATTAATCCCTAAGAGGTAAAAAATGGCAATAAAGCTAATTAGGCAATACACCCAGATCACTGGGTGAACTGGGGACACACAGATCTCTCAGTGTGCAAAACAAATTGGGGACTTTTACACACAGGCAAAAATTCACAAAAAATAGCTCTTACTTTTTACACACAGCACAAGTTGCTCCGGGCCAAATTGGGGACATTTTGTTGACACACTAGAAATCATGTTCATAACCATTTTTCAAGGTCATTTGTGATACCCAAACCCATTGCCCCCCTTTTCTCAAGGTCATGCGAAGTGAGCCGTCCCCGGTTCGCAAGATGTCCCCAGTTTGTAGGTGTGTGTTCCCATGAATGTCCCCAATTTGCTGGTTACACCAACTCACACACATACACACACACACACATTCTACAGCTATATGCTAATAGAGTTTTTAGTACAGTTCCAAGAACATCCCAATTTTTTTGCTGCTGCTGGTGTTTCACATTCCAACACGCACACTTTTTCCTCCAACGTTCACCAACTTGTCTACAAGTTCCAGGAATAGTTCCACTACCACTTTTATTTGTTGCAAATCGTTGCCCACGTCCGTGTCACCAATCTTTACACATGTGAGATGCCCCGAGCAAACTACGTCCTCATCCATGGTTGGACTATTTTGTCCATTAGGTTTTTCGGTAGTTGAGAGAAGGTTTTCACCATGTGAGAGGGGTCCTTGCTTCGACATGCCTCTATGAGAAAGTGGATGCAGTGAGCCCCACAGGTTTTGGCGTATGGGTTCTGAAGTTGCATTCTGTTGAAGCTTCTGTGCCCGTCTGACGATTTCGACAAGAACTTGCGATGATATATAGTTAGAGGTGGTATGCCATAGGAATCAAAGTAGAAGACTTGACCATTTTCTTTTACGTAGAAAGCCACCCAATGTTGACCTGGTTCAGAACTAGGGTCGGTGTTGCTTACAAAGCATGTGGAGGGTTTCGGAGTTTTAGGACATTGGTCACTGGAAAAAATTCCCAGGTAGTGTGTTTGTGTGTACGGGTGGTTTTTCAACAAGGCGGTGATGTCGCCAGTTTTCATTCCTAGTTCATGTGATAGTCTGTCACTGGGAGGCGGTCAGCCGTGAGTTGGATGTTGTTGTCGTAGAAAGAACACAGGATGGCTGAAATGGCGTGGGTGGTGGGAGTAGAGAACCTGAGGGCTATGCTTAGTTTTTCTTGTTTGACAAGGTTGATGCGAGAATCTTCTGGAGTTCTGTCTGGAGTTAGGTTGAATATGAAGAATGAGTGCCCGTCCATCGTCCATGAACTCCTCCTGAGAGATGTCGCAGTTTTGCCAGAGTGCTACAAGTGCTAAGAGAGTGCTGTCAGTGTACATTTGGTGGTAAGCTCTCACACAGTTGTCAATGTTGAAAGCAGTTCTCAGTTCAAACTTTTGATCTTGGAATCTTAGAGTGACCTCCTTCAGGTTGAAGTGCCTATAGTAGAATGTTTCTCAGTTTTACTGCCTGCCAAAGCCGTTTCTTTGAACATAGCCAAGACCACACGGGTGGGGATTTGACTGGTGTCCGGTTCAGTCCACCTGTCACAGAACATATGGAAGCCTGTGGTCGGAGAAGGAGGGTATATGTGTTCTAATCATAGAGAAGGCACAGTCATGTCTGCACCCCAGGGGTGGTCAGGAGGCACACATCCAGGTGCTGACCTGTAGTTGTAAAGGTATATCAATTGGCGTGCCTGTGGCATAACCTTTTGAACAGCCCTGCTAGCCTCCCTTCATCTCTGTGTCAACATTGTGCAGTCCTGAAAGCACATGACTGATTTGCATAGGTATGGTCCTGAAATTGCTAGGCCATGGGTGATTGATTAGTGTTATTGCTTAACAGTTGTTGATTTTAAGTACTTGTGCCCTATGACTAGGGAAGCAGGCTGGTGGGCCCTACACTTAGGAGTCATGCAAGGCTACTCTGACTTGTAGGCACACCTGACCTGGTCCCACACTGTATTCTTATTCACTTAGAGAAAAAATACAAGGACATTTAAATAAATTACATTTAATTCATAGAAGAGGTATGTGAACCTAAAAGACATATATTACTGAGGCAAACTATTATTTGGTGTGACTGCAGCACATATGGCCCCTTGAAACATAGACAACCCCCCTAAACAACATCAATAAATAGAAAAATGGCTGACTACCATGTGGCAAACCTTTAGGAACTACTGCACACTGTCCTCCCCCACAGGCTTAGTCCATCGAGCCTGTGCCACCTGTAGTCTTGCGAACCACCGTCCAGCATGTGCTTGGTCACTTTACACCTCGATATGTAGTAGATGAATGGCCTGAACTGCGGATCGAGGACCCATTTATTGTGAGTGTTGACCACCTGGTCATTGACTGTCATCTGCTTGATGCTCATTTCTGCTTTGGTTATCTTGATCCAAAACTCTTGGTCGGCCACTTGCATCATGAAAGCAACGTGTGACTTGACTGACAAATGGTCTTGGTCGGTGAGACAAGGGCGTTCACTATATGTATTCAGGTATTCAAAGCGAGCGGCAGCTTTTTCACCTTATCCTCGCTGACTTGTTGGTTCCTCCTTTTTTTTCTCCTAACTCTTCTTTGCTGCCTACTTCTCACTAGGTGGGGTAGCAGCATTTTCCACAGGGCGAGCAGGAGGCAGCATGTCATGTTGCGTAGGAGGGTATCTGGTTAAGACGACCCCTCGCCTGAGACAGTTCCGGTGGGCGACATCGTTCGAACTAGTGAAATCTTCATCAAAAACCCTTTGATGTCTTTTCCTTCCTTGCAGAAAGAAGAACGGCGTTCATTCATTCAAGACTCGCATGGTCGAATTGAGGGAAACATTCGGGTCATCACCTTGAATCATGAGGAAAGTTTCTTCCTTTGCGCTGTACCAAACAGTGGGACAGGATACTTCTTGAAGTGCACACTCCAAGGGTGAAGGTGTTTGGACGTATTCTGCCAGCAGAGTGTCGTTTGGAAACACGCTCATAGACGAGTTGCTGGGTAGAGTCAAGGTGAATGCCATGCCCCCACGTTCTTGGCTCCCAGGGGTTGAATTTGTCTCTGTATCCCTTCCACTTGATCAGCGCCTCTCTCTCTTTGCCTTTGCCCCTGTATTTCAGCACCTTCTCGATGGCGTACCTTCTGCCAGGATGATCTACCACCTTCTAAACGTCGGGTTGGTAAAAGTGACCTTTCATTTCTTCTCGTAGGAGGTCCTTGAGGAAGTAGCCTCTCAGAGACAGTTTGGCCACTTCATAAATTTCCTCTGTCCAGTTGGGTTCGTAGCCTCTGTTCAAGGTGTTTTCTTTCCTTAACATGCGCACTTTGCTTTTCTCTTTAAGCTTCAGAGCTGGAACTTCTTTGTCCCTAGGTTGTTCATACAACCTGTAGAACAACACCTCGGAGTTAGAGGGGTTAATGTCGGCGGGAGAGGCTCCAATAGTTTTATTGTAAGACTCCACCAAGGCTGGCCATTTGTAGTTGTTGTAATGTGTGAAAGCTTGCCACATCTTACCTTGGAGAGTCGAGTTAAAGCATTCTGCTAGAGCACATTTTACAGCATCGTTTACGCCTGTGAAAAAAAAGATGCCTTCCTCTCCACAGTGTTTCTTAAAGGCTTTGGTCACAAATTCTTTCCTGGATCTGTTTAGGTTGTCTTTGTTGGGTCATTTTCCTGAAGGCGGTCAGTACGCCTTTGGCACTTTTGTACTGATAGACTTTGTTCTCCTTGGCATTTTCTTGCATGTCTATCAGGTCCAGTTGCTATCGTTTATCTATTATCCATGTCTGTGTCTTGTCTCTGGGAAAGCGTCTCTTGTAAGGTTTGTGTCGGGTGTAAGATTCTACCCCCTCTAAGACTTGTTAGACTATGTTTTTCCTTTGGGTTTTCTTGAAGTGTTGGCGTTGTAGTTTAGACATGCTCGTGAAACTTGCCGGTTGTTCAGGATCAGTGTACAGCTTGAGCACTCCTTTCTTCAGAGTCTGGTATGCCCTTTTTTTCTATTCCACTATTATTTTTATCCCCCTAGTTTTAGACAGGGGCGACTGTAAGTGGTGTATTGTCTTGTTGACCTAGCTCCTGGGCCCTCTCTGAAAAGTTTCTTGTTTCTGACATATTTCAAGGACGGATTTACCCTCTTCACGGCTCTGACAAACAGATCGTGTCCCACAGGTTTTCTGCCAGTCAGAGATTTCTTTCCGCTAGCATCAGTTAAAAGTTCTATTATGTTGCTACCGGAACGGATACCCCACCTACATGTATTTTACCGTTTCGGTCCCAGTTGAGCACCTCTGCATTTTCATGCACGAGGAGTTGTGTGCAGGCGGTGGTGCAACAGGGGCAGCAGCAGCAGCAGCAGCAACACCCTGAGCCAAAGCAGGAGAAGTGGTGGTGGCAGGAGACGAATCGATGTCGGGTGGTAACAAGTCTGCTCTCACCAGAGCCATCCTAGCGTAAGACATCCTTCAGCGATGGGTGGTGGCTATGCCGGAAATCAAAGGTATGGCTAAACCTAAAAGGGTACCTACAAATCCCCCTTCTTGCTCAAACACTTTGCTCTTTTGTTTCAAGGGTGTGTTAGGTTTAGTGACAAATTTACCCCTGCGAGCTATGTCATAAGCTGTTCACTAGCGTTTACTCTCTCAAGAGGCACAGGGGTGTGAAAAAAAAATGCACCAGAGTGACTTTCAGGTACAAAGGGGGCATCTATAAAGCCGCCAGATCTGTTTTTCAACTCTTGGAGTAGTTGGTCATCAAAACCCCCTTGGAGTTGAAAATATACCTGTATAAGATAGTCTTTGACTTTAAAAGTTTCTTTATGAAGCACCACATTCAAGGAAAGGAAGCCAACAACACCGTCATCGAAAAAGACCACGTTTCCCTTTCGGCCAGTGTTGCTCACATACGCCAGTGTGTTTTGTGCGATGTTCTAACAGACACGACGATCCCCTGGTGCAGTCAGTGCTAGAACACATAAACAATTTAGGTCAAAACATAGGGACTGCAGTGAAAGACGCTTTCAGAGAAATACTGGATGAGTTGGATGAGATGATAGAGAAGGAGAAAAACATGGAGCAAAAAGCTTGTCAAGTTTTCTACTCGGTGAGAAAAAAATGACGCGCACAGAAACGATGAAAAAGAAACTGCTCACCTACATTGAAAAGGTGCCAGTCATTGGATTCAACTTGTGAAAATACAACCTGAACTTGATAAAAAAGAGTTTCACTCCTTCTTTTCGAAATGGGACAAACAGTAAGTGAAAACCATCAAAAGGTGTAACCAGTACATAGCGGATTACACTGAAAACCTCTTGTTCCTAGATCTCTTCAACTACCTGGCTCCAGGCTATTCTTATGCCAACTACAAAGGGAAAGTGGCCAAGGGCTATTTCCCCTGTGAGTGGATGGATGACATGCGAAAGTTGGAAAACAAACAACTGCCGCCCAGAACGGCTTTCTACAGTTCTCTGACAGGCACTTGCATATCGCCCAAGGAGTATGAATCTTGCCAACGCATGTGGTCAGAACACAAGATGCAGTCCATGAGGGACTACTTGGTGTTTTACAACAACTTGGACGTGGCTCCCCTCGTGGAAGCCGTCAACGGACACAGTAAGTTTTTCATAGAGCGAGGTATGGACATGTTCAACGACAGCTTGACCTTGTCTGGTCTCACCTTGAAGTTCCTCTTTGAAAACACTTCTCCTAACGCCGCACCGTACATTCTGTTGGGCGCGCAAGAAAAGGACATGCACGACTTGCTGAGAAACAACCTCGTTGGAGGTCCTTCTATCATATTTCACAGACACCACAAGAGTGGAAAACTGGAATAAGGGAGAGAAAATACGGGGCGGAAAGCAAAGTGTTCAAACACATCTTGGGCGTGGACGCCAACAGCCTCTATCTGAAGTGTATGGGGGAAGTGCACTGCTCAGGCTACTATGTAGTCAAGCAGTCTGCAGCCAACAGGTCACGGAATGGTTGCGCTACCGATTCCTTGTCAAGGGCAAGAAAATACTGCACCAATACAGTTACAGTGAGGTAAGCATCGGGAGGAAACTCGTCAGAGTACACGGCTTCTTACCCGCAGATAAGACCGTTTATCAATTCCATGGTTGTTATTGGCACGGTCACTTGTATTGTTTGACCAAGTCTACTCTTAAATCTCCCGACGGGCAAGCGTGGTTGGAAAAAAAGGCCAAGAACACAACTCAAGTCACTGCCTACCTCAAGTCATTAGGGAACAAAGTGGTGGAAAAGTAGGAATGTCAATGGCTGAAAGAAAGAGAGAGCGAAGAATGCAAGGCAAAAAAAAGAGCAGTGGGTTGTGAAAAGACCACCTTGAAAAAGTGAAGCGGAGATTCTCAGAGGTGTGATGAACGGTTCCATTTTTGGACTGATTCAGGTCGCCATAGAAACACGGGAGGCGTTGCAAGAGAAGTTTGAGGAAATTTTGGGTGATCACATGCGGCACAGGTAAGTTGAAACAGCCTCAACCACAGCTCATAGGAAGTTATCAAGCTCAGAAAATCCTCTTTGGCACGCCTCTCTTAAAGTGGTACATGGAAAAGGGATTAGTGGTAACCAAGGAGTACTTACCGTAATCTCCCGCGTACAAGGCGCGTCTTATACGGGGGGTTTTAGTTCTCATTGGATCCACAAGGGGGACACCAAGACCTTTCTTTTGATATCTTACATGCCCCAATTGGTCAAAATAGGACAAAATGGGGCCCAGGAGGGCCCAAGGTGGCCCAAGCTACCCATTGGTTTTTGAATTTTGAAAATTCATTCAGTAGAACCAAAGTTATGAATTTTTCATTTTTTTGAGAATTTTCCAAAACTCTAGGTGTGCCTTATACGCGGGCTGCGCCCTATACGCGGGAGATTACGGTAGTGGTAGAATACACGTCGGAAAAAAGGTTCCTCCCCTTTGTGGAAGAAGTGACCGTGGCTAGGAGAAACGGGGACAACAACGTTGACTGCAAAATTCTTTCAGACCTATATAACCTTCTCAGAAACGGGTCTTATGGTAAAACCATATGCAACAAGCAAAACTTTCTTCAAATGCGGTACATGTCTCCCGCCAAAGCCAAATGGTTAGCTTTACACTGGTCTGTTCAAGAGGTGCAAGACATGAGTGCAAACACTGTGGAACTTTCTTGGCTACCCACCACCATCGCCTATGACCTCCCTGTGCAAATAGGGTTCATGGTGTATCAGTATGCCAAATTGAAAATGCTGGCCTTCTACTACGACTTCCTACTGGAATTCATAGGCGAAAGAAACTTTGAAATGTGTGAAATGGACACTGACAGTTTCTATTTTGCGTTGAGCACAAAAAGTCTAGAGGAATCTGTCAAACCTGAGAGACAAAGAGATTTCTTCAGTGAGTGTCATAAATGGTTGCCCTCAGAGTCGTGTGACATCACTTATCACTGTGAAAGTTACGTAGAATGTAAAATCCTGGGGTACACTTGGTTCCCTCCGACGTGTTGTAAACAACGTTTGGCATTCGACAAGAGAACTCCAGGTCTTTTCAAAGTGGAGTTGGAAGGAGATGAGATGACGACCTTAAACTCCAAATGTTACATAGGAAGTGGAAAAGGGGTCGAAAAAAAAAGAGCTGCAAAGGAGTGATTCAAAAACAAAACAATTCAACAGCTGAAGACTACAAAAAGGTATTGCAAACCGAAAAAAGCACTATGGTGACCAACAAAGGCTTCTGAGTGGTAAACCATTAAGTCAGTACTTATTAGCAGAACAAAGAGGGATTAAGTTATCAGTATATCAAAAGATGTGTGTGTCAAGACGGTGTAAGCACTTTGCCCTTGGACATTTGAAAATCTTTTCTGTTGCACACAGCGAAATCTTGTGTCTAAAAGTAGCATTTTTTTGTACATTTTGGTATATTTGTAAAATTTTACGAAAATTCCGTAAAATGTTGCTTTTCTCTCATTTTGTGAGAGACATACATAGGTTAAAACGGTGTTTCAAGGTGAAATCTTGTGTGTAAAAAGTGGAATTTCTGTAAGATTTATGTAAATTTGTAAAGTCTTTGTAGCATTTCTGCTGAAATAAGGAAAATCTTGTGTGTAAAAAGTGGAAATTTTGTAACATTTAGGTAAATTTCTTTTATTTTGTAGAAAGAATACCTAGATTAAAGGTGTGTGTGTGTGTAGTGAAAAGAAAAGTGAAAAATCACAAAAAAAAGCCTTCAAGTTGTTTTTCACATGTGTAACAACAAACGTTGTGACAACGATGGTATTATGCAACGTGGTAGAAAAGTAGGAGCAAGCAGGTTCCTTTGATTATCTATTTTTTTTTGCTGTAGCAGACATACATGACAACTATAAAAAAATTAATTAAGGGCTGCACACCGACCACGTGGTCGGTTTGTTGTGATCACGTGATCATCACATGATGACGTCATAGCTCTCAGCCAATCAGAGCTCGAGAATGTAGGTCATGAAGCATTAATGCATCAATAGCCATTTTAGACTTAGCCATATCTGACTTTCAACTACTGTCCCCGGAAATACAAAATGCAGAAACACAAAGTCCTGCTTAACACTGACTACAGCCAGCAAAGGGCGGCAGGGTTGATCTGAAGTGCTAGACTGGATGCCCAGATGTCTGACTACAAGCTCCAATCTTTAGAATCTTAGAATCAACCATTGTTATCAGTTTTTGGAGGATGAAAATAACCAGTGTTGATGTAGATTCCTCTGAAATTTACATATGTATACAAATGGAGAAAATAAAATGTACCATCAATTTCCTAATCAGTGGGGAGACACTCCTAAGTTTTTCTCAAATGAAATACATGAAACTTATAAATGTTATGCATTGGGGGGAACCTTTTATGTAGACTGTTGCCCCACAGTTGTCATAGAATGCTAAAGGAGTCCCTTACATAAGGAGTCCCTTACATAAGGAGTCCCTTACATAAGGAGTCCCTTACATAAGGAGTCCCTTACATAAGGAGTCCCTTACATAAGGAGCCTTACATAAGGAGTCCCTTACATAAGGAGTCCCTTACATAAGGAGTCCCTTACATAAGGAGCCTTACATAAGGAGTCCCTTACATGGGCTACTACTGCTGTACAGGCCTATTGAGATTATAGAACTGAATAAAGGTTAATACAAATAGTCAGTTTTCCATTCATTGTTATTACCCATGGCTAGTATTCACCGGCTCCTCACAATAACGTCCCCTATGGACACATTGTAAAGGCAGTGGAGCATGCCTTTGATGGTACACACCCTGCTTTAGGCCAGTGATGACTCCTACTGTTTGTATACAAAAAAAAGATTTTGAGGGCAGACTGACAGACTAAGAACAAGGCTCCCTGCTGTTACTGGCATAAAGCAGGGCAGCAGTGGGCCAGCACGGCCCTCCAAGCACATGGAGTGTGCCCCAGGGCCGAGATGTCAGATCTGTCCACAGCGCTGCAAAAATCACACTAATCTCACAGCATGTATTTATAACAACAGGGCGTCGGCAGTGAATCTTCATAATGACGCACAAAAAAGGATTTGCCCCCTTCCTTTGAAAGAGGAAATTTTTTTTTACCCCTCCCCCCAGAGCACCTGTAAATCATGCGCAAGCATCCTGCACCTTTGAAAACCTGACCTCACCCTTGCTAGGTGAATTTTACTTCCAGCGCGACACCCTTGTCAGGATCCTTTTGACAAGGAAATACATTTTTTCAAAGAAAGCCCCAAGTGCATGTCAAAGAAGTAACGTGGTTTTCAGCATTAAAATTGTATTCAACAAAGCAGGAAAATCTCCTAAGGTACAATTAAAATTTCATTTTCTTTAATTACAAAGATGTTCATTTTGCACAACAAACACCTAGGGACTTGATGTGCATAAACTGAAAAGTGTAGAACTAGAATCTTGCTTACATATGCGTCATACAGATCGGAATTCGCTACAATATATTACATATAATATAATATACTTCGAAACATAAAGGATGTTTAACCCCTTTGATATTAGGAACTGGGGGAGCACCATGCAAAGAAAGTACCATACAAGAAGTGTGCTCATTGTGTTGAACTAACAAGTTGGTGCTGAAACAATCTATTAACTATAAGGTATACCTTAGAAAAAGGTTGATTCCCTTATTTTGGTAATTCCAATCTAACGAACCAGCCATGCAAGGTGTGAGGGGGGGGGGCAGATAGAAGTATAGGAAGCTGGAAAAAGGGGAGGCAAACTATGTTCTTAGTTCATATTCTAGTAGAGCAATGACCTTGAAGTAATGTTGGCGACAACTCCGAGTCATTACATTCACACTCTGATTTCAAATTGTACTGACACGGATTGATTGTCAAATTGTCCATGTGAACATTGCAGACGCGATGTGTGGCTACATGGTTCTGTAAGTCTGTAACATTCAGGAAGCCAATCACACACCTACCACAGCTGGTACAATCGTGCATCAGGAGGTGGTTCTGTAAATCTACTGTCTGATGGAGACCCTTCACACATGTAGGACAGTCTTCATATTGTGTTTTACAATGAGAAAAGCCCAGCTCTGACTTAATGCTGCTAGGTTCAGTCTGGGTAGATAGCACTGTGACCGGGGTACTACTGTCTCTATGGGTCTATACTGAATATTTCTTACTGACAGATGGTTGCAGAGACTTTGCATTAAGGTGGGTTGCTACCATTGAAATTTAACCTACTGCGCAGGTTCCTGCACATGTAAGTTACTTTCATAGGAATTGAATGATTTTTGATGCACATTCACATGTAAGGTCTGAATATGCACACGTGATTTTGGAAACATTTGCCTAAAATTGTTCATTTTATGACACTTTGAAATTTTGGCATATTTATCTCTGAATCTTTTTCATCATTTAACAATTTTATTTTGTACCTTATAAATGTTACCTTCACATATCCTACATAATGTTATAGAGGTGATAGGCTGCTCAAAATGACTAAGGGTATATAACGAAACAATTTTTTGCCAAGGCTTTTTATATTTTACCTATCAAGTAGTGTTTTGAATATGGACTTTACTCAATTTATTTAGTACTTTTTATTATAAATGGCCGAAACTTGAAAATTATGCACAGGCCCCATATCAAAATTGCTCTTATCTTGAAGCAAATTATCCAAACAATATTTTATGTAAGTGAAAAATCTAGTGGCTAGAAATAGATGATCTAATCGATTTTCTTATGAGATAGGCGGAAATTTACCCAAACTTTTTGTCAAAACATGAGAAATATACCCATAATTCTATGTAATAGGGGCAAAAAGGAAAATTCTTAATAAACAACAATATTAGAACGTTGTGAGGTTTCATGTGTTTGTGATTGATAGTTCCCTCAGAAAAAAATTCTTGAATGTGGTAAATTATTTTTTTAATTTTAAGGTGAAAATTAAAATACTTTTATTTTGTCCCGTCTGAACACATTGTCACCCGCCTCTGGCGAGCCTCTTTTTCAGATAATGAGGTCATGATGTCACAGGCAGCAATGGCCAGGTTGGAGACGGGGATATCTTGTTAGGACACAGCAGGATCATAGTACAAGAGTCTGATTTTAGTCTGTACTAAGATTCTGATACCATGCACAGTCTTAGGATGTACTGGGATCTTAGTACACTGGACCATGACACTCACCTCTGCAGGTGTATGGGCCAATCAGAGCCTTGGTCACTGGACCATGACACCTACCTGTGCATACATTATTGGGGTCAAAGGTGGGATGGTGAAACCACTCCACTATTTTGTACTTACATTTACATTAAATGATACATTTACTCCCTTATTAAACAACAATTGGGTAAAATGAAAACGTCATTTTGTAGGCATTTATCTATTCTTTAATCTTGTGGGTTCATGTTTATTAGCAAATTTAACAAAAAATTAGCAAATAGATTTTACTATACCAGGATTAAGGGAAATTTATACATATAGCCATTTCTCAGAGAATATTCCGATTTTAGTTCTGTAAAAAAGTGCATATATAAAATATAGTCCCCATGTACTTCAGGTGACTTTAGAATTAAGTATTTTGATGAAGAATTTAGAGAAATTTGATGATAAAACAGTGTACTAAGTTCTTAGTACACCCCATGATCCAGGGACTATCATTCAATCTTAGGGCGTACTAAGAAACAGGTTAGTCCTGAACCTGATGGCAGAGAGCTGGCAGCTGGAGTTGGCCGTCAGTGTGCAGTGATAGTGGAATTAAAACCAATAGGGATGAATAGTGAACCAAATAATCATACTCCAAGCTCTAATAGAACTAAAAACAATTAAAAAGCTAATGATACTGTCCCTACGCCGTCTGTCAGTGACTGATGGCCATCAGTTGGCCGTGAATTGGTGGTTTTAGTTGTGTTTACATCTCTGAGGCACGTGATTTGTGTTCACAGGGATGTTATTTTTCAAAATTCACTAGTAAAAAAGTAGCATGGGACCTCCTATTTTTCTTTTCAAAATTATGTTCTAGATGATATAAAGTACATCTGACCAAAAAATGGAGGATTTCAAAGATCTTTGATTCAATAATAGCGATCGACCCACCTTAAACAAAGACTTTTGCTGAAGCTTTCCTTTTGAATGACTCCTGGGCATGCATTCCTACCATTCTGGGGTTCATCATGTGCGTTCTAAAGGTACCTCACTGTGTAAACTGCGACATGTGTATACATCTAGAAATAATACAATTCATAGATCATAGGGAGTCCAGCTTTTGCAATTAAATCTGGCTTTGAAAAAAAAAATAAAGAAAAGAAAGATAAGGAGGGTTACTAGTATATAATGTATCGAAACAGGACTATAGCTAACTACAGGATATTACTCACTCAGCATGCAGCCAATAAGAGGCCTCCATTTGGTCACGTGAGCCAGCCATGGCATTATGACCTACTTAGGGGATTAGCGACCACCTCTCAGCCAATCAGAGGCCAGCATTCTGGAAACCATGGCAACGTGACCTAGTTAGGGGCGGGCTTATTATGCAAATAAGATATATATAACATTTTTTGTATAGTTTTTTTTACTCCTGAATTCTTTGCCCATGGTGATGATGATGAGTTGACTAGTTTTAAATTGACTAGTTTTAAATAAATGTATAAAAAAAAACACAAGAAAATAAGTTATTTTCATTCTTTTTATTTTCATGAATCATCTTTTTATCATTTTTAATCAATCATTTTTTCTTTCATCCGAACAGTCCGCAAAGTCTCACTTTGTCAGTGTCACATTCACTGACTCTCTCCATCATACATTGCACTAGTTTGGATAAATCCAACACTCTTTCGGCCAGATATAGGACCTTTGTCTGCATGAATTGTAGACGCTGGCAGCACCCCATTTCCTCTTTTTCCAAATTCTTCACATCATCATCATTGCGAGCCTCTGATTCACCGACCGGTCGCTCAGTTTTGGGTTTTTGCTTATTTACATGACACATTTCTTGGGGTTTCTTGTTTGACATGCTTCAATCAGGAAATGTACGCAATGAGGTCCACAGGTGTCAGCAGTAGTGTCTTGGAGTTGAACATGGTTTCTTTGCCACTTGAACGCTTCAAGAAAGATAAGAACTCTGCGCTCAGCGGAGGTAAACTAAATGAATCAAAGTAGTACACCTCTCCTGTCCTCGACACGTAAAGAGCCACCCAACGTTGACTTGGTAAATGTTGAGGATCCGTGTTACTCACGAAACAAGTGTCCTTGATAGGGTGCTTGGGGATAGTGTCACAAGAGAAAACACCTAGGAAATGGTGTTTTGTGTGAATGTTATCCTTCAACACTTTGTCTATTTCAAGTGTGTTCATAAACTTTCTTGTCTTCAGTTCATGTGGTAGTCTGTGATGGGATGTCGATCTCTGGTTAGCTCGACGACGTTGTCGTACACCAAGTAGAGCAGTACCATTGTGGTCTCCGCCAGCGTCGCACCAAAACTGAGCTCTACCCTCAGCTGACCCGCTTTTATAAGGTTCACTCTACACCCGTCGTGCGATCTGTCTGGAGTTAAATCCAGGGGGAACAATGTGTAACCGTTCAGGACATCCCCATTTCCGTGTGTAGTGCTAGGTACTCCCTCACCGATCCCTTTTGGCAAAGTCGGGGATGAAGGCGTTGTTCAGCACCTTCTGGTCATTTACTATCACTTGAAGTGAATTGATGTTGCAATGTTTCAGTTCGAACAGGTTCTTGGCGTAATTTCCATTGAAGGCATCGTGGTCCAGGAAACAATTCATCATGGACTTGGGTAGTTGACCTTTGTTGGAGTGCATGTAGGTGTGATCTCTGTTGCCTGCAGGGATGGCGTAGGTCATTACCTCCACTCTGTTCACTGGGTAGTCGAAGGGTCCCTGTTCTATCACAGCCTTTTCGTGCGTTTCTACCACAGAAGCAGCTATGACCACTTGACGCACATAGAGCTTAGCTTTGTGGATTTTGAGTTTGTATGCGATGGGGCCCACGCTCATCAGATAGAAACCAGGGGCAGCTTGTTTCAGAGTGAGGTTGATTTCCGTCTCTCCAGCTATGAACTTTGGTTGATGAGCTAGGTCAAAGTGGAGTTTCGCCATCAGCGAAAAGCGACTGTTGGAGATCACTTTTTGGCGAGCCTTGAACCCTAGGTTGTCATTGGTTAAGGCATTGAAGTTACCAGCCCTGTCTTGGTGCCAACCTTGGACGTTCATGATGTTCTCCTTGACTCCTCTATCTTAGTTGAGTAAACCTTCCAGGTAAGCTCTGTAGGGGTAGCTCATGGTTTTACCAGACACTTTGAAACCTCGGGTGGAGACTTGGACATCCTTGAAGAGTGAGTGAGCCAAGTTGTTCACCAGAGCCACCACATCGTTGTCATCCAGAGCGTTGCCGTTCGGTTTCAGCACTTCGCATTCTAGATGAAGGTAATTTTCGTTTAGGTCCGTGTACTCTTGGGACTTACTGATGGTGAAATTGATATCTCCCAAAGAGTTTTTCGTTTCTAGCCCGACAAAGGTCGACTTTAGGATAGTAGTTTGAGTTGGCGCTACGGCGTGCAGGTTGAGCTCAGAGTATCAAAGCCAATATGTTCCCTCTTTACGTCGGTGGTAGACTGACGCCGGTGACCTCTAGTCCTTTTATTTATAGGTCACCTCAATAGCGATCAAACATGTCTCCCCTCGGTCTCTTGCAAGAACCACTTCCAGTTTGAGGAGATGGCCTCCGACGTTTGGTTCCCACTTTCTTGGGTGCCGTTTTTCTCCCTGGAGAGATCACTTTACCCGCCAGACTCTTCAAAGCACCTACTCCTCTGTGTTTCACGCTGTTCTTGAAAGTACCTCCCTCCATCATATGCTTGGCCACACCCACGCCAGCACGGAACAGAGTTTTTTCCAACGTCTTCAAAAGTGGTGTGGCCGAGCACATGAGAAGGCGCCACCGAAATCGTGACCGTTCTGGAAAGATCGTCCGCTGTACACATTGATACCATTACCGAACTGAGCGTTGTAGTAATCGCTGTACCATTGTCCGGTGGTACCCTTTGATGAAAAGTATGGCGCTCATTTACGTATTATGTTTGCACCTTAACGCTCGATGGATCTCAGATGAAGTGTCACCGTCACCTCTCTTCTCATGAATGGTATGGGTCAGCAGGATCTGTCTCTTAAGTAGATGCCGGCCTCGTCCAACCTTTTGGACTTCAATCCAAATGTGGAAAACTGATAGGTTGCATTCCCCCTTTCCTCTGTCCGCTTCTGTCGACTGCGATGCAGCTTAACAGAGGTACGTGCATATCACACACTCGTCTGTCTTGAATGGCATCGGTGTATAAGTACACAGAGTACACGTCTCCGAAGGGGTCCATGATGTAGATGCTGGTCGTCGTCGTCACGAAATGAGTCTTCACTCTGAATCCTAGAATGTCCGCCAGATGTTCGGTGACGAGGACGCAAGTGTGTCTGGACATGTTGATGGTGATGCGTCTCGTCAGCGAGTTGTATGAGAAGACTGCCTTCGAATTTTCAGGAAGTTCTGACCTTCTAAATTATCTGTCAGGACATGGTTCAAGCGCTCGATGAACTGAACGTTGTTTCCCGTGAAAATGGGTGGCACGGGGAATATGTTCGGGAGCAACTATCGCACACACGATTTTCTCTCCATGTCTTGAACCATGGTGTGTGCCAGACTCCTTATAGGGAAGAATTTTCTTGTGTCAATGTGACATACTTTGACTTCTTCCCAGGTTTCAATATCTGCTCCTCCAACAATTTTTCTAACAGCTCCGGTGTTATTTCGTTGACAAAGTTCTCCTCCTTCCAAGTCAGAGGATTAGTGCTTCTGATGATCTTCTGCAGGTTGATCACTCTGTCCACCGTCTTCTCGTCCACCTCGGGATTTTTCTTGAAGTTTTTTTCTCTCATTGAAAACTCTTTTCGCCTCAGCCAGTGAGTTCTTTGTAAGCAGAGGAACGATCATGATCAAGTCATCGTCTCGCACGTTGCTCCATTCTGTCGGGAGGATAGTTTCACTGAGAGCTGCTTCGTGATCCTCTGATAGGAGGAGGGGTAAGTCGAAGTGGGTTCAAAAAGAGGTCAGAGTGTTCTGAGGGAAATAGTCCATAGAACTGTTGCTGGGTGATGTTCATAGTGTCCTACAAGATTTTCTTGACAGGATTCCACTCGTTGAACTTGTCGCCGTAACCTTACCAATGTACGAAAGCTAAGCGTTTACCCTTGACGGTCTTGTAGCACAACACCTTGTCTATCAGGTAAGTCTTGCCGTAACGACTCTTGGAGACCTTTTGGAGATCCTTTAGCTCTCAACATTCTCACTCTGTCTCCTGGAGCAATGACGTCGGTGTCGGAGCATCGAGGTTCCGTCTTTTTCCATATTTCCTCGATTTGTTTCTTAGTAGGGAGGTCGTGTCTGTAGAAAATAGTTTTGCTGTTTTCTGAGCTGACGTCAGCAGGTGGCATTTTCAACGTCTTGTGGTAAGTGCAATTGTAAGAAGACACCACCTAGTCCAGTGCGTCGAGGTAGCGATATGTGCGCTTGTGTGTGAAATAGCGCCACAGCTTCTCCTTCAGACTTCAATTCAAACGCTCTACTGGACTAGCTTTGATGTCATTTTCTTCAGATGATCTTGGAAGGTCTTGTTGAGAAATTCTTTCACCTTGTCTGTTTGAACAGAGCGCGGGTGTCTCTCGGCAGTCATTTCCTCCAACGCCTTGGTGACAGCTGCGCCGCCTTTGGATTTGATGGGAGCCGCCCACGCGTACCTGGAGAAAACCTTGGTGGCCGTGACCACGTACCGGAACCCGTCGTTGTGAGACGCTAAAGCTTGCATGTCCCTTAGATCTAACTGCCACTGTTGATTCCCCTGGTTATCCTCTTGTTCCTCGCGAATTTTGTGAAAGCCGTGTTTCGGTCGAGGAAATGATGTTTCTGGACTTTGGTGACACTGGTGAGAGTGCTTTGACGTCAGTGTATTTAGCCACCACTCGTCTCTTTTCTTTTTCCTTTTTGGTCAGTTTCTTAGAGCTTGCCATCTTGGTGAGTCGGAGTACGCTTGGCGACTGCGTCCTTTCTTTTTCTTACTTTGATTACTTGTCCTGGCGGAGTAAGTATAAGGTGTAGCAGGTGATCTTCTGCTGGAAGTCAGAGTTTTGTAAACTTCGTCGTCGTCGTCCTTACGACTGGAAAGCTGAGAGAGAGTAGTCAGGGGAAGTGGAGGCGCTGATGATATGTAAGTGTGCATAGCATGAACATCTGGGGCTATCTCTTGCTTTAACCCCCTGCTTTCGCCAAAACCAGATACAACGGCCCTTTTTAACGTGTTTTACCCATAAACTCTGAAAAAGTGGAATGTAAAAGAAGTAAATGGAATTCAAAGCATTATTGTGTATGTTTCATGTACTCTCTTTAATATATTAAGTGGCTCCCTGTTGTGTATTTCTTTATAACTAGATTATAGGTACAGATATAGATATAGGTTATTTGTAATGTGCTCACACTTTAATTTCTTTTGCATTTTAAATATAATATCACCTATATGACTTAGGGTTATTCAGTGAAGTCTCGAGAAAAGGGAATAGCCCCCCAGGGGGCTAAACTCGTAGTATATATAGTGACAACACCTCAAATGCCACCCCATATAACCCTAGAATATTAAAACATCCAAGGGAAGCAGGGTCCCGGGAAAAGGGCCTCTTTTGGGGAGAGAGAAGAGAAAAAGGGGCTTGGAGTCTTTTTGGGGTAATACATATTTTATTTCACTTCAATTTACCTTTGATTCTAAGGTGGGCCATAGGCACCTGGGGAATAGCCCCCTAGGGGGCTAAACTCGTAGTATATATAGACACAGCACCTTAAATGCCACCCTATATATCCATAGAATATTAAATCATCCAAGGGAAGCAGGGTCCCAGGAAAAGGGCCTCTTTTGGGGAGAGACGATAGAAAACGGGGCTTGGAGTCTTTTTGGGGTAATACATACTTATTTCAAAAATGTACATGCTCAGATTTTAAGTTGGCACCACAGGTGCCTTTGGGTTTAACCCCCTACCTCCCCAGAAAGGTAAAATATGTGACCTTTCAAGGCAAGGGAGAGGGGGCATGATAATCCTAAAGGTGGCAGCACCATATCAACGTGGCTTCATGCTGGGATCAAGGTGAGAGTTGAAAAAATATCTGAGTTAAATCTGGTTTTTACTGCACAGCACACTAATGGCAGAGGGCTAATCTCTTAGTATAATTGGGATACAAAGGGGCTGGCTAAACTCATGGTATATACAGTGCACAGCCACTAAATGCACCCTAAATCTAGGTAGACACTTAAAACCACATGAAAGCACGTTTACATGGTGCTGCCACCTTTTAGATTGTCATGCCTCCACCCATTTGCCTTGAAAGGACACATATTTTACATTTCTGTGGGAGGTAGGGGGTTAATCCCAAAGGCACCAGAGGATTAGCCCCCTAGGGGGCTAAACTCATAGTATATATAGTGACAACGCCTCAAATGCCACCCCATATAACCATAGAATATTAAAACATCCAAAGGAAGCAGGGTCCCAGGAAAAGGGCCTCTTTTGGGGAGAGAGGAGAGAAAAAGGGGTTTAGAGTCTTTTTGGGGTAATACATTCTGATTTTAAGTTGGCACCGCAGGTGCCCTGCCTATCTAATGCTTTAGCCCCCTCTTAAAATACGGATTCTGAAGAGAGCAAAAGGAAAAGATTCCACTTAAATCATGAAAGTGTGCCCCTCGCAGGTACATTGAATCACCCTTTTGCACCCGATATGTGGCAGCATTAACTGAATAACCACATAATGTGCTCACACTTAAATTTCTTTTGCACTTTAAATACAATAAGATCCATATGACACAGGGTTATTCAGTGAAGGCTGGAGAAAAGGGATTAGCCCCCTGGGGGGCTAAACTCATTATAGTCACAGCACCTCAAATGCCACCCTATATAACCATAGAATATTAAAACATGCAAGGGAAGCAGGGTCCCGGGAAAAGGGCCTCTTTTGGGGAGAGAGCAGAGAAAAAGGGGCTTGGAGTGTTTTTGGGGTAATACATATTTTATTTCACTTCAATTTACCTCTGATTTTAAGGTACGCCAGTGGCGCCTGGGGAATAGCCCCCTAGGGGGCAGCCTCACGCGTGCCAGTCGACTCTCATGGCGGCAGGCGTGTGAGAGCGTCTGGCCCGACTCGTATCTCGGACTGGTCACTAGGGGTTTGCCGGCAACCACCAGCGACTAGCGGATCTTCAGGATCCCAGAGAAACCACGATGGCCCCAACCTCTTCCAAAAGCCTATGTGAGGCCTACACCTCAGAGATTGATTTTGTCTGACAGCTTGTGGGCTGAACACGGCGGTGGATTAGACTTGATTGCGAAGGTAAGGTGATACTTATAGGCTTGAAGGGGGTCGTTTCTACAAAAATTCTAACCATTCTGTAACTACCAGCGACTTTTCCTCACAAAGAGTCCAGATTTAAATTCTCATAGGAATCCGTTCAGTAGTTGTGGAGAACGAGTCAATTTAATTTCCGACAATGCCCATAGGCCTAGGCTTGAAGAGGGTTGTTTTTACAAAAAAAATTCAAATCATTCTGTAACTAGCAGTGACTTTTCCTATGCTTACAAGGAGTGCAGATTTAAATTTTCATAGGAATCCGCTCAGTAGTTGCGGAGAACGAGTCAATTTAATTTCCAACAATGCCCATAGGCCTAGGCTTGAAGGGGGTCGTTTTTACAAAAAATTCTAACCATTCTGTAACTACCAGCGACTTTTTCTATGCTCACAAAGAGTCCAGATTTAAATTCTTATAGGAATCCGTTCAGTAGTTGCGGAGAACGAGTCAATTTTATTTCCGACAATGCCCATAGGCCTAGGCTTGAAGAGGGTCGTTTTTACAAAAAATTCTAACCATTCTGTAACTACCCACGACTTTGCCTATGCTCACAAAGAGTCCAGATTTAAATTTTCATAGGAATCTGTTCAGTAGTTGCGGAGAACGAGTCAATTAAATTTCTTATATAGAAACTACACTATGTGGTCAATATTCGTTGTTGGGTAATTTCAGAACATTTAAGATCAAGCGCTCGCTCGGGAGAGGAGTCATCTCAAAATTGCCAACTCTCACAAAATTAGATAGGGCCTACGTTTTATGGTCTATTTTATATAGAAACTGCCTATGTGGTCATTATAGCCCCCCCCCTGCGTTTTATCTCTGTTTCTGCCCTAAGGCTAAGATCAATATCTATTTCTGGTCCCTCCTGTCAAAATTTTAGCCCCCTCCTTCCATTTTAGCTAGTTTTCTACCCTATGGCTAAGATCTGTCTCTTTTCTGGTGCCTCCTGTCAAAATTTCAGCCCCCCCCTGCTTTTATCTCTGTTTCTGCCCTAAGGCTAAGATCTATATCTATTCCTGGTCCCTCCTGTCAAAATTTTAGCCCCCCCCCATTGCGTTTTATAGAAGAAATAAGCATGCTAAATTATTTCACTGTTCTTACTGTGCGGCTTCAAGACATGTCAAGATTTAATAAACTGGAATGAGAATATAATTTTTAAAAGATTGCATTGAAAATTAACTTAGGAGTACATAATCTGATTGCAGTGTCACTTATGTTAGAAAAATATATGTTTTATCATATATATTTAGAGATAAAATCTAGTTGCAAGTTAATAGTAACCTAATCTGTTAATGTATCTCAAAATTCCTACATTATGTGTTTTACAGCCCCCCCCCCCCGCGTGCCACTCGACTCTCATGGCGGCAGGTGTGTGAGAGCGTCTGGCCCGACTCGTATCTCAGACTGGTCACTAGGGGTTCACCGGCAACCACGAGCGACCAGCTGATCTTCAGGATCCCAGAGAAACCACGATGGCCCCAACCTTTTCCAAAAGCCTATGTGAGGCCTACACCTCAGAGTTTGATTTTAGCTGACGGATCGTAGGCTCAACATGGCAGTGGATTTGATTTGATCATAAAGGTAAAGTGATTTCCTTTACACTGTCACAATAAACTCATGTATTTAATTTCCGACAATGCCCATAGGTCACGAGGAACTAAATCCATTTCCTCTATGTTTCTATATAGCGTAACACACAAAAACAGCCGCCTAAAATGTTCTTTGGTAAAAATTGCAACCATAGCACAATTAACTCAACCCTCATACACAATGTGACAGAATGTTGGATAGGCTTAAACCTGAAAATCTTAAATAAGGGAATGATATGTGCAGTGAGTGCCATTCTACCCTAATTTGGGCCTAAAAATCTCCATTGCCTGGCATAATATAAAAACACACCTACTATTCCATTTATTAACTATTTGGGAAAACCTATGATTTTTTTTTCATATTTTTACCAATATTTCTTCTGTCTAATTCTAAACCAATCAGCAGTCAGAACAACCTTCAGTGCAGTCCTGAATACCATATGACTCACGAGAGGGCAGCATTTATGTCCACGTAACCCATAGGCCTAGGCTTGAAGGGGGTCGTTTCTACAAAAAATTCTAATCATTCTGTAACTAGCAGCGATTTTTGCTTTGCTCACAAGGAGTCCAGATTTAAATTCTCATAGAAATCGATTCAGTACTTGTGGAGAACGAGTCAATTTAATTTTGGACGTTGCCCATAGGCCTAGCCTTGAAGGGGGTCGTTTTTACAAAAAAATTCAAATCATTCTGTAACAAGCAGTGCCTTTTCCTATGCTCACAGGGAGTCCAGATTTAAATTCTCATAGAAATTGGTTCAGTAGTTGCGGAGAACGAGTCGCTTTAATTTCCAACAATGCCATTGGTCACAATGAGATAGATAGCTGCATTTAACACTTTCTATACATGTTTTTGTAGCCAGTGACAGATATGTTTTATGCGCGCCCCCCTTCCCCACCTCCCATAAATACATTGATTTTGGCCAGAATGTGTGTACTGACACCAGACACTGGTTACATACTAAGAGTAAGAATTTTACATATTTTTCTCTGAACCTACATTGGTGATATATAACAAAATGATTGAAGAAAGGTCTGTTACAGGCAACATTTGAATGCACTTAACCACAGTTAAAATAACTCTTATCCTTAGGGAAAAATATAATTTTTTTCTTTTCACTTTTTTGCAGCTGTCAGGAACAGTCAACAAACATCAGTCACCTGTTCCAGCCATCTAACATAATCTCAGTGCCATCATCATTTGTCACACATTATCTATGAAGATGTGGAGAATAGCTACAAGTGACAGGTAACTATCACAAGGACACCTTGTGCTGTAAATAGCTTTAGATTACAGATAAAGCCTAAGACCTGGTTTCGCGAATTTGTTGCATTTGAGGGGTAGGGTGTTCTCCTAGAAATTTTGGAGTAGGGTGATTTCTCTTTTTATGGGTATACTATGGGTGTGGGTGGTTACTATTGCGGAGGTAATTTTTCTTAAATATGTAAACTGTTGCCATGGTTACCAATGCAATTTGGTACCATGTCAACAATTGCTCTGTTGTCGTACCTACTTGCAGCACAGGTACAATTCTGTTATCTAACTATCTATTGTATGTCCATTTCGTGCACCCACATACCCCCTATGCACACCCCTAATTTCACAGTTGTGCCATATATAGGTACAGAGCTACAAGGGGAAACATCATGTCAACAATTGCCCGGGCAATTGTTGACGTGTCAACAATTGCTCGAGCAAAAATTGACATGCCCCTCTGTAGCTCTGTCACTATACATGGGACAACTATGAAATTAGGGATGTAAATGGGGGATATATAGGTGCATACAATGCACATACAGTAGATAGTTAAATACCAGAATTGCACCTGTGCTACAAAAATAATCATGGCCTATTCTGTGTCAGTCCAACCAATCTTCCCGGATGACCATCTCGGATTTCCTTCTAACTCATATATGTGATTGGTCCATATATCTGAAGTACTCTCCCCAAATATTTCCTCAAAATTCCAAATAGTCTCTGAGTTTTGGCCCATGTAGTGTGTAGTATAGTCATGGTGTAGTATAAGTCATTGGGAGTAGAGGGCGCCACCGTGTGGGAGTGAGTTAGACGGATGGCTCTGTGGATTGCTGCGCGGCCCCTATAGGCCTGGGGTGCCTTGGCAGATCCAGAGAGAACGAACGCAGAGATAGAGAGGGACGGACGTGCGGTGACAGCTCCCTGTCCACACCAGTCCAGTGAATATAGATTGACGAGTAAAACACGACCTACAAGAAAAGAACCTGAGTTGCTCTTTATTAATGGGGACATACCATCCGACAACCCCACAAGTGGGAGGGGGTCAGCTCTCGGGAGCAAACCCTTATTTCTGGGCCATTTTCAGAAGCCTGTCATAAGAAAACTGCTATTGTTACAGGTCCTAAATTATTCAGACATGTACTTCTAGTTGTAGAGACCAGCAAACAAGCATAAAAACATACCCCTTGCGCGGTGTGTTGATGCACTGAAGCTCGGAAATAAGAAAAAAATCAATGGGCTCTCAAGAATTTTAAATAATCAAAAATCTGTCAAAATTACAATCTTATCTCCAGCAACTTATCTTTGGGAAACATATCAAGGTAGATGTGGGGCTTGTTTTGGTATGAGAATTTTACCTCAAAACAACATACAGGTGGCGCTGCTGGTGGCCAAAGTCAGCCAATTTAGTCAAATGACCTATATTCAGCAGCAATTAAAGTCATGTGACCCCAAAGTTATTGACCCGCAATATTTTTTTTCTGAAAGACCTCATCTTGAGCTTTAATTTGAATGTAGTCGCTAAGGTGTTCCATATTTCTTTATGGGTGAGAAAAATTCCTCTAAGTTCGGTATTTTACCAATCATTTTAAGCTTTTTCCTACCTTTTTCTATACAAACAACCTAAAATACAGCAGTTTTGAGTGTTGTAGATAAGACCAACTGTTAGAAGTGTCATGTCTATTCATGCTGTATATACTTGAAATATAGGATATACTTGAAATATAGGATTGGGTTTGCTCCCAAGGATTTTGAGGAAATATTTGGGGAGAGCACTTCAGATACATGGACCAATCATATATATGAGTTAGAAGAAAATCTGAGATGGTCATCCGGGAAGATTGGTTGAACTGACACGGAATAGGCCTCATGTCAACAATTGCCCGGGAAATTGTTGACATGATGTTTCCCTTGTAACTCTGTACCCATACATGGCACAACTATGAAATTAGGGGTGTACATTGGGGGTAGGTGGGTGCACGACATGGACATACAGTAGATAGTTAAATAACAGAATTGTACCTGTAGACAACTGAGCAATTGTTGACATGGTACCAATTTGCATTGGCAACCATGGCAATAGTTTACATATTTAAGAAAAATTACTTTCGCAATTGTAACCACCCAAACCCATAGTATACCCATGAAAAAAAGACCCACTCCAAAATTTCTCAGAGATTACCCTACCCCTCAAATGCATTGAATTCATGAAACCAGGTCCTAAACATGATAAAAATTTAAAATAAATGTAAATTACCTGGAGCATTGGTTATAAAAGAATGTATTAGAAGTGTAATTTGTTTTGAACTAGGACAGAGTGCATGTCACATATTGTGAACGGTGGCACCTTTTCAGTATAAATTGTGTATTAATATCTTGATATGAAAATAAGTTTCTATTCTATATTTCAGTTTGATTGTTCAGAGCTGATATAATGCAGTGGAAAGTCAATGCAAGAATACATACAGTAGTGTCAGTTTCAAGATGTGACAATATCATCATTATCAACTTCCATCAATGTATAGCCCCTTGGTTCTTGTCACTGAGGATCGAGTGTAATTGGAATTTGAAGAATGTACTCCCCCTTGATTCTTGTCTCCAAGAATCGAGTGTAATTGGAATTTGAAGAATGTACTGCCCCTTGATTCTTGTCTCCAAGGATCGAATGTAATTAGAATTTGAAGAATGTACTGCCCCTTGATTCTTGTCTCCAAGGATCGAGTGTAATTGGAATATGAAGAATGTACTGCCCCTTGATTCTTGTCTCCAAGGATCGAGTGTAATTGGAATATGAAGAATGTACTGCCCCTTGATTCTTGTCTCCAAGGATTGAGTGTAATTGGAATTTGAAGAATGTACTGCCCCTTGATTCTTGTCTCCAAGGATCGAGTGTAATTGGAATTTGAAGAATGTACTGCCCCTTGATTCTTGTCTCCAAGGATCGAGTGTAATTGGAATGTGAAGAATGTACTGCCCCTTGATTCTTGTCTCCAAGGATCGAGTGTAATTAAAATTTGAAGAATGTACTGCCCTTGATTCTTATCTCCAAGGATCGAGTGTAATTAGAATTTGAAGAATGTACCACCCCTTGATTCTTGTCTCCAAGGATCGAGTGTAATTGGAATATGAAGAATGTACTGCCCCTTGATTCTTGTCTCCAAGGATCGAGTGTAATTGGAATATGAAGAATGTACCACCCCTTGATTCTTGTCTCCAAGGATCGAATGTAATTGGAATGTGAATAATGTAATGCCCTTGATTCTTGTCTCCAAGGATCGAGTGTAATTGGAATTTGAAGAATGTACCGCCCCTTGATTCTTGTCTCCAAGGATCGAGTGTAATTAGAATTTGAAGAATGTACCGCCCCTTGATTCTTGTCTCCAAGGATTGAGTGTAATTGGAATTTGAAGAATGTACTGCCCCTTGATTCTTGTCTCCAAGGATCGAATGTAATTGGAATGTGAATAATGTACCACCCCTTGATTCTTGTCTCCAAGGATCGAGTGTAATTGGAATTTGAAGAATGTACCGCCCCTTGATTCTTGTCTCCAAGGATTGAGTGTAATTGGAATTTGAAGAATGTACTGCCCCTTGATTCTTGTCTCCAAGGATTGAGTGTAATTGGAATTTGAAGAATGTACTGCCCCTTGATTCATGTCTCCAAGGATCGAGTGTAATTGGAATGTGAAGAATGTACTGCCCCTTGATTCTTGTCTCCAAGGATCGAGTGTAATTAAAATTTGAAGAATGTACTGCCCCTTGATTCTTGTCTCCAAGGATCGAGTGTAATTAGAATTTGAAGAATGTACCACCCCTTGATTCTTGTCTCCAAGGATCGAGTGTAATTGGAATATGAAGAATGTACTGCCCCTTGATTCTTGTCTCCAAGGATCGAGTGTAATTGGAATTTGAAGAATGTACCACCCCTTGATTCTTGTCTCCAAGGATCGAATGTAATTGGAATGTGAATAATGTAATGCCCCTTGATTCTTGTCTCCAAGGATCGAGTGTAATTGGAATTTGAAGAATGTACCGCCCCTTGATTCTTGTCTCCAAGGATCGAGTGTAATTAGAATTTGAAGAATGTACCGCCCCTTGATTCTTGTCTCCAAGGATCGAGTGTAATTGGAATTTGAAGAATGTACTGCCCCTTGATTCTTGTCTCCAAGGATCGAATGTAATTGGAATGTGAATAATGTACCACCCCTTGATTCTTGTCTCCAAGGATCGAGTGTAATTGGAATTTGAAGAATGTACCGCCCCTTGATTCTTGTCTCCAAGGATCGAGTGTAATTGGAATTTGAAGAATGTACCGCCCCTTGATTCTTGTCTCCAAGGATCTAATTGGAATGTGAAGAATGTACTGCCCCTTGATTCTTGTCTTCAAGGATTGAGTGGAATTAGAATTTGAAGAATGTACTGCCCCTTGATTCTTGTCCCCAATGATCAAGTGTAATTGTACTTCATGGATTTGACAGCCCCCTAGATTTTATCCCTAAGAATGATTTCAATTATTACTCAATGCCAATGGCAAAAGATTTTATTGATGTATGTACCTGCAATAAAGGGATGAATCATTGTTGTCTCAATCTATTTTAATGTTGGCCATTGCCACAAATAAAGGCTGGTTGGTAGTTTGGAAATATGTATATCTTAGTAGCTGTAAATGGGGGATTTTGAAGCTCAGTATACATATTCTTTGTGAATCGTTGAACTCGTGCAATGTTGGTTACCCATTATATCATGTACACATACTTTTATGTGAATTGTGGGATGCTTGTATAACATAAAGAAATAGAAACTTTAAAAATAGTAAAACCCTGCATATACTATAATACCTTGTATATAAGGTGCACCTCGCAAATAGGTTCACCCCCAGGATCAGGAGATAATACAAGGTGTGCCATGCACATAATTTAGACCAGTTTAGTAGTAATTTTATGTAGATTATTCTCACCTATAAAACACACATCCAACTTCCCCAGTCCTCTAAAGTGCACAAGAGGTCCATCTTCATGAATAAGGTAACCTGTGGTATGGTAAGTCACAGCTATACACTTACGCATCTCTGAGGCAAATCCAGGAATATTCCAGTCTCAAATGCTGACTATAGCTTATGTGTGAGGTATTACAGTATACACCATAGTATCATGTAAAATGATTAGGGTACAGTGGCGGATTTAGAGGGGGCGGGGGCGCACCCCCCTCCTTTTTGCCAGTATTTAAGAGTTTAACTGCATATTTTGCACCCCAGACTTTGATCAAAAACAGGGGGTGCACCCCCCTCCTTTTGGGATGCGCCCCCTCCTTTTTCAAATCCTGGATACGCCACTGGGGGTATATTGGTATTCAAGTGTTTCTGAACAATTTGAACCATTTGCTGCATTTCTTGCCTTATTACCTAATCATATTAATTTGAAGTTTTTGTGTTTAAAGTTCCATGAATCTTGGTTTCCTGTCATGTTCCCATGTTTCCCATTTACACTGTAAAATGATGCCAATAAAGCTGAAAATGCACTTTCAAATATTGATTTAGTGTGTTGTGATATGTAAAAAACAATTCACGTCCATTGTCCCAGTATACCAATGAACTACATAGAATATGTTACTTGTTTTACCTCTATTACTCCCTCCTCCCTCCTCAAAATGTCAAAGTCTATATCAAAATAATTTATAGCCTGCTAGAAGAAATCCCTTTTTCATTATCTGTGTACAAATGGACACAGAAGTGAGAAAGGGAATCCATAATCAGAGATATTTTGGATATAAATGAAAAGGCTACAGAAGAGAGCATTTCAGGTTGTTAAAAAGTGGCAGAACACAGCATCTGCTGCTTCATACCCAATGCAACAATTAGCACTGCCCCCAAGTGGTCAAAGTGGCTGGAATGAGTACTCCCAGACTGTACTATTGATACAGTTGGGCGCCAGAGACTGCCTAGGGGGGCTAAACTTGTAGTATATATAGACACAGCACCTCAAATGCCACCCTATATATCCATAGAATATCAAAACATCCAAGGGAAGCAGGGTCCCAGATAAAGGGCCTCTTTTGGGGAGAGAGGAGAGGAGAGAGAGGAGAGAAAAAGGGGCTTGGAGTCTTTTTGGGGTAATACATACTTATTTCAAAATATACAGGCTCTGATTTTAAGTTGTCACCACAGGTGCCTTTGGGTTTAACTCCCTCCCCAGAAAGGTAAAATATGTGTCCTTTTAAGGCAAGGGAGAGGGGGCATGATAATCCTAAAGGTGGCAGCAATATATCAACGTGGCCCCATGCTGGGATCAAGGTGAGAGTTGAAAAAATATCTCAGAGTTAAATTTGGTTTTTACTGAACAGCACACTAAAGGCAGAGGGCTAATCTCTTAGTATAATTGGAATACAAAGGGGCTGGCTAAACTCATGGTATATACAGTGCACAGCCCCTGAATGCACCCTAAATCCAGGTAGACACTGAAAACCACATGAAAGCACGTTTACATGGTGCTGCCACCTTTTAGATTGTCATTCCTCCACCCATTTGCCTTGAAAGGACACATATTTTACATTTCTGTGGGAGGTAGGGGGTTAATCCCAAAGGCACCAGGGGATTAGCCCCCTAGGGGGCTAAACTCGTAGTATATATAGTGCCAACACCTCAAATGCCACCCCATATAACCCTAGAATATCAAAACATCCAAGGGAAGCAGGGTCCCAGGAAAAGGGCCTCTTTTGGGGAGAGAGGAGAGAAAAAGGGGCTTGGAGTGTTTTTAGGGTAATACATACTTATTTCAAAATATATAGGTTCTGATTTTAAGTTGGCACCGCAGGTGCCCTGCCTATCTAATGCTTTAGCCCCCTCTTAAAATACGGATTCTGAAGAGAGCAAAAGGAAAAGATTCCACTTAAATCATGAAAGTGTGCCCCTCGCAGGTACATTGAACCACCCTTTTGCACCCGATATGTGGCAGCATTAACTGAATAACCACATAATGTGCTCACACTTAAATTTCTTTTGCACTTTAAATACAATAAGATCCATATGACACAGGGTTATTCAGTGAAGGCTGGAGAAAAGGGATTAGCCCCCTAGGGGGCTAAACTCATAGTATATATAAGTGAAAAGCAATATGTATTACCCCAAAAAGACTCCAAGCCCCTTTTTCTCTCCTCTCTCCCCAAAAGAGGCCCTTTTCCCGGGACCCTGCTTCCCTTGGATTTTTTAATTTTCTATGGATATAAAGGGTGGCATTTGAGGTGCTGTGTCTATATATACTACGAGTTTAGCCCCCTTAGGGGCTATTCCCCAGGCGCCTCTGGCACACCTTAAAATCAGAGGTAAATTGAAGTGAAATAAAATATGTATTACCCCAAAAACACTCCAAGCCCCTTTTTCTCTCCTCTCTCCCCAAAAGAGGCCCTTTTCCCGGGACCCTGCTTCCCTTGGATGTTTTAATATTCTATTGATATATAGGGTGGCATTTGAGGTGCTGTGTCTATATATAGACCATCCTCAGGAAACCTGACTAACTTTTGTAATACAATACAAGCACTGCTTCTACAGATTGAAAATCTTGATTCTTATGAAATATATGTCTTAGGTGATTTCAATGTCAATATAATAGGCAACTTGAGGGATGTATTGATTTAATTTTTACAAACTGTACCGGTATTGTATCGTCTGGACCTCTGAACATTCACATATCAGACCACCTTCCTGTATATGTATTAAAAGATAACCAATATGTCAAACATAGCTATAGAAGTTTTCTAGGACGATCCTATAGAAATTTTGATAAGGAAAAATATCTACTTGACTTGTCAAACTGTAATTGGATATACTTTGAAAATAGTAATGATCCAACCGAATGTTGGAATATTCTGGTAAATCAAATGAAGTATATGCTCGACATACAATGTCCAGTAAGGAAATTTAAAATAATAGACAAACCTAGCCCATGGATGACTAATGAACTATTAGAGCGTATTAATGATAAAAATGTACTACTACTCCACGCGAGACGAAATATGGATATAATCTCATGGCACCACGCCAGGGTATGTCGTAATAATGTAAATCGTGAGGTTGAGCAAGCCAAGGTAGAATACTACAAAAATCTGTCAGATGTCTATAAAAATGATTCCAAAAAATTCTGGACTACTATGAAAGAAGTGTTACCTACAAAAATAAATTTAGTAAATGATTTGGGACAAACCATCGCGCTAGAGGATACATCCACGTATATCAATAACTTCTTTGCAGATATTGGTCCTCGACTAGCTAGACTTCATGATGTCGAATTTCAGTTTACAGGGCAAAGATGCCATACTGACATGCCAGATATGTCTTTAACAAATGAATAAATTATAAAATGTCTAAATGATATCGACTTCTTCCATTGAATACTTACCCACCAATATATTTAAAATGGCTATAACTAAGTATCCAGACAAATTTATCAAAATTATTAACCTCATTACACATACTGGAGTTATACCAGAAGACTGGAAATTTGCTACGGTTACCCCCCTTCCCAAAGGTTGCGATCCTTCAAATGTATCAAACCTGAGACCAATTAGTGTATTACCTGTACCTGGCAAGATACTTGAGCGTCTTATTCATACAAAAATCAGTTCTCATTTAGAGAGTTATAATATTTTATGGAAATTTCAAGGAGGCTATCAAAAAAATAAATCGACTATTGACACCATTACAATTCTTGTAGATGATATATTAAGAAACAGAAATCAATATAATATTACTTTAGATGCTTTTATAGATATCAAAAAAGCTTTTGACTCTGTCAATCATAATATCCTTTTAGCCAAATTAGAACAATATGGCATAAGAAATAGAAATCTGACGCTGATGGAAAAAAACCTTTCCAGAAGACAACAGTGTTCAATTGCAAATCATGTAAGATCAGGTTGTAAAAATCTAACATGTGGCGTACCACAAGGGTCAATTTTAGGTCCTTTGTTTTTTCTATTATACATTAATGATTGTATCTCAGTAAATGATAATTAAAAAACACTGCTATATGCAGATGATTCAGCCTTATATGTTTCAGGCAAAGATTTACACAAACTAAATTAGAAACTGCTTTGTATAAATTTTACTTCTGGGCCTCAAGCAACAAATTGACAATGAATGAAAATAAAACAAAAATTATGACCTTTGCCTCATCCATAAAACTGATAAATCTGAGAAAACCAAACATTGTTATTAATAATAAAGCACTAATGAATGTTTCCTCATACAAATACCTTGGGGTCACATTGGAACCAGAATTGAAGTTTTAGACCTAGCCATGGTGTGGTGGCATGATTGCGCGATCTCCTTTTCTTTCCTTGGGTGCTTTTCCTGAAGGAGTCAGGTCGAGGCATTTTTTTACCGGTAGTTGGAGTTTCGTAAATTTCGTCCTCGGGGTCGTCGTCGCCCCCCCTTACAATGGGAAAAACGGCAAGAAAAGGAGGAGGCACCTACGAGGAGAGTGTGGTCCCCGGCGTAATAGTTTTCGAGCCATTGTCATTCCACCTGACCAAGTGAGATTTCTGCAGTTTCTTAAAGAGTTTGGTGGTGGTGTTGCGTTTCCTCTTTGGAACTTGTGCGAGCAACCCCTCGAGGAGAGAGGGAGGTTTCTTGGGCGGCGGTCTCACAGGAGCAAAAGCGGGAATCGTGTGGTTGTTTGGATTGGTGAGGAAAAATTGTAACCTGTTCAAAAGTTTCTTGTATTTCAGCATTTTATCGCATGATTTCAAAGTGGGGTCGTTCAACACTAGGTCCAAGTCCCTGTAGACAAACTTTAGTACCTGGTGTAATGCTGCGTTGGGATGTAGTGCTTGTTCCGCCTGTCTGTAGTAATAAGCCATGTTATTGAGGGGTGGGGATAGGGCGGCGGCGGCGTCGGAAGCAGAGGGACAGTTGTTGTTTTCACACTTAGCAGGAGTTACACCAACCACAGCAGCAGCACCATCACCATCACCAGCAACAGCAGCAGCAACAGGAACAGCAACTGTGGGGGCGACATCAGGAACTCCTCGTAATTTCGTGAGGGTCTTAGGATTGACGCAAGCCAAGCGCTTGTAGTGTTGCTCCTCCGGGTCCGTCATCGTCGTCGAGGTAGGCGGCGGTGGTAGAGAGGTGTTGAATGACGAGCTCTATATGCAGAGAATCCTCTTCATAAGGGGTAAGGCCATGCCTATCAGAGCGGGAATTAGAAAACCACCCCTTTAAACCAAGACGTTTCTCTTTCTTTTGACGGACGTAGCTTTTTTGCTCACCTTCCTCAAGACGTCAGCAGATTCTCAAAGACTTTCTAGTTGGTCCTCATGAGTGGAATTTTTCCCCCCAGTAAATTCTGACAGATTTTGCTTAATGTCGTGATCAAATCGTCGCTTCCAGAGCCTATTAAATGCTCACAATCCTCCGGTGAACACTTTGCCAAGTGTTTAAGGGTGCCGTAATGTCTTTTGAGGCGATGAGTAGCCATTACTTTCTCTTTTTCTTTTTGTCTAGCGGAACGAACACGATCTGGTTGTCTTTGGACGTCAGGGAGGAGCGTATTCTGAGATCGTCCGGTGTTGTCTGCTTGAAGTCCAGAAGCAGGTATAAGTGAGGACGCTTGAGTTCACAGGTAAATATAATCGAGATGGCCGTCGCCCTGGAGGGAAACACCTGATGAGACAGAGTACCTATCTGTCCCATGTCGCGAGCATTCTTGAAAATGATCATGTAGTGAGCGTTCAGACTCATACTACGAAATTCGGGTGATTTCTGGAACAGGTTCTGAGTGATATATATGACACTCATGTTTCAGTGATGGGAATATTTGGTGAAGATGTCGGCTACCACTTGCTGATTGGAACTGCTCATTAGATCGTCTAATGTCAGTAGAGTGTGCGGTCGTCGAAGAGTGGTGGTAGACGTCGACAATGTTTCTTCGTTTCCCACTATGTCTTCTTTGCTGGAAAGACCTTCTATGAATTCCACTCCGTAGTCTTTTTGCATTTTTTTAAAAAGGGACTGCCACTCACCATAATGGTAAAAGATCTTTTTTCACCAGCGGTGTGACCAAGTTGTTATTGTCACTCAGAAATTGATTCACCAAGTGCAATTTTCCACAACCGGACGGCCCGCTGATAATACAACTGAAGGGTCCTTGTAATCGGGGATCAAAATCTATTTCAAAGAAGGGTGTGATTTTACCGCTCGTCGTTTTTCCAGCGGTCGTCATAATGGGAAACGTCGCAGAAGTAGTAAGTAGTAGTAGTAGTAGTAATAGTAGTAGTTTACTACTGGTGGTCCTCAATCGAACGCTTGGTGACGAGTGGTTGTCAGGAAAGAGTGGTAGCGAGTTTTATTCTCCCTCCTTACGTTTCGTGACACCCTATAAGCTCAACGTCTCTCATATTTTTTTTTTTTTTTGCCAACATATTTTATTTTCACTCAATTTTGTCCATAAATATTTTTATCAGACTATTTATTAAAAAAAAAAAACAAAAAAAAAATGGGGGAAAAAGGGGGCTCTTCTTTTTGGGCAAAGCTTGTCGCTTTGCCTACTTATTCTCTTAAACATAACCATATTCAAAAACTATCAAGGGTACCAGCACAGTGGTGACAAACACAAATTGGAATGTAATCTTAAAAGTAGTGCGTTCCTTTTTGTTTCAGTTTGGCAGCGTTGTAATACGCCGGATAACAGGTGATGACTTCAAATCGATTCCAGATCGTGTTCACGTCGGCCACCACGCGCACCCACTGAGTGGGAGCGGCGGTTACCCCCAAAAATCCAATGTCCTTGTCGAATTTTTTCATAGCACTTATTCTAACCATATTTGAAGACCCTTTACTTTCATGAAACACCCAACTAGTGGGTGCACTGCGGGTGGTTTTCAAACAGTAATGGAGTGAGTTCTTTTCTTTAAGGCAGCTTTTGGCCATATTCCTACTTTTTCTTTTTTTACTACTTCTTCTACTGATTTTGCTGCTGCTACTGCTTCTACTGCAGCAGCTTCTACAGCTGCTACTGCTGCTACTGTAGCTGAAGATCTACTACTTCTACTACTACTACTACTACGGCTGCTGCTACTACTACTACTACTACTACTACTACTACTACTACGGCTGCTGCTACTACTACTACTACTACTAATACGGCTGCTGCTACTGCTGCTACTACTACTTTCCTTGGTCTTGCTACTTGTTCTCCTTCTACCACTTTGACTGCTCCTACTACTGCTTTCGCTATTTCTATCACTGCTGGTGGTGTTACTGCTAAAAAAGCTTCTACAAAAGGTCTGACCTTTGCTTTTCATGAGATTATTCATCGCCTTAAAAGAGGCGTGAGACTGAAATATGTGCTGCTCTCTACATTCGGATAAAAAAATAGATGAGGTTTCCCTGATCGTTCTTTAGAAATCTCGAGCCATCTCAAGTGGAATAGAGTGAAATAAAATAAAAAAGCTCAAAAAATAAAAAAATAAAATGGACTCAGCTCGAATTTCCCCTGCTGGAGGGAAAAGTGGGTGTAAGTCGTGTGCGGTAGCAGCAGCAAGCACGCAAGCAAGCAAGCAGTAGTACTATTGGTAGTAGAAGTGGTGGTGGTCGTGGTGTCAAGGAGCTGGCGGCTGTAATGTACCCTTCCAAGAAAAAAGATGGGTCCTTATATAGTGGAGAGAATGCTCTAATCTCGTTTTCACCTGGATTCTCCCACCCTTCTGGGGATAAGCGTGTCAGGTGGGATAACGGGTGTAACAACTGTGATAATTACCTTAATGTGTCTTACATGTCTAAGAGGATTATGGTTCGTTAGGAGCTTAAGGTGTTCAAGGTCTACATACAAAAACTACAGGGGGTGGTCAACAAAAGGTAGGGTGATTTAATTGGATTACTCCCTACCAAAAGGTGTGGGGTGAGCTGCAAACTTCATGTCAATGTACATTAGAGTACAGGGATACCCCAGGGGGTGCCATGTCTGTCTGCCTCTCTCTCTATGACTACAAAACCTGCGAGTGTGGTAAGCGGCTTAAGTCTAAGAAATCAACAAAGTTTAAACCTCCTCCTGTTGCCAACCTGGAGTGTTGGTGATCCTCTTTGTCTGTGACAACACTTTAATGATCTCAGGCTCCTGCAGTGAAAGGTGGGGGTACGCAAACAACAGGTACCCTTTGTGACTATGCAATCAGATCCTTCAAGCCTTTCATCTTTCCCCCATGGGACTGACCACTCTTAATGATCTAAGGGATCCATGCTTACAGCAACTGGCAGGTGAAATAAAGAAAAAAAAAGAAAAAGAGAAATACCCTACCGAGCGAAGGTCTCTGTGAAAATGGGCTTAAATCTCTTTTACGTCTTTGATCGATTGAAACCTGCAGTAAAGAGGTTTATCTCGGACAGGGTACATGAGGACGCGTGACCGCTTGTCCCCATCACACTTTCTCTGCCTCCTTCATCATGGAAACACCGACCGCTCTACAGACTGTCAACTTTGAGAACGCAAGAACTGTTACAGCATCACCATATCCCCCCATGGCAATGGACTTGTATGCTTTTTGCTCGAAGATGACACTCATGCAGCCGCCAAAGATCATATCGACCCGTGTCTATGGTTTAACAGCGTTGCTGATGATGATATAGGTACTATTGCTGGTGGTGATGATGGTACTACTGGGGGTGTTGCTCTACAGCCTGTCAACTTTTTTGAGAACCCAACAACGGTTACATTATTACCATATCCCCCCATGGTAATGGATGTGGACGATATTATGATGACAGATTACTATGCTGCTGACGCCTCCGAAGATGACATGGACCCGTCGTCTGAATGGTTTAATCTTGCTGATTTAGGTACCATTACAGGTGGTGATGATGGTACTACTGGTGCTCACACTAACGAGGACTTTTATATCGATGTGTACGAATGGTTAAAAGCTGCTGAAGCTGCTGCTGCTGCTGGTGATGACGGTAATGATGGTGCTACTGCTGCTACTACTGCTGCTGGTGCTGCTGCTGTTGCTGCTGGTGCTGATGGTTCTGTTGGTGCTGATGCTACTACTACTGCTACTACTACTATAGGTAAACTCACCGACTATCAAGCCAGTTTCATTAATTTCTTGTGTCGCCACTACTGCTTGTAGGGTTGTACAAAATCGTCGTACGTTGTTCTAACGTTCAAGGTAGTACTACTACCTTACCTACTCGTATATTGTTTAAGGAGGAAAAATGTGTACTTGCGACCTGTCTTACACATGGGAAATAATCGATGCAACAGATGTGTTGTTTTTTAAAGCGTCGTTGTTAAAACAACATGTACGTAAAGGTCTCGTTACTAATCAGTCATTCGATTCGTTGAGAGAGTGTTTCAACGATGTTTTCTGGAAAGGTACCAATGTCTTCACAGATAAATGTATAGGAGTATATCAATTTCACAATTAGGAAACCTGTCCTCTCATCAAAAGACGTTATACATTAGAATCTACCGATGACTCTGAGAAAACATTTAACACTTTCTGTCAAGAGTGTTTAGATCCTGTGCTCTGTAGCGAGTTTCATTTTGAAAATATACAGAACGCTCTGCTAAGAAGTGTCATGTCCGCACAAAGTGAATGGAATACTTGGTGTTATACTTCAGTAGATTTCTATTGTAATTTAGATGAATTGTGGGTAGGAAGAATGACTTATACCATTCCCACATGTCGAAAGAATCCTCACATGAAAACCGTATACAAAGATGTACAGTCTGAATTATGATTGAAAATCAATGCATATACCTGTAAATATATTTTATCATATAAAGGTTACCAAGAATGCTGGTCTCTGATTGGCTGAGAGGTGGACACGTGACCCCCTAAGTAGGTCAGGTTACCATGATTACCAGAATGCTGGCCTCTGATTGGCTGAGCAGTGGTTGCTAATCCCCTAAGTAGGTCAAGTTACCATGGTTACCAGAATGCTGACCTCTGATTGGCTGAAAGGTGGTCACGTGACCCCCTAAGTAGGTCATGTTGCCATGGCAATGGGTCACGTGACCAAATGGAGGCCTCTGATTGGCTGCAGGTCGATGAGTAATAAACAGTACTTAACTATACTCCCTTTCTGATACATACTATACTACTAGTATGTGTATATAAATAGAGGACTTGATCTTAGATATACTTCACACAGTGTGTTTGCAAACTGAGGACTTAGCCACACAGAGTGTGTATGCAAACTGAGGACACACAGTATATGTATGCAAACTGAGGACATGGCCACACGGTATGTGTTGTTAAACTCTATGTGTTGGAGTTACTATTAAAGATGAGTTCTGAGAAATGTTTGTGAAGGAAAGGGTAGACAGGATATAGTAATGTGACTAATGATAGTGAGAAGATAACAGTTTTAGATGATAGAAACAGGTATCCGACAGTGTATGCAAATAGAGGACATTAGTACACCATGTGGGCAAATACAGGACCTGGCTAAAGGTAAGGTCCATAAAGTGTGTGTATAAAACTAATACAGTGCACGTCTGCAAATAGAAAACTAGTGTATACATACTCTGAGCAAACCGATGACATATCCAAATTTAGATTTTCATTGTAAAGGGAGTCCTTGTGATAAGGTTCCCCTTGGGAGTGAGTGGATATAGGAGGAACTGGTAAAGTGACAGTAGAGTTGAAACCTTATGGTAAAAAGACAGTAGAGTTGAAACCTTATGGTAAAAAGATACACAAAACTCCAGAAACCCAATACACTCAGTTAGAGCGGGTTGACCTGCTGGAAAAGTTTCATAAACATTTAGACTTAATACAAAGAAAATATGTGTGGAGAGAGCAACAGTTCCCTGAAATACCATGTATTGCCTGCCAAAATAAGTTTAATTCAACTTTGCTAAAGTAAGCCTGGAGGTTCACTTGCCTGACTCTGGAATCCTTCTTTTTGAGTCAATTTGAGGCACCTTTCGGAGATTTCTGTGCATAAATGTAAACAAACCCTAATAAACAGAGTATTCGATTCCTGGTTAGCAGGATCCTTAGTGGGAGGTTATTTGAGATAATCCCGGACATACATTTCTCTCTGCAAGGATCCACTGGTGCCTTGACTGGTGTTACTATGGCACGCTCCCATGACGACAGACAGCCAAAGCACAGGCCTCCAAGCACATTCTCATACAGACAGCATCAAGTAATGAGAATGAAGTAACAGGCGAAAGTGGTGAAATTCATGTCTGAGGACAATTTCAAAGTGAAGGCTGCTGCCCACTTTGGTGTAAATGAGAAACAAGAGCGAGAATGGGTGAAAAAAAATAGAAGAACTGGTAGGAATGAAACGATCTTTCAAGAAGGTCATCGCAATGCTATCTCTGGGAGGTTAGTCCATGTACAGGCCAATAAGATCGTTGCAATGGCCAAACTGCCCTTCATGGCCTCCAACGGGTGGTTGTACAGGTTTAAAAGGAGAAATGTCTTCAGTACTCATACTCCAACCTCACTTGGGCAGAAGATCCCCCTCATGCTGAGAAGGTGCTGTCCTTCCAGATATTTGTGATTGATCTCTGGAAGCAGTAGAACTATGATTTAGCTGACATCTATAACATGGATGAAACCCCCCCTTACACCTCCCCATGATAAGGACAACTGGCCCATGTTAGAGGCAAGACAGTACTGTTCAAGATCACTGGCAATGAGAAACGAGGCTTCACTGGTATTCTAACTGGGACAGCAACTGGAGTGAAGCTCCCACTTTATCTTATCCCAGTCCCAGGGGTTGTCATGGAAGTTCAAGAGAAAGGTTACATCAATGAGGAAAAATGCCTAGATAGAATACGGAGAACATTTCCCAAGCAATATAGCAAATCCAGGCTTCTAGTACACCTTACAGAGGCGGTGAGGGAGGCCCTCACTAGGAGGAATGTCCAGGTTGCAATCATTCCAGGAGGATTGACCCCTCTGCTCCAACCCGTAGATGTGTCCTTGAACAGACCCTTCACGTGCTACATTAGTTGGAAATGGGAAAAATGGATGATGGAGGCCCACCCTGTCCTCCCTGACCAAGAAAATCATGAGCCTCCAATGAAGGACATCCTTGCCAAGTTGGCTCTGGAATCCTGAGAGGCCATCCCTGCACCCATGGTGGTAAAGCGCTTTCTTAAGATAAGCCTCAGCAATGCCCTTGATGGGTCCCAGGATGATGAGGTCTGGCTGGACAATGATGAGGATGAGGAGGAGGTCCTCCAAGACCTTGAGAGGGCTACCAATGAGAAGGGGATTTGGCCCTGACAACTAAACAACCCTGTAGGCCAACCCTGTGAACCCTGTGAACATTGACCTTAAGCCGATTGACCTACCAGTACATTTATGAACATTTGACTTTGATTACCAGTGTATTGTGAATGTTTCCCTATCTATTCTTTTTTAGCATATGAATCATGATGAATCATTCTATCAATTGACATTATTTTTCTATTTGGAACCTTTATTTTGGTTGCCATGGTAACACATTTACATGAAACCCCCTTTTCATTTCCATTTACATTCCAAATAGACAGAAAGTGCCAGAAAATAGAACGTTTTTGTGAAAACCATCCTTTTCTATGTAAAAAAGTACATAATAGTAATTTTTGGCATATCTTTCACATTTATGGCGTTGTAGCTCCCACAGTGGCCAAACACAGTACTAAAAATCCTGCAGGGAGGGCCCGTTTTTCCTTATCTGCCCACATTTGACCTTGATTACCAGTGTATTGCGTATGTTTCCCTAAGGTTGATGGGTCCTACCTGTGCATATGAACATTTGACCTTGAGTAGACTGGTTTTATAAGCATATATATGTAGTGGTTCGTATGTATTTGCTCGAATGGCTAGAAGTAAAACCTGACAAGGTATCTCGGCACGTATTTATTTCGGTGTATGTTTTACATCTACCTCGAAGTTGTATTCTTAAGGTGATATTAAGCTCGGTGGAAAGTGGTCCGACTCCGTTGACAGGCAGAGCCAGACTAACGCCTTCCCCGGCCCCAGGTAGGAACTGGAGAGAGGTGAACAGTGCTGCCACCACCACGCAGCGACCAGGGGTTGTGAGGACCTCTAGTGACTACCAGTGATGGGCGCACCACTCTAAACGCCCTCTTGAGGAAGACGCTCACACTATATCACGATCTACGAGCCCCTACATATATATATATATATATATATATATATATATATATATACCAGTTTATCTCACGATTCTGGCCTCCATCGTGCTTTTTTGGTCATAACTCCATTATTGGAGCATAACCACACTCTGAGACCTTTTATTCTACTCCAAGAAGGTCTTGGTTGGAATCTGGACATGTTAATAAATTTGAGAAGTATACAAAGTCAACCTCTCCATACATATCAAGTTGAAACCGTTCAGGTCCTAAGGAAAGGCGAGCCCAGGCCGTGCTGGTAAGAGGAGAATGCCATAACCACTAGCTTTGACTCAGCCCACTGCCATGTCCCTGGGCTTTGCATTAGTATTTAAGGTAGAAAAACATGGTGACATGCAAATTCCTCCAGGTTCTAGTAAATATAGTATCCATAGATAGTGATGCAATGCATCCATACTTCATAATATTTGACATGTAGAAAGATTGGATGAACTTTTTTTAACCGAGTCGCGATTTGCCATTTCCAGTGCTCTCCTTGCTCGGAGCTGTGACCTATATCCTTCTGCGAATGTGTGTCACATGCTGACTTCTGGCCTAATTCCGCACGGTCTACAAAAAGTTAATCAATTCATTAATAAACTCTCACAAGTTTGGGTTTGTAAGCTAATAGATGACGGGCTGTATATGCTGTATATACAGCCCTAGGGCCCCAATATGCATCACCTAATAGGTTTATACCACCATTTCCTCCATTTTGTATCAATTTCTTACCTGAAATCCAAAGAATATAGCCAGGCGAAGACATTTTGTAAAGCAAGCGATACGGCCCGGGTCACCGCTCTGCGCGAAGCCATTGTACTTGTTCCTTGTCGGGAGAGGTACCGTTGTGTATACAGTCACTTTTCGTATGGAATCCAACCATGACAAGTCAACATATACATCCTTAGATAGTCTAGATGATCCCTCCATACATATTATGTCCAATATATTCAAAATAAAGGAGAATCCATTGATTTTTCCATCGTAAGCGAGTCGCGGTACGGCCATTCCCACCCGCCTCCTTGTTCGGCGAAAGTGTGTCAGTGGCCCGGATGTGGATATAGGTCAAGGAAGAAAAACAATGGCTTCGCACAGAGCGAACCGGGCCGCTACTCGCGTACGTTGGGAAAATCAATGGATTCTTATTTATATGGAAGAAAATGGAGACAATTAGCACGCATTCCTCGTCTATGGATCGAAAACTTCTTGGGATTTAGATATTATAACATGCCATGGTTGGATTCCATACGAAAAGTGAGTGTGAACATACCGTACCTCTCCGGTCATCTGTCCACATATATCCTATGGTAATACATAAGGTTCTAATGGATTTTTATTAAAAGGGCATAGAAATGAAGTAACATGCTTAAACCGTTCATATAAAAGCAACAAAGCATCTCAGGTTGTTTAAAACTGTCTTAGCTGTTAATTTCTATCAATATCTACTTAAATGGGATGACTTAGACTTTTGAAAATCCCCGGTCGTAAGCTGGGGGAATTTGGGAGGACCGGTTTAGTCAAAAATTGAAAAAGAAATCAGCTTATGACCAGGGTTTTATGGTAGCACACAATAACTAAGATAAGGATACCTATTGACTATTGCACGATAAAAAACAAAACAAATGAAGACATGGTAGAGATATTTATCTCATGGTAAATCCGTTCAGATACTGGGCTGCCATAGAGATAGCATTAGGAGGTTGTATCACACCGGAGGTGTGTGATACAACGTGGTCGTATCACACTGCCTGGTCACGTGACCTTTTGACGACGTCATATATTCAGGATGGTGTTGTAAACAAACGGTGCATAACGTTTTAGATGTTGTAACCATCCACAGACTTTGTAACTTACAATATAAGCCCTTTTGACTATGAGATAAATGCAAAGGATCACTCGTGAACCTTTGCCGATATATGAAAACAACAACAACGAAAAACTAAATAAAACTCAGGTGTCAAGGTGTGACAAACTACTAATACTTATACAAACTAAACATATAAAGAGCTAGGGACTATATGTGGATAAACACAGTAAAAGGTACGCCCGCGAGGGGGTGCGCAGGCATACCTTCTACCATGTTGATCTACATATAGTTATGCTGACAGAAACTTTTAATATCATACATAGGGTTCATTCAAGACACATAAAGAGGTGTAGCACACATCGGCAAGATGGGACTGGAACAGCCTCCACATGATACACCAACTGGCTCACTCGCCAATGAACAATGTGTCATACTAGTACAACAAGTCTGCAACCACATCTGGGCTAATTAACAGAGTTATTAACAAATGTCTGTACATAGGATTTGTATGTGGTTAGAAATCCAAGATGGCGGTGTCTGGTAGCAGGTGCCGGCACCCCAAAGTGACAGTTGACCTAGATTTGTCTTGGAAAAGTTGACTTAGATTCCGTTCGAATGGCGCATTCTGATTGGTCGGTTTGGTCATGTGTTAATTTGAATATCTAGGTCAACGGATATGTCTACCGGATTATTGTGTCAGGAGTATTGCACAATCATTATGAGAACTATCTTTGAGGGGGTTACCACTGATTTATTGATTTGATTCTGGTTGGTATGTTTTGGGATAATGTGTGTGTGAGTTTTAATGAAGATCGGATGCTAATTAGCAGAGTAATTAACGAATGTGTATTTTCATAGCATTTGTGTGTGGTTGGAAATCCAAGATGGTGGCGTCTGGTAGCAGGTGCCGGCACCCCAAAATGACAGTTGACCTATTCCCGCCTTTTAGCTGTTGACCTAGATTCCGTTTAAATGACACATTCTGATTGGTTGGTTAGGTCACATGGTTATTCAATTATCTAGGTCAACGGTTATGTTTAATGGATAACTGTGACAGGAGTATTGCACAATCATATGTTCTATGCTGTCATTGGTTGAGGTGGAAAAGAAGGCATGGTCATACCAAACATGAATAAAACCCCCCCTAGGCAGGTGTCATTCAGTTGTGTTCTAAACCATGAGTGAAACATGCCTTCGACCGGCTTCCTTCTTTCAACATTAAGCCTATGTCAGGCAGGGAGTCAGGAATTGGAGATTATAAGGAACATGCCAGATTCTCAGCAAATGCCCAGCATTCACCTTAAAGATGTAAGTAATTGTTACACCGCTTAGATAAGATTGTGGTTGTAAGTACTTGAGGGGACTGTATATATCATAATGCTTTTTATTATTGAGTATTTATCTCATTTCATTTTTCACCTTTCAGACCGATTATGAGGCTGAAATGGATGTGGTTTGTTCTCAGGATGTGACTTGTTCACAGGGTGTGACTGTGCCTTGTTCTCAAAATGTTCCTGTCCCAACTCCTGCTAAAATGAAGAAGATGGACTTCACTACTCCTGCCAGGAAAAGGCCGAGGCTTCTGCCTGAAATCAAGAAGCTGGCTAAGGTGGCCATAAGGACCAATTCATTGCAGCTGCCCAAGCCAGTTATAGAGCATGACTCACTGGTCCCTCAGACACTGCAATCAGGAGCTCTACCCACTTCACCTTTCACTTCTGATGAAATCGGTGAGGGTGATCCCAACAAAAACAAGCCAGGTCTGTTAGATAGACGGATCACAGAATCAACCATCTGACTCATCGTTTCGGAAGGGTACCACCTATTTGTGCTCAAACGAGTGGAGACAGAATTGAGGACTGATCGAAGGTAGGATGCAGCAAAAAGAACAGAGCAAGCTGTGGTATCACCTAGGATCTGGTCTTTACATAGACCGCCCTTACAGCAGCCCTGGGAGCACAGAGAATGAGGAACTGATTCAGAAGCAGCAACGTGCTGGGTCGAGGTATGGTGTCAATTCAAACCCAGATGCCCTCTACCTGCTTAAGACCAATGCTGCCGAAATCGAGAATGCCCTCAAGTTTTCTGATGAATCGTGTTTCTTAGGGTACTGCTGTCACCTAGGTGAGCGTTGTTTTATCAGCATGGAATCTGATGACTGTGCAGTACACATCAGGCAATGGTTTTGCCTAAAACAAAACGAGGGAGACCCAGAGGCACAGTTGATAGCAGGTCACAATGGATTGAAACTGAACTACGATCAATTCAAGAAACTCAGAGTCTTCTTGGAGAAGCACCTGGATGAGTATCTACCCAACTTCAAGAACCATGTGTTCAAATGTCACAGGGAAGGTCATGTTCCAGCTGAGTGCCCCCTGTGTTCTGTGCATGGGAGGCTCCCGCTACAGAGAAGGATCCAGCGCCTAAGTTTAAATCTTTTCAATTATGAAACCTAGTTGATTATGAAACCTAAAATGTGTAGTTTAGTTTGAAGTCCATATAATACCATCATTAGTCAGTGCAATATCTATTGTATAGGATAAAATATAGTTAGGAAATATATTGATATACCCTCACAATATAGTACAATAGGAAATTGACATGCTGAATGATAGGAGGTTTTATGTGCCGTTCCAGGGATGGAGATGGGATTGCCTTGAATGAGACCTAATCCAATGCACGTGATGGTGATGATGATGATGATGATGATGATGATGATGATGATGATGATGATGATGATGATGATGATGTTAGCCTTTAACTACTGGAAAATAGAAGCTATAGCTTTGGGGAATCATGAGATTACTTGTGTTATGCATGCTACTGCTATGCTTATTAAGTGGTGTCAGCATGAGGTACACGATACTAATCTAAATACCTTGACGCATGCATTGGATTGACTCTCTATCAATAGTTTCCACTGAATAGACCATAGTTGTGTAGGCAGGTGACATGTAATCTACATTATCAATCATATATACATGTGTTAATCCTGCTTCTAGCATATACCTTTTTGATGGTTGTCTGAATTATGATAGGGATGCAGACCATGTCCTCCTAGTTGTTCCTGCTTAAGTAAGTAGACACAAATGTAGGGATAAATTCTAGAGAATATGTCTTACCTAGTGCAAGTACCTCTATCATAGAATTAGATGTAGTGTTGAGCTCTTTATAAATGTTCACATGTTGGTACTACATAGATAGGATATATTGTTATTCCTACCTGTAGTGGTCTGACCTTGACCTTGACCTCATTTGGAAAATAGGCCACACCCCCTTTGGTGATGCGACCAACACCCCACGCGTGGTGAGCTCCTTATTTGGAAAAAAGTTTACACCCCCTCAGCCAATTAGAGGCCTTCATTCATGACCCAATTATGTACATTGGGGTCGCTTAACCTTTTTTGTATAAAAAAAACAACACGTGATTTTAACTACGAACTACTTGTTCGAAAAAACCCTTGGGGCGGGGAGGGATGGGAGGGAAGGGGAGGGGGGCCCTTGGGGTGGGGTGGGGGGGCCCCTTAGGGTAGGATAGGGTGGGGGGCCTTGGGCTGGGGAGGGGCCCCTTTTTAAAAAAAACAAAACAAAAAAACATTAGTTTATTTTTTAAGGCAAGCTAAAAGCTTGCCCATAAAAAAAAAGGAAGTAAACCCACCCCTACCCTTTTGGGATAGGGATGGGTATTTACTTGTCGCAACTACTTTATTAAAAATGTTGAAGTAACGTAATGAGTGGGTGGTGTCACCTGTCGTTTTTCTTTTACTTTTATTTGTACTTATTCGTTCATATATCGCTCTAGTATAAAGGACACAACTTCTTTTTTTTTGGCGCCTTGTACACTTCATCATCAACAATGTATTCTAGGATGCCTGTTTGCGAGGTTAAAGCTTTTTCCAATGGATTTAGGTACCTTTTTCAGTAAGTATTTACCTTGTTTACCAGTATAACCATATTTTATAACCTTGAACCCGTAGAGGAAATTCTATAATATAACTGTGAACAAAAGTAAAAAAAAAAGGTTGAAATTTGTTATTTGTACTCATAATAACATCCTATGAAAATCAGTAGGTAACTAATGAAGGAGTAGTGTATATTGAACTATTTGTCTACCTATGAAATGACACTCAAATAAATGTGTTGAAAAAAGAAACTCGGATAAAGGAATCAAGGGGTGCATGACCAACTAGGGATGGTTTATTATGTAAATGAGAATTTTCATAAATAAAAAAAAATTACATCTTATTTTATTTTACCCTTATATTTTTAAATAAAAAATTAAAAGGATGAGAGTGGTGATGATGTTAAATAAAAGAAATACTACCATTTTTCATGAGTGGTCAGGTTTTCTGATTGTAAAATTGATATACTCCTATCGATCTGTCTGTAAAGACATTGGTTTCTCTTTAGAAAACATTGTCTGTAAAGCACTCGGTGTTTCGATGATGAAGGTGGTAAAGGAAGTGTGAGGGAACAAAAATTTACCTTCCCTCATGTACCTGTCCGATATAAACCTGGTAACTCTGGTTTAAATTGATCAAAGACCAAAAAGAGATTTTTTTTTTTTTTGTTACAGTGAGCTTTGCTCGGTAGGGTATCTGTTTGTTTTGATTTTCACCTGCCTTTGATGTAGTCATGGATTGCTTAGTTCATTAAGTACGGTTGGTCCCAGAGGGAAAAGATAAAAGACTTAAAGGATTTGAACCCATAGTCACCCACTGTGCACTTCATGAGGCTTTAAAGAAAAGCTTTGAGTTTATTTTTTCCCAATTACAAAAGACATAGAAGGTAACCCACACCCCAGGTTGGCGACAAGAGGAGGAGCAGAAAGGGGCTTAACTTATTAACTGATTTGTTAGACTTAATCTACTTACCACACGTGCACATTGTAGTTACAAAAGGTAAAAACATGTACAAAGTTGGGTACCTACAAAGGTAGACATGCACCCTGAGGTATTTTTTTCTGGAAGTGAAAACTATAGTAATTTTCCAGTTTATACCATTTTCTTAAATTGGGGTGTGTCTTATAAGCGAGGTACTATGGTAGGTAGGTAGGTAGGTAGGTAGGTAGGTAGGTAGGTAGGTAGTTTCTGTTGTGTACCCCACACCTTTGGTAGTGAGTAATCCAATTAAAAAAACTTTTGACTTTTCTCTTATTAAGATTATATTTTCCCTTTCTTGTTAAGCAACCCTGTAGCTTTTTGTATACAGTCTTTGAACACCTTAATCTTCTAACGTTCTATAATCCTCTTATACATGTAAGTCGCATTAAGGTAATTATCACAGTTGTTACACCTGTTATCCACTTTGATACACTTATTCCAAAAAAGCATTTCTCCCTTTTTCATGTTGATTGATCCAGGGGTGGAAGGGGTCAGGGAAAACAGGATTAAAGCTTTCTCTCGACTATATAAAGAGCCCTGATTTCTCTTGGAAGGGTACATTACGTCCGCTGTCTCCTTTGACAGTATCAGCAGTAGCAGGGCAGCAAAAGCAGTAGCATGTACAGTGGTAAAAGCAAGTGTAGTGGCAGGAGTAAGTGCAGTGGTAGCACCAGCATGTGCAGCAGCAGTATGTGCATGTGCATGTGCATATGCAGCAGCAGCAGCAGTAGCCGCAGTAAGTACAACAGCAGTGACAGTAGTGTAGGGGTAACAGAAGCAGGAGCATGAGCAAGTGTAGCAGCACCATGTGCATGTGTAGCAGCAAGTGCAACAACAGCACCAGCAGCATAGTATATGCAGCAACAGCACCAGCACAGTATGTGTAGTAGGAGTATGTGCATGTGCAGCAGAAGTATGTACATGTGTAGCAGTAGCAGCAGCAGCAGCAGCAGCAGTAGTAGCAGCAGTAGCAACACCAGCAGTAGCAACATCAGCAGTAGCAGAAAAATGTGGGAATCACAGAGCAGGAGTAAATTATGAGCAAATGGTATAAGTTAGGTGGGTGGTGTTCTCTTTGTATCTTTTAAAAGACCAAGTATTTTTATAGTTATTTAGCTTTTTTGGTGATTTTTATCCACTATAGAAATATGTCAAAATTGAGTAGGACGTCTATGGTATTATAACATAGGGAGCTGACTAGTATACGACCTATGAAAATACAGCTTTCCGGAAGTGGAGAACCCCCGGGGGAAAACTTTACAGCATGGTGACAACCTTTCCTCTTTAAAGACAAAGGGTACACGGTACACAGAAGTTACCTGGTGACATAAATTAAAATGCATCATTTTGTTCAATTTTAATGATGGTTTTGATATTTTTTTTTTGCAAAATACCACCACACAATATAATTCATCTTTTGATTTTCTACAACTTCTATTTATAGCACAGAGATTGTCTATATACTGACATGTACGGTAGACCCCCATTTATGTAACTGATCACCATAAGTCTGTAGGGGCTCGTGGAGCGTTGTATATAGTGTTTGCTCCCTATTCGAGAGGGCAGGTCAATCGGTGCGGTTACCACCGGTAGGACCAGAGGTTGCCTTGATCTCTGGCCACTATGAGGTGGTCGCAGCACTAATCTTTGCTGCTCCAGTCCCTACCTGGGACCACATAGGGAGCTCAGTTGGTTTCTGGTTGCGGCCAGGACAACACCTGAAAAGAACCGAGCTATCTTCATAGCGCCACTTCGAACTTATGTAATCCTGAAATAAACATGTGCCGGTTGCACTAACCCAAGCTAACTTGTCTCATTTTGCTTGATATTGACATATCTCGAACTGAACCAAACTCTAACCATTACACCTGTGCCGTGACCAGTCTTGGTTTTAGTGCACGACCCTGGAGCTTGAACCGAACCATGACGGAGCGACCCAAGGAGACTTGGGGTTCGACAGTGGTGACTCCACTGAATCTGATTTCAGCAACTTAGGTTCTGAAGCAAAGGCGCCACCATTTACGGTTGATACAGGCCGAACCCTTACTATCAAAACCGAAAATGGCTACACAACATTCGCTGATTCCCTGACAGAAAAGGTAGTTCGAACTCCTAAGTTGACAACTACCCACATACAATTGACTTTGAATCAGAAGAAACTAGATCTAACACAACAGACCACTTCGGATTAAAGAACTCGAAGTCCTATCATGATGATGAACACTTCGCTTCGAAGACATGTAGCTACTACTACTAGTACCGCTACAGCTACACCAATCACAGACAGGAAGTCACTAGAAGGCTTAAGTACATCTATATTTGATGTAGGTGGAAGCCAAAGCCAAGGATTGACTGCAAAAGAGTACCTGCGACAGCAAGCAATCAACCAAGATGAGATGATGAGACTTGACCAACAAAAGAAGTGGGAAAATTCCAAACTCAAAGTATTGCGCCTACGAAATCTCGAAAAACAATGCGAGAAATACGAAAATGAACAAAAGATTCTATTTTTTACTCTGAACAATCTTGAACAGAATGTAGAAAATAAGGAAGCTAGAAACAGATCTCTTGAAAAGAAGCATCTAGTTATCCAAAAGAAGCTCGAATTGACTAAAGCTGAGCTGGAGAACGAGAAACTCAAACTTGAGATCGAATACGAACAATGGGAGGCTGATCAGGAAAATAAAGGCAACCAATTGTTAATCCAAAAAGGTAGAATCCGAGAAAACATCGATCTTCGGAAAACTGAAAATGAAAAATTAGTAGAGATCCGAAAAGCAATGATTGAAGACAACGAGCAACTAATGCTGGAAACAAGGGATTAACAATGAAGACTTGTTAACCCATCAGTAAGAACTGTGCCTACAGATAGCTCAGCTAACAAAGAAAAAGAATGCTCTAGACTGTTATCTAACAGGTTTGGAGAATACAGTGTCACCACCGAAGGTGACAACAACTTGTCAACTAACAACTGACGACATTTCGAACAATGATAATGTCCATATCGATGGCAAGGAAAATTCTTTTCATACTGATACCACTCCAACTACATGTTGTGACATCGCTGACGATTTAGATTCAAATGAATTTAAGGAACAGAATGTAATACCTTCCGATCAAACTTTTGTCAAAGGTATGGCACCAATGACAACTTCGACACCTGCAGAAGCCCTGGTGAGACAAAGATTACCAGACTATGACCCATTCATCAATGATAATGCTAGAGTGAACGTTACCGGTGACGGTATCTATCAACCTGGACATAAATCTGATGGGGGTGGAGATAAGAAACTGAGATTTAATGTCGGAGATGTTCCTTTGGGAACCTACACTGATGAGAATGGTGGATCCTATCAGGGTTCGGACGTAGTTCGTAAAAATGAGGACAGATCTGTCGACATCTCATATGAAGATGACTCTTCTCCTCGAAATCTAGGAGCAGGCAATGATCAGAGTCAAGGTGCCATTGGAGGTACTTCGGATAATGCCGAAGGAGCTCCAAGGCCCAACAGCGGAGTGACAGGTGCTGCTGGAGGATCTTCTGGAAACAGGAGGCGATCTCGAGCCACCCTTGATAACTTACTGAATTGATCTTCGAAAACTTCCGGGTTCGCTCACAATGAAGAAACGATTCGGGATTGGAGCGTTAGCCAAGTGGGTAAGCTGGTATGTACAAGTAACGCGCATTGAAGAGTTGCCATCATTCCCAAGTCCTATGACGGGACTGTGATGTGGAAGGAATGGTTTTCGAAATTTACTGACGACATTCGCTGTAACGCATTGTCCCCCGAAGAAGCACTGCCACACCTGGTTAGATGTTTAAAGGCTTGACTGGGGAAAAAAGGCAGTGGTCAAATAGAATGAAGTCTACAATGAACGTGGCACATTCACCGATTTAGTAGAATTCGCAAGCGTACTTCTGTACAACATGAAGACCGAGGACCCTATGATGGTTTTCAAGAAACGGACCCAAAAGCCTCATGAGACTTTTAGGGCTTTCGGATTTGAACTACAGACCCTATTACATAAGGCCCGTCCTAATGTTGGTCTGAATGAGGAATACTTCATAAACGACCTACTACCTCAGTTCATACAAGGACTCAGGGATGAGGAGTAGCAGCAGGCCGCCCTAGCCGCTTGGAAGAATGCAGGGCTGACCCACCTCTTCAAAGGAATAGATGACTTTAACAAGGTTCGAACCCCATGAAGGCAGCTGACACCGCAATGGCCTCGACAGCTCCGGTCTCCTCCATGCATCAGGCTGATGGGGGTGACTCCGATATCGAGGTGATCGAGATCAAAGAGAAGATGGAAGCATCTCTGCTGTCCAAGTGAAACAAGACATGAAGAAGAAGTATAAACCTCGAAGAATGTTCAATAAAAAGACTCCTGGTCGGGACATCAGACCTAAGGCTGAGCCCACCCCCACAGAGGGAACAAACTCTCGAGGTCTAAGGTCCTCTTCGCTACCTACGCCAACAACATCCAACACTACTACTTCTGCAGCCACTCCGGCGCAGATGGATGTTACCAAAATGATGGAGGAAATGATTAAAACTTTTACTGAAGCTATGACCATGAGACCGCCTCGTCAGAGGGTGGACCGGTCTCGGTTAAGGTGCTATAGATGTCATGAAATGGGCCACTACGCCCACGAATGTACTGCCCCGAAGCCTGTATTCGCCCGTGTTACGGCTGTCCAGGAAGGTGAGGGCGAAGCAAGGAATGAGGAAAACTAGAGGGGGTCACATTAAGGGCAAACGATGTGATCCCTGAAAGGAACTGCTAAAATACTGGAAACGGCACGATCAAACTATATAACGAGCCAATATCTCCTGGTAAGTGAGAAGGATCCTCTCACTCCAGTGGGGGCCAGGAGCTTTGATGTGATGGCGGGTCAGGGGATCCGAAGCCGGAGGGAGGAATCCTGCATCAAAGACGAGAAAGGGTGGGTCAGAGAGCTGGCCCGGGTGAGTGCGACACACCTTCCCCCAGACCATCCATGTGTAGCCTTTTTGAAAGACTTTGGATGGGAGCTCAGTGACTTGGAGGAGCAAGTTCGATTTGCTGAGAATCATTCCCCACTGGGAGGGAAAAGATGGTACATCACTGTGTTGGTGAAGGAACAGGTCGGGGAATTCTTGAAAGATACTGGTGCCAGCCATTCGTGTATCTCGAAGAAGTTCTTCGAACTGATGTTTGGCATCCCTGATGCACTGCCTGTGGGTGTAAATGCTTACACGGCGGATGGTAGCCAGATGCAGACTTTTGGTAAAACCTTCATACAGATCAGAATGGGCGGCTATGACTTTGTCATGTGCCCCACCATTGCCGAAATAAGCGACAATGGAATAATTGGACTGGACTTCGCTAGTTTGTATGGCGCGGTGCTGGATCCCCACCATGCGTTATGGAAAATTAGGCATCCATACAACTGCGAAATCCATTGTGTATTAAGACACGTGTCCTCTGTAGCGACTGTGGTACAGACTATGAAGGTCCCTCCAGGAAATACCTGCGACGTGTTGTGTTCCTCGAACTCAAAGTTCAAGGGGCCGATGCGGTGTTCGAGTTCCCTAAGATTGGAATCTGTCGACACTCTTGTTGGTAGTGGAGCTTGGGCGGTCATTCCCATGACTAACCGAGGTCACGATCTTATTTAATTACATAAAGATGAACAGGTAGGGCAAATGTCCCTCGCCGAGTGTACATCTGAAGTCCATTTTGAAAGTAAGGTTAACCCGAAAATGGTAAGGAAACTGACAGATGAACTTGACAAGCTGGTTGACCATTCTTCGTTGACCAATGCTGACGAGAAAAGAAGGCTTTGAAACCTGTTAACAACCTACTCCCCCGCCTTTGGCAAGGATGGAGGTCCAGTGGGTAGAACTGACAAGGTTCTACACAGCATCGACACCGGGGATGCTTAACCCTTCAAGATTCCGTATCGGAGGTTACCTCTGAAAAAGAAGCTCGAAGCGGAAAAGCAGATTCTTAACCAATTGAAGCAGGGGGTTATTGTACCTAGTACTAGCCCCTGGTCTAGTCCAGTTTGTATGACTACAAAGAAAGATGGAACCATAAGGTTCTGTGTGGACTACCGAAAAGTCAACGGGGTAACTAAGAAGAATTCTTATCCTTTACCTCGGATTGACGAGACTTTGGGCTCCCTTGGGGGGAACAAGTATTTTTGCACTCTGGACTTACAGTCCAGATATTGGCAGATAGGAATGAAACCCGAAGATTTGGAAAAGACAGCTTTTTCCAGCCATATGGGATTGTTCCAGTATAATGTATTACCCTTTGGGTTATGCAATGCACCGGCTACGTTCGAAGCCATGATGGAAACCATGTTAAGCGACCTATTATGGGAACGTTGCCTGGCGTATCTTGACCACGTCGTCGTGTTTGGAAAAACGTTCGAGGATTGTGCTAACAATCTCGAATTGGTCTTGAAACGGATTCAAGCCAATGGATTGAAGCTTAAAGAAGTGTAATTTATTCAAAACCTTCATTACCTACTTAGGTAGAATAATAACACCTGACGGCATTCATGCCGACCCCGAGAAACTTCAATTAGTTTCAGAATGGGCTAAGCCTGAAAATGCCATTCTTTTCTGGGCTTCTGCTCATACTATAGAGACTTTATCCCAAACTACTCCAAAGTGAGCTATCCTTTGCAAATACTTGCGCATTGGACGCCGGGACGGGTTAAAGAGCATTTCCCCAGGGGCGACGATCAAGACAAGTCTTTCCAAGCTATAAAAGACTTGTTTGCAAATACACCAGTGTTGAAATACCCAACTTCGGATGGGCATTTCATCTTCAATACAGATGCCAGCAATGATAGCATAGGGGAGGCCCTGTCTCAGGTCCAAGACGGGGTCGAAGTTCCTCTTGCTATTGCAAGCAATACTTTGAATAAAGTGCAGAGAAACTACTGCACCACCAAACGTGAGTTATTGGCTGTGGTGGTGTATACTAAAAAGTTTCGGCACTTTCTATGGGGTTCTGACTTTACGTTGAGAACAGATCACTCATCTTTGAAGTGGCTCCTGAACTTCAAGGATGCGGTAGAGATGATTGGACGCCGGTTAGCTCCTTTATCTGAGTTTGGTTTGGAACACAGTCAAATCCAACACCAAGCAGGGTCGAAGCATGTAAACGCTGACGCCCTGTCCAGAAGACCGATACGAAAGTGTCAGAAAGCTGATTGTGATGATTGCGGGGCACACAATGCTGTGCTAGCGGGGGTTTCAAACCTGAGGTAAAAATTGGAGGATTGAAACATTGCCCAATCTCTGTGTAGAAAACATTGTTAAATGGTCCCCGGAGACCATCAAACAGTTCCAACAGAGTGACCCTGCAATAAAACGAGTTATTCAACTACTTAAGAATGGTAAGAGGCCAGAAAGTCCTGCCATCTTTATTAAAGATCGCAAAACCCGAAAGTTTCTAGCTCAGTGGACCGAGCTGGAAATGATAGACGGGTTGCTTTGTTGTTGGAAGACTTGTCCTACAAAGGACAAGATTTTGCAGATAGTGATCCCTATGGCAATGAGACGTGACATAATATACTTCTGTCATGGCCACAAAACTAGTGCACATTTCGGAAAGAAGAGGTCGCTCGAACGCCTCGCCTGGAATGAGCAGTGATATCACCAGATGGGATATGACTTGCCCCGAATGCGGCAAGAATAAGCCCGGGCAGGGTATGGGTAAAATGCCGTTGATGCAAGAACTGTTTGGGGTAAGATTCGCCCGGATAGACATTGCCATCATAAGCGGACTCGAACCCACGCCTCGTGAAAACACCTGCATGATGGTAGTTTCGGACTATTACACGAAGTATACTCGTGTATTCCCACTGCTTAACCACAAAGCTGCCACTTGTGCTAATGCATTTGTCAAAGGATGGGTCCTACACTTGGGCGCACCCCTGATGATGCACAGTGATCAAGGGAGAGAATTTGAATCAAATTTATGGCAAGAAATGTGTCATTATTTGGCAATATGTAAAACTCGAACCAACCCATATAGCCCACAATCTGACGGTCAAGTGGAGAGGTTCAATAGAACATTGATTCAAGTCCTGAAACCCTTGCTAAATTTGTGCCAAGATGATTGGGATGAACAATGTGACTTCATAGTACATGCTTATGATAGTACTGTACATGCCTCGACAAACTGTTCTCCAAACCTTCTAGTGTTTGGGGAAGATATAATTATGCCTGCAGACTTGGTGTATGGTGTGTTTGGGATTAGTCCTGAAGCCCCATGCACTGTACTGTTTGCGGAATCATTGAGAGATTACTTCAAACGAGCTTATGAGCTAGTTTGAATTGAATGGGATGGGATGGCCCCCATGTGGTGATGAAGATCATCTCTGAGTCCACTGGTAGAACCAATAAATCAAACATGTGTAGATTACGACATTCGAAAGGTAGGGAGGCAGCCAACGCCGAGTGCAAAGAACTGACAGAAAAATGGAACAGAGAAAAAGACGAGATTCTTACGAAACCTGAGTGTTTGAGGACATCGCCTGGAACAAAAAAAAATAAATAAAAAGAAGTCTAAGAAGACTGCATCAATGTGAATCTAAAATGGAGATGGACGTGCTTTTGGCGAGTGGATAGTTTCAAATGTGTTAACTACAATTCCTCAGCAAGGCGGTGAATCGAAAACTTTTCGAAGTAGGGAAGAGAAGTTCTGACTGCTCTTGGGCCCGTTATAATGGCCGAAAGCCAGGTAACGGCGACCTTAACGCTGACCCCGAGGGACACCCCGTCCCAGTCACCGAATCCGAGGAAGCAATGGACACTTCGGAGGTCCTTGCTTCGACAATGACGACCTCTACACCAGCCCCACCGACTCCTGAGGGACAAAGTCACCATTCCGAAGTTCTTTTGAACATAGGAACAGGTTTGAAAGTGTTTATTGTCAAATCAAGATTATACAAAAGTGGTATCATGACAATAATGCCAGTCACTGTCCCCGGACTCGAAACAGCACTGAGGGGATGGATAAACGTTACGAAGGGGTACATCCATACCGCTTTGGGAAAGCACCATTGGATTCCTCCACAGATGCTCGGAGGCAAAGGTTTGCCACCTGACTGCATAGCCATGGACTTGCAGATGCAATTGGTTAAAGGTGTTTCCGATAACCAAATAGACGACATCAGTAGGGATACCTACTGGTGTGACTACTTTAGCCTAGCTGAGGCCATGTGCCGCTCGACGCACTGACCCAAGTAGTCGATGAGATTGCGGAGGACGAGCGGATTCGAATGTCCCTCGAAACATCTCTGCTCTATGGACTGATGCCGATAGATGAGCATTTACGGCTGGGGACAGAAGCACCCCCTGATTCAAAACCTAGAGCGCACCTACGCGTATCGAATGGCCAGCTCGCCAGTTCGACTATCCGAAGACTGACTGTTGGAGGATGAAGAACTGGTGAAGGAGGACACCCGAATGGCGAAGGAGTCTACTCGAGAAGACGCCGACGCCAAAGCTGTGCCTGACGCTGCTCGACCTGACTCTGTTGAGGAAACCCTAGAGGACCTCAAAAAGAAGCAGGCCGAGATGGAGAAAGAGAGGAAAGCACTCCTCAAGAAAAAGACTGACTTGAGGAAAAACATCGAAAAATTCAAGAAGGAGAAAGATCAGAAAGAAGAAGAGATCAAACCTCGATGGAACAGGAAACGACTCTCCAAGAAAGAGGTAAAAGATGACTCCGACAGTGAGGACTCTGGTGCATCCACCAGGTCTTCCCGAGCTCGGAATCAATCGGGTTCGAAACCGACCAAAATGACCTCACCCTAACAGGTGGCAGCCAGTGCATCTTTGAAGTCCACAACTCCGAAGAAGGTACAGGCTCCACCACTGGTTCCTGCCTTCGAAGTCACGGAGGAGGGTGCAATTTCTGATATGGAAGTAGACGGGAATGGAAATGGTGACAAGGACAAGTCCTTGGATGAGATGAACCGACAACTGTTGGAGCATATTGATCAGATCGACGTGCCCCTTGAGGACGCTAAGACAAGAGAACAGAAGGAGATCTGGTCTAACACCAGGTCTTGCTTTAAGACGTTCACCCCGAGATTCTTTGGCCATTGTGAACAATATGCTGACTCATACTCGATCCTGCCTGCCAGGAATCGTTATGATGAAAGTGATGACGAGGACTGGATGAGGTTGAGTACGGATGATCCGGTACACTCGTAGTTCTACCGAGTAAGGGTAGCTAGCCTGAGCGACACCTCGAAAAACCATGAGGATGCACTACGGCTATGAACATAGGACGAAGCTCGAATATGCGGCTTCGAACTATAGTAGCAGACGGAGAACATGCCCATTCGAGTTATGTGTGAACTTGCACGAGACTGAGAAGAAGTGGTCCACTAAGGATCGCTTCTACCGACATCTCGTGGAGGCCCACATGCATCATGCGCCGATCTACTGATGCATAAACGAAAAGAACAAGAGCAAGAAGTGCAATGGCTACGTCACCTGCCGGCGCAGATGCCTGACTGAGCATATTGTGAAGAAGCATGGACTGAAAGCCGAGGAAGCCATGTCTTGGGTTCAGAAGCTGCATACCAAGCTCATGTCAGCTTGGTACGACTTGAAACAGAAAGAGCTCAATAAACTCCTCATGACCTTCTGCCACATTACCGAAGGCAAACAAGACGCCTATTTTACGAGTAACGTGAAATCCCATTGATTCGACACCTGAAACCCACTGGGAATAAAGGTCATGAGGAAAGACCGGGATACCCTGGACAAGCATGGTGAGGTGAAGCCCCACCCCAGGGTTGACCCTCGCCATAAAGACAAGAAAAGGTCGAGATCTGAATTGCAGTCACCTGCGCCACCAGAGGCATCGAAAAAAGGAAACGTTCCACACCCTCGAAGACTGGTCCTCGAGGTATGGAACAAGTTTCCCCACTGTTGCAACAATCGAATGCTGGGGACTTCTTGACCTGGCTTCGATCAGGAAGCGAATACAGCTACGACGATTGCATCCGAGGTCGGGTAGACCAACCCCAGATCCACCCGACACCAATCACCGTAGGTTCGAATGTGCACACTATCGCACAAATAGTGAAAGGTGACCAAAAAAAACGACTTCCCTGCCCTTCAGACCGTCACGACCACTGGTATAGAGTCTCAGGTACTGACTGACTGACTGTCTCAGGTAACACCACCTCAACCAGAGCGTGAAGTATCTCTGCAGCATGACTGAAGGCATTTTCGAATGCCTTCACGAAATCCAGCAGAGAGAGACTGAGCGGATCACAACTGAGGCTACTGTGAAAGTTGATGAAGACCGTAGAACGGCAGAAAAGAATCTGAGAGACACTGCCAAAACAAAAGGCATGTGTGACCTGAAGCTCCGGAAGGTGAGAGAGGAGATGGACTCCATGGATGCCAAGTTCATGGGGGCTTTTGGGTGCCTGTTCTCTGAATGGGATGGTACCCCCGAGGCTGCCTTCGAGATGAAGCAGCAGTCGAGAAGCAGACCGTCTCCATCTAAGGGTCCGAGTGCAGCGGCCGGATCTGCCGCCTCTGCCACACCTGACATACCTGAGAGTTCAAAGTCCGACCAAGCCTGCGCTATGGAGACTTCGGAAAAGTAAACGATTTACAACCGATCCAACCTAGAGATCCGACTCTTTTTCTCTATGTTGCAAGTTCGTCACACACTAACCTGAGAAGCAATGGCCTTGATGACCGGACGGATCCAGACTCAAATCGCCTTCGATGATCTACATCTTCCCATCTTCATCAGGGCACAACAAAACAGCGACGCAGCTTGCAACCGCCAAGTTCGACCTACCCGCCGAGTGGATCTGGAGACAAGCAGTGAAATGAAAACGAAGACACTCGAAGTCTAACTTTTATTGTACAGATAGACCTACTACACTGGTGGGCTATCTTTAATTGCAATATCACTGTATATCTATTGTTTCATAAGTGGGTTCATACTTCCCCACATCTTGTATCTATTTTTCTATATTTAGTTAATTCATAAATAAGTGACTACTTCTGTGTAACTATGTGTATATGAGTTGATCTCATAATGTAAAATATATATATATATTTTCAAACTACAGTATTATGTACCTAATGATCTGTAAAACCATCTTGAAGAGTTGGTATCTAATAACGATACTATTATATTATTTTTCTAAGTCACTAAAACTTACACCGTCCATGTTCAATAGCTAGACATAGTCATATCATAGTGTAAATAGATACTTCTCTCTTTATATAAAACTAAATTCAGTTCGACGAACTGACCAAAAAAAAAAACTCATACATGAGTTCAAAATTTCTTTTTTCGGGTAATTGTGCTTATATGTTCTTGTTAAAGTACAAAACTCCTCATGTATAATCAGGTATTTGTAACATGTATACATACTATAACAAATGTTCTTCGAACTACTGTTGTATAATTTAACTTTACCTGACCTCGAAGATGGAAAATCTATTTCACTTTGAAGTAGTATATCATATTTACTACCATAGGTCTGTTAATTTAATAATGTTACATACTTTGTATATACTTCGCTCCACACTACCATTCTTTAATTAATCATCTCGAGCCCTATTATAGTTTTTAGACTATTTCCTACGGGTTCTCTACCCTAGTCATAGCAGGTCGATCGGTGCGGTTACCACCGGTAGGACCAGAGGTCACTTCAATCTCTGGCCACTATGAGGTGGTGTCAGCACTAGTCTTCGTTGCTCCAGTCCCTACCTGGACCGCGTAGGGAACTCAGTTGGTTTCTGGCTGCAGCCAGGACAACACCTGAAGAGAACAGAGCTATCTTCATAGCGCCACTTCGAAATTATGTAATCCTGAAATAAATATGTGCTGGTTGCACTAACCCTAACTAACTTGTCTGGTTTTGCTTGATATTGACATATCTTGAACTGAACCGAAGTTATATAAGAACTCGAACCATTACAAGTCTATTAGTTAACCCTTTTTTTAGCCAAGCACTTGTTACTAAAGACCCAGAGGTTGTAATAATAGGTGTCCATGGGGTTCATACAGATGTATGAAAGTTTAAACTTTCTCAGTCAAAAGGACGAGTACAAAAACAACGACCAAGAAATAAAGCTAAAACTTCCATTGTAGTTTAGATCTACCTATAGTATTTGTGTGTTCCATAAATTTTGGTTACCGTTGTGTTTTTTTATTCTCTAACCAGGTTTAGTGTAAGTGTATCACTTCTAAATGGGGGTCTGTGTGCTTGACTGATCCTTGAACTGTGCACAATTGATTGACAGTCACATGATACCCACTCACACACTCCTCAACCACATATCTTACCTTCTCTACTGAATGTTTTAAACTATGGACTCTGCTAAATACTGACTGATGTCAGAATGAATTTTTAAACTGGGGGGACATGACCTGAGGATATTGGATTAATTTGGTCTCAAAAGTCAGACAAGATACCTTTGTTTTAACATTGAGTAATCTCAGTCTCAATTTACCAATATTGAAACGATACTCAGTCAAGTTGTGAGCGAATGGTCTAAATTGAGGTAGGTGGGTTGTGTGTTTTTTATCTTTTCAAAAAAAAGACTAAGTATTCCCAGGACAAAATCCAATGGTAAAACAGTGTGTTACCAGTAAAAAAGGAGTATACCCCAAAAGTGGTCTCTAAGTGCTAAAACAGTGTGGTATACAGTGATACTGCGGTGATCCTGAAGTTATTTTTCAGCAGGTACCACCCTTTTCACTAATTGTGACATGGACTGCAAGAAGGGGTCTTAGAACCCTCTGCACTAAGACCCCTTTTCGCAGATTGGGTCACAATTGTATTTAAACCATAGTTTTAGAGAAGACACAATGCAGTGCCTGAGCGCTGTAAGGGTAGTTACTAGGATAAAAAGGGGAAAAAAATTTTTAATTCCCATCTAATAATTCCCATGTCTGAATTTATGTCTGTCTTTGTAATCAGTATTCTAAATTACTTCTCATTTTGACTCCAAGTTACTCAGAAGCTGAGAAAATTGAATGTAAAAAAGTTGGATGTATTTGTTTTGGGAACACTAGTTTACAGTTTGAATGGTCTCTGAATCTGTGTCTTGGGGCTTGGTGTCTGCCAGCAGTCTGACTAGTCTTCAGAAGGGGTGGTAATAACGACAAGCAGTGCACAGTACAGGTAATAGTGTAGAGGTTTGTTGGCCCCAAAGACCTCTGAATAAAACTGGTCATGGAAGTCTCCTCTGCCCTATATTACTTGTACCACACTATGAATAGAATCAATCAACCTGCAGCTAACTAGACCCATATTTTAAAGACTATACTTTTGTAGAGGTCGGCGAAAACGTCTCTTGGAGAAACCGGGACTCGAACCCGGGACCCTCCAACTTCAAAGTGGAAACTCTACCTCTGAGCTACTTCCCCTGGCCTGACATACCCTGTCACCAACACGGCCCCACTGACATTTCCACCTTCCACCTACCTCTGGATCGGTATGGTATACATAGGTGGAGTGACCACCAAGTGAGCTGGCCTTTGGAGGCTCAACGCACCCGGGGAGGGAACGAACCCCTACACTCGTCCTAACCAGCTTCAACCATATCCCGCCAGACCCGATCCTCCAGTTTAGGTCTGAACGGTACCAGCACTGAGTCACACGCAGTTACCACCTGTCCTGTTCCCAGGACATACTGGGTGTACCACCTGTTTCCAAGTCTCCCAGCACTAGCAGGTTGAAGCGCTTGTCTATACAATACCGGCCCAGGTCCCGAGTATCTTAGTCCCCCTTGCAGGGCAGGACTACTCAGTTTCTCCACCAGTGTAGAGGTCGGCGAAAACGTCCACCTACCTCTGGATCGGTATGGTATACATAGGGGGAGTGACCACCAAGTGAGCTGGCCTCTGGAGGCTCAACGCACCCGGGGAGGGAACAAACCCCTACACTTTGTTAAAGTGACATCAATGTCTAGTATGCATCTTGTAAGATGGGGCTTAGAAACACTAAACTTTGTTGTCATACACTAATCATATAGACCCTTTAAATATACTACCTTTCCAAGACCCATCCTTCATAGTTTTTACAAAGGAAATCTCACAAGTTGGCTAAGTTTAGTCAAACATTGGAAATAATAAACCTGTTTTAAGCAGAAAATTTTTAGGGTTATCTGATGCCACTTAATTTCATCTCTAAATTGGTATCACTATAACACCACACATAGGAGGTGCACAAATGGGGACTTGTCACTGCTTGGTGAGCACTTGGAGATCCCCTGCTCACACTTTTGAGTGCACTGTATAACTGGTGCTGCCCCAAATGGTCTCTCCCCTTTTTAACTAGGAAGTCACAAAACAACCTGTTCAAAATATACAAAATAAGGTAACAGTGGTAATGCAACCAGTATCCATAGAGCATAACTGCAGTATCACTACTCAGGACAGGGTGCTTCAGTAGTACTCGAGTATGGTAGGATTTTTACCCCAAACTATAGGTCTTTTACCACTTTTAATCACTCATGTATTACTGTATAGTGACCCTACAATTTTATTTGCCCCTGTGGGACTGGAACTTGTGATATTTACATTACTGACCCAAGGCTTTAACCAACTGATCTACTTTCCCTGTAACATACAGCCTATAATATATATATATATATATATATATATATATATATATATATATATATATATATATATATAAATGTGAAAATAGGCTATCTTTATGTTAAGGCATAATCCAATGCAGCAACACTTAACAGTTATCAAACCCCACAGGTATAGCATGCACTTAAAAAACCTCTCCAAAAGTGGGGCTTTTCAAAAAATTGTGAAAAAAAATCACAGTATGGTGACGACCTTCCCTTTACAGTTTCAGTTTAACTCCTTGGTTAATTTCCTCACCTTTTAAAGACAAATACTACCCAGTACACAGAAGTCACCCGGTGACATAAATCAGAATACATCAATGGAATATATTGCAACTGTGGAATTATCATTGATCTCTGTCAGTAAAAACAGACCTAATCCTAGAGAGCCTACCTGGTTGATTCTCTCAATAAGAAGTACCCATATACTGACCAAAATGACCATCCTTAAATTTCCCAAATTGTGTACATTGCCCCCTGGTTTATGTGTACAAGTAAGTAGAAATAAAAATTACAACCTTCTCTATACACTCATTTCACTATGCTAGAGGGGTAAGCCTGAACTTTACCCCCCCCCCAGGTTCCCATAGGTTTACTTTAGGAGAAAAAGACACCTTTCACAATCATACCATTTTGTCAGAGAAGATATACCCTGATCTCTGAGACTAGATACACTAGATAGAGAGAAAACCTGTCATAGTGATACCCTGTTGATATTTTCATGTCAAAAAGTGTTATTTTACATGACTGTACATGAGTTCAGAACTAACTAGATTCACATGGGTAAAGGGGACAAAATAGGGATGTCAAATAAGGGAGGGGGGGCAGTCACTAATTAGATTGACAGACCTCTATCTTACTCATAACCATATACATGGGTTTAGTTTAACCACACTGTTGACATCAGTCTAATTAAAATGTACTTCTGTCAGTGTATGGTAGTGTAGAGGTACACTTTACTAAACCATAGGAGTTGGGTACCGTCTGACGTGGCGGGTGAGTCGAGTCGTCGGACGTTCCTCAGGTTCCGGATAGGTGGCAGCACCGATCCGGGTCTGTGGGGACATCTGACGACGAACACCTGGGTCCGTATATAAAGCCCAGGGCTCAGCCCTTACGTCAGAGGCCCTTCTGGCCTCCACACTATGTAAACCACTGTCTTTTAATATTAGCTGCCTCTTTGATATCATTCGGCAGCCGTGAGTGTGCATTAAGTAATAAACCTAACCGTTGGCATACACTTGGAATACTGTCTTACTCTTTCTTTCCGAATCGTAAGACCCGAACCCCCCAGGTCCGTAAGGCCACAAACCCTTACACTGGTGCCGTGACCAGTTAATTCTGGTGTATAGCCCGGACGTTATAACGTCCGAACGGCTAGTACATGGGTTAGACACCCTTAGGGAAGCTAACCCAGCAGGGCAATCACTTGCCCAAGAGAATGGAAATGGATCGCTAATGCTCCAAGCCCATTCGGACTCACAAGATGCAGAATCAGCATCCTGGAGAGATCCCGGACCCCACTATAATGATAGTGAAGAGAATCTGCCAGACTCTGTACGACGCGAACAGTCCATACAGAGACATAGTAACTTAATAGGCCAGCATTCAATTGTTGACGAATTATGTGATTCGATGTTCGAAGTCGGTGGTAGTACTAACCCAGAACATCCGGCACCAATGCGAAAAAGGGTAACATTCGGAGAACTACCTTATAGGTTACCCAGGCCCGAATTACCAATATTAGATTATAGCGCTATAGATGGCGACTTAACCTATGCGGTACCGGAAGGTGAAGAATTAAAACGACCGGATGTCCTGTTGTTGAATGAAACTTATGTAACTTTGAACGAGAATTTAAATACCTTGGTCAAAGCTAAGGATGAAGTATTGCATGAAAAACTTCAAATGGAAGAGGACCTAACTGGCATGCGAAAGGAATTCGAAGCCAGAAGGAGCGAGTACATGAAAGAACTCGAGAGTGAAGAACTAAAACTTCAATCTATGAGAGAATCATTCAATAAAGAATATGATAATAGGCACATTCGTATCCAAACATACATAGATACGAACGACCAACTAAACCTTGATAAGACAAAATTCGAATCCGAAATTCGCCATTATCAGGAGGAGTTGGATAAATTGAAACTTCAGTGCAGTAAACAAGCTGAAGACAATGAAACCATCCGGGTAGGCATCATAGCTTACAACAAACAACTGGAGGAGGATAGACAGAAACTCACGAATGAGCTTCAGGAATTGCAGGCCACTGCAATAACTCTAGATAAATATGTAGAAGCAGCCCAGTTAACTATAGGTAATATAGACCCAGCTGTGGTATCTACAATGTTGGGAAAGACATCTAAAGATGCAACCCCAATTAGATACAGCCCATTCGTTGATGATGGGGCTGACAAGAATGTGGTATCCGGAATCTATAAGAAACCGGATAACGCTGCAGTAAATGGAACCGCATCTAAACCAGTAGTTCCAATGCTGGATACGATAGGACCAGCACCACCCATACCAGATTTGAGTCACAAAATCAAAGCGACTCACGATGGTGCTACAGGGAATAATAATAATTCACCCGTGGCACAACCAAGAGCACCCGGACCAATGAGACATATGTTGACACCACCTTCATATTTCCCCCAACCCGGCCACAGTACACCAGCAGTACCAAGATTACCGAATCCACCCCCAGGTTCTGGTAATGGTCCTACTGATGGACGTTTTCCGAGACCAAATCCGCCACAAAACAATATCAACGGCGGTACGTACCAATCGAGAACATCTTCCTATGGATATAGAAATAATTATAATCCATCGGGAAGTGGCAATTATCAGAATGGTAATAGCTATAACCAGGGATGGAATCAAAATGATTCTTACCCTAGATATGCTTCTTCTGGAAACACCGGTCACAATAGTGGATACCCTGGTGGTTCATCTGGAGGCTATAATAATAATGGTCCACCAGGAGGAAACCCTCCAGGCGGCCCAGGAGGATCCGGATTCGGAGGATCAGGATCAGGAGGAGATGGCAGGAAACCTAACAGGAGAACTTCTATGCCTGCAGGGATGCAAACCATCTTTGATAGAAGCCAATGTATACAAAACCTTGGCATTGACTGCTACCGAAAGGGAGCAGACGGCATGGAAGTCATGAACTGGAGCATGCGAGAAGCAGATAGACTACGCGGATGTAATAATCCGGCACGTAGGCAGGCACGGATACCCCCTCCATATGATTCTAATGATCCATGGAAGGACAGGTATCAAGCTTTTGTTGACGAAGTCAATTGTAGTGGCTGGACAAAAGAAGAAGCTCTGCCATATTTGATTTGTTGGTTAAATAAAGGCGGAAAAGTAGCTCTCAACCAATGGAGAGCAGCTTACGGAATATATGGTACCTATGATCAATTGGTCGAATGTGCCGCATACCTTTTCGGATCAATCGTTAGAGAAGATCCGTGGGTAAGCTTTAAGAAGAGGACACAAAAACCTAAAGAATCACACAAAGTCTTTGGTTTGGAGCTACAGGACTTGCTTTCGAAAGCACGTCCAAATTGGGCTCATGATGATGATTGTTATCTACAAGAATTGTTTATACAATTCTACAGTGGATTGCGTGATCCGGATCACAAGCAAGTGGTCTGGGACTCTTGGAAAGATGACACTTCCTTCAGTGATCTGTTCATAGCAATCGATGGACATGACATGAAGAAACGTCTGGTAGGTCTCGGACCTAATCCAATAAGGGCAGCTCCATTCCAATACGGAGGTACACCTGCTCCGGTATACGATACTTCCCAATTAGCTCCGGTTGAATCGAATGAAGTTGATGAGCAAGATGAATATGTCTCCGATGAAAACGGAGATTATATTGGTTCAGTGCATGTAGCTGGAAAGTATTACGGACAAAAGCGGTATAGGAAAGTACATTCGAGAGGGAGAGGAGGATCAGTTGCTGGTAAAACAGCTTCCGGATCAACTCAACCTGGCAGTGTAGCCTCTACGGCGAACCCAACTGTAGCAGCCACTGTTGCTCCGACTAACATGATGGAAACATTATTAGCCGGATTAACAGAAGCTCTAAAGAGACCGAGAGTTGACAAATCTCAGAGGAGATGTTTCAGATGCCAGAAACTGGGGCATTATGCTCCAGAATGTATGGCTGAAAAACCTGTCCCTCGTAGACAGGAGAGTGTCTCTGGAGTAAGTACAGAGGAAAACTAAGGAGGGGTCTCCCGAGGGGCAAAGAAGGGGATCCCAGTGACAAATCTTGCCATGATATCACCATCCGTGATGATAGTTCACATGAAGTAACAAGATCGCCTAACACTGAGGTGGTTGTAGACACCCGGAAGGTTAGGGAAGCTGATATAACAGGTGCTATGGGAGCACAGGGGAAACCCAATATCAGTAACGAGGCAGGCGGCTATTCGTTAGCCAAGGTCTGTGGTGCCCACCTGCCCCCGGGTCATCCTTGTCTGGAATTCTTAAAAGGATGTGGATTGACTCCTGGTGTGAAAAATGACGTTCCGATTGTCACGGACATGCCCTCTGTTCTAAACGGAAGGCGGTGGTATGTTTGCCTTACTGTTAACGGAAGGTCTGCCGAATTCCTTGTGGATACGGGAGCTAGCCACTCTTGTATCTCCAGGGGGTTCTACGACCTTATACCGGATGAACATGATACTCTCAAATCGGGAGGAAGTGCTCAGACGGCCGACGGCAGTACCTTGCAAACGTATGGTAGAACTTGTGTGAGACTACAGTTAGATGGTATACATGACTATGTCATGAGCGCCACCGTTGCGGATATAGCAGATGAGGGGATACTCGGGTTGGATTTCGCATCCCTGTATGGTGCTGTATTGGAACCCCAAACAGGAGTGTTGAGTGTGAGATACCCGTACCCCGTAAAGGTTAGATGTGCACTGAGACAAGTGAGCAGTATGGCTAGTGTGGCACACACTGTGCGAATCCCTCCGGGAGTAGCCTGTGATGTGCTTGTAAGAAGTGATCCTGCAATGCGTAACAAACCTGCAGTGATAGAACCGGATGTAGTTACTTTGTCAGGTATTGGATTAAATTCTGTAGACACGATAGTAGCGAATGCATCCTGGTCGGTAGTACCTGTCTCCAATACTGGAAACACTACTATCTACTTGAAAAAGGGACAAGTTTTTGGAAACGTGACCCTTTCGGAAACTGTAACGGATAGTAAGCTAAGCTTACAGAAGGTAACAGGAGATGATGAAATTTCGGAAGACTTACTTAAGTTGTATGAAGAAACTTCATTAGAAGATCCGGAACACCGGAAAGAGTTCTATGATATGCTCTGTCAGTATCATACTGCCTTTGCCAAACCTGGTGAAAAACTAGGTACGACAAATAAGGTATTACATAAAATAGATACTGGGGATGCCGAACCCTTTAAGATACCGTATAGACGGTTACCCTTAGCAAAAAAGAGAGTAGCTGAGGATGAAATAAATAAGATGTTGGAACAGGATGTAATAGTCCCTTCCAATAGTCCATGGAGTAGTCCTGTGTGTATGGTAACAAAAAAAGACGGTACTATCCGTTTCTGCATAGACTACAGGAAGTTGAATGGAATAACGAAAAAGAATTCGTATCCATTACCGAGAATAGATGAAACCATTGACTCCTTAGGAGGAAACAGTTGGTTTTGTACCCTAGACTTGCAATCAGGCTATTGGCAAGTGGGAATGAACCCTTCAGATATGGAGAAAACTGCATTTTCAAGTCATATTGGATTATTCCAATATAATGTAATGCCGTTTGGATTGTGCAATGCACCTGCAACATTTAAAGCAATGATGGAAACAATTCTAAGTGATTTATTGTGGAAAAGATGTCTTGTATATCTAGACGATGTCATTGTCTTCGGAAAAACATTCGAAGAATGTTCTAATAACCTAAAAATGGTATTAGAACGTATTATTTCAAATGGTCTCAAATTGAAACCTAAGAAATGCCACATGTTTAGAAAGTCCATAAATTATTTGGGCCGCATCATCAGTGATGAAGGAATAAAGGCTGATCCGGAAAAAATCGAATCAGTTACGAATTGGAATAGACCTAAAACACCCAAAGAAGTGAGGTCCTTTTTAGGATTCTGTTCCTATTACAGGGAATTTATTCCGAATTATTCTAGAGTTAGTTACCCATTACAAGCAATAGCTAACTGGACTCCAGGAAGTACCAAGGAAAAATTTCCTTGGACGCATGAACAGGAAACCGCTTTCCAAAAGCTAAAAGACCTGTTCACGAGTACTCCCGTATTGCAATATCCGAATGAGACGGATCATTTCATACTGGATACTGATGCTAGTAATGATAGCATTGGTGCAGCTCTCTCGCAAGTCCAAAATGGGAGAGAAGTGCCAATTGCCTTTGCCAGCAATACACTGAGCAAGACCCAGCGCAATTACTGCACAACCAAAAGAGAGTTGTTAGCAGTAGTCGTATATACCAAGAAGTTCAAACATTTTCTATGGGGAACAAACTTTACTTTGCGTACGGATCATTCCTCTTTAAGGTGGCTACTGAACTTCCGAGATGCTGAAGGCATGTTAGGCCGATGGCTAGCCCATTTATCCGAATATGGGCTTGAACATCAACAGATTCAGCATAGACCCGGAGTTAAGCATTTAAATGCTGATGCTTTGTCTCGAATACCAATCCGGAAATGTGATAATCCGGATTGTACTGATTGTGGAGCTCATAAGGCAGTGTTAGCAGGGATTCGAAGACCATTCGTACCCCTAGTTGCCAGTATACTGGATTGGTCTATGGATCACATACGACATTTCCAGGAAGCTGACTCGATAACTGCACAGCTACTGCAATTAGTACCAAAGGGTATACGTCCAGTTAGACCAGAGGTCTCTCTGGAAAATCGAGAAATGAGAAGGTTTCTTGCTCAATGGACCGAGCTTGAAGTCCGGAAAGGCGTGTTATACCGTTGGAAGCCATGTAATAATGGTGATAGAATCATGCAAGTGGTGATACCACATGCCATGAGACATGACATTATGTACTTCTGTCATGGACATCGGACCAGTGGTCATTTCGGAAGGAAACGCTCGCTAGCACGACTTTCCAAGAAATACTATTGGCCTGGCATGACACGGGACTTGCAAAGATGGGTAACCACCTGTCCGGATTGTTGTAAAAACAAACCCGGACCCGGGATGGGCAAACTTCCCCTATCCCAAGAACTTTTCGGAGTTAGATTTGCAAGAATCGGGGTAGATATTATTAGTGGATTTAATACAACCGCTAATGATAATACCTGTATGATGGTAGTGTGTGATTATTATACGAAATACACTAAAGTATTTCCACTACCGGACCACAAAGCAATTACTTGTGCCGAAGCTTTTGTAAAAGGTTGGGTACTAAGCTTCGGTGTACCATTAATGTTACACAGTGACCAAGGCAGAGAATTCGAATCAAATCTCTGGCAGGGTATGTGCGAGTACTTGGCTATTTGCAAGACTAGAACCAATCCGTATAGACCACAAAGCGACGGATTGGTGGAAAGGTTCAATAGAACCCTCATCCAAGTCCTAAAGTCACTCGTTAATGAACATATGGATGACTGGGATGAGCAATGTCATTTTGTGACACATGCTTATAATAGTACAGTACATTCAAGTACAAATTGTTCTCCGAACCTTTTAGTATTCGGAGAGGATTTGATAATGCCTGCTGACCTAGTTTTTGGAGTCGTAGGAATGGACCCTGAACTACCTTGCCATGTAGTTTTTGTGGAATGTTTAAGAGACAGATTTAGAAAAGCATATGAGTCTGTCCGAATTGATTTGGAGAAAAGTGCCAAATGGCAGAAAGTAGGATACGATACCGATCTAAAACATCGGAAATTCCAATCCGGAGACAGAGTCCTTAGATTACATGAACCACTTAGACACATAAAATTAGCGTCTAATTGGGACGGTCCCTTTACTATAACACAAATTATCAGTGATTGTACCGTAATTATTAAATCTGACCTTGGTCGACTCTATAAGTCAAATGTGGCTAGATTAAGGAGATGGTCTGGGAGGGAGACCTCCACAGAAATGTATGGTGAAGGTTCCGAAAGGATCCTGAATCAGAATCGCATAATAGACCAGGTAAAGAACACTACAGCGAAGCGTGGTCAGGGTAGACCCAAAAAGTGTTCCGAATCAGTGACACCCACGCCAACACCGATTAAGCGTGGGGGAGTTAAAAAAGTCTCGGCAGGTGAAGACAAAAAGAAGAGGAAAGGTGTTTCTAAGGCTAAGAAGCACCTAGAGAAAGCTCTTCTGACTGTCAGGTCCGATAAAGAACTATCCGAGAAGGGGAGATACGTTCGCCGCAGCCCCCGAATTGCCCAGAGGACTGCAGTGACCTAACCTGTATACACAACGAGTGTAATGTTTACATTTAGAGGAACGGATGACAACTGACCCTAAAGGCTTATTTGTCGCCCCCGCATGATGTACCAATGGGTAGTGGACGGATAATCCGGTGGATTTGCTTAAGCTTTCCATAATCTCCACTTAAATCCCCAGTCGAGTCATCGGGGTGAGCGATAATTACCTAAAAACAATCAGTTTGTTGATGTACCGCCTGTAGCACGTGCGTTTCCGCATGACGTCACCGTGTCCAGTCTCGGCTGACCTCTCGTGACCTCGCGGACCGCGGGGAAATGACGTCACGAAAGCTGGCCTGTCGCCATATTTGTTTTCGGTAACGTCCAAGACGGTCGAGCTCGCTCCCTTCTTGGATTTTACCGGCTAAGCAAACCCCCCGCTGCTCCTCCAGAGTCTGTCTCCTGGTAGACAGACTCCGTTTGTGCCGGCCCCGGCGCCGTAAAAGCCGGAAAAAGGAGTAGTTTACTCCCGTGGTCGATTCCCCAGTCATGGCTGAGGAATCCGTAGCTGCAGCCAAGCTATCCGGTGACCCGGATAAGCTGACTCCGTCCGCAGAAGCTTTTCCGGAAGCTTTGTCGCCTGTTACACAGGAAGAGAGCGAGATGATGGACGTGGAGGAACCCACGGATCGCTCGTTCGAGGAGAAGCTGGCTTCATTCTCACTCAATGAGCCAGAGAAACTGCTATCTTCACTCCCAGCAGAGGGATCCGGAGCGACTGCGAGTGCTGAACCCGCAGCGACAGAGTCCGAAACTACCCAAGTTGACGGACAGAAGGATGAGTGGAAGCCAGCAGTGGCGGAGCCTTTTCCAGCTAGTTATGATGGTCGCTACCTGTATGTCCACCCGGAACTGCAGGCACAAGTGACCTACGCGGACGGGACACCAGTCAGGATGGACCCGAAAGTCAGGATAGCTATCGAGGGCGTCATGGCTCCCGAACAGCTGACCAGGATGCCTCCCGAGTGGCTTCGAGACTGGCCGTGGTTCCAACGGGGACTTATGGTGGACGCCGGTTTCCGTGAAACCGTGTACGCAGCTAACCGAGCCTTCGAGCTCAGAGCGTATCCGAAGCCTGACAAGTCCCTGTGGAACGTCAAGGCTACGAACATTAACTGGGTAGGCTGTGTCTGGGATACCGATGGCCAGACCTACCCACGCCCTAGTGCTATCCGGACGCCGTGCCGGACCACTAAGGAATTCCGGGAGGCCGCTGCTAACTTCGAGCAGTGGGACGACGGTTACTACATAACCGAACAGGAATTGGTGGATGTCCAGAACAATTCACTAATCGGATTGGACCGAGCTGCAGCCCTTCGGACGGTTATTGTCCGCCGCATGACTGCCGAACAGGAGGCACAGGAAGAGGCTAAGAGGGCCGCGGAAGCACCCGCACCTCCTATCCCCGACCTGAAGCTTGCCACCAGAAGCTCCGCCAGTGCTACATCAGCTACCGGCAGCACTACTACTCCAGTAGAAGCCACGACCTCCAGCACATCCGGAACCCAGGAACCGGAGGAAGACTGGAAGGTCAGTAAGAACCGACGATCCGCTGCTCGGAAGCTCAAGAATCTCCCGGATTCTGCGAGAGCCGAGCCGAAACCCAGCACCTCAACCACTGGTAGTACTGCCATGGAGGTTGAGTCGTCTGACGAGGAGTCGGTGCACGAATCCTCGGTTGAGTATGATGAGAAGGCCACTCCATCAACTCAAACCGAGGCCGAACGTTGGGCTAACGCCAAATCCGGATTCAAAACCCGGATCCCGACGTGTTTCTCCGACTGTGCGTACGGAGTTAAGAAGGACGGCTCTACCCTCTATGCCTGTCCAGACTCAATCAATAAGAACGATGAGTCGGATGATGAAGATTGGATGCGCCTTTCGGACGAGGACCCCAATCCGAGCAAAGCCTATCGAAAGATGTGGCTTATGCTAAACCACACCGAAGGGTATTACACTTATACCCAGAGGAGGAAGCTGCGTTGGGCTTTAGAGAAGTGGTACGGTGACGATCAAAAGTCCTGTCCCTTCTCTATCTGCCAGGATGCGAGTGATGTCTCGATCCGGACCTGGAGTACTCCAGCCCGGTTCCAAAGGCATCTGGTAGAGGCCCACTTCCACCATCACCCGGTTTACATTTGTGATCCGAGTTATGGTAAGAAGGGCAAGAAGTGTACTACGAAGGTGCAATACAACCGACGTAGTGATCTGGCTAGACACCAGAAGAAATGCCACGCAGAAGGTTTGGACGGGGCCCGGAAGCGCATCATGGAGCTTCATCAGGAACTCATGAAGGAGTTCGATAGCCTGAGCGAGGATGCTTGGTCTAAGATCCGACCAGGGGACCAAGTCCTCTGCGAAGTTCCGAAGACCAAGGATTCGAAACTCCGAGCAAAGATAGTCCTGACTCCTGGAAAGGGTAAACTGGACATGCACGAGTCTCTCTGGCAGAAATGCGAGGAATCCGGAAAGGATGCAAAGAGAGCTCGTGAAAGGAGCAGGAGAGACCAGAACCGTGGCGGCAACGGTAATGGTCAGAGCACGACAAAACCGAAGGTCAGAGCAGAGGACCGTTCCAGGTCCCCTCTGACAAGGCACCCCGCAGAACAGGCTCAGGGCACTCCGGTGTTCAAGAAGCCTGAACCTGCCGGATACGCTGGAGCCGTATCTAAACCTGGGAAAGTGAGTTCTCGAAACTTTCCGTCCTTAAACCAGGGACCTGGACCTGAGAGCCAGACCTTGGTGGTAGGAAAGGATGGTCGCCTTATGCCAAAGAAGACCACCGCATCTGCTGCCGCCGGATCTGCATCCGCTCCAGCCGCCCCACCAGTTACCTTTACCCAGGAGCAGTTAAACATGTACCTGCAAATGGGACTGAAACAGAATGTACCACCTGCCTTCTGTGTACCAACGACAGGTGTGTCCGGGAGTCCTAAACCCGGAAGTGGTCCACAGGCCGCCTCGACTCCTCCTAAGGCTGTCGCGGCACCTGAGAAACCGAAGGACGCCATTACCATTAAAACTGGTAATGCGGAAGTTTGGTTTGAGAAGTCTCGCCAAGGGGAGGCAGATGTCCAGAAGGCCATCTACACCCATTGGGAGAAGACCGTTCGTGAGAAAGCGATCGAGTTTCATCAGGGTCTCCTAAACGAAACTCTGTTGTGTATGAAACAGGTGGGCGACGCTGAAAAGCAACGTCTCGAGACTCTCATCCGGGACGATGTAAAGGCCCAGGAGGAGGCTGCCTCAGCTGCTCAAGAAAAAGCAGCTATGGATGTACACGTGTTGGAAAAGCGTGTAAAGGAAGAGATCACTCGGAACACCAACCTGAACACTAAGTTCATGAGGGTGTTCGGAGTCGACTTGGACGAGTGGGACGGCACTCCCGAGTCGGCTTTAGCTCTTCTGAAGAAGAAGCATGCTAAGAAATCCGTTTAAAGCATGCTAGGGTTATTTCTTCCATAATTTTTTCCAACACCAAATGACCAGATATAGTCTTTGCGGAACCCTAAAAGGTCTGCGAATGCTTTTACTAGTGCATGAACACCTATGCTATGTGTTCCGGGTTCCTTTGACCAGTCTATTATTCAGGTTGTATAACATTTATTACACCCTGAATAGCCTATTCGGATTTATAATTTCATCCATGAACAATCCGATAGTAGACTTGCTGCTGTGAGACGTATCCGGATGCCAGTTCCAGACTCCTGCTGTTACCCGTGCTAACCAATTACTAGGATGGACTTTACGATTTACCTCTACAACTCATCTGTACTCCCGAATGGACTTATATCTCTACTACTATTACTTCCGGATCAACCTATATCGGACTATTATTTTACTTATGTCAACTAAAACTTAAAAAGGATTACGTTTTCTACACAGTTGACACATCCGGACTAATATTCTACAAATCTACACCATTCGGATATACTATAAACTTTAGCACGTCCATCCCGTGGTTAGCTGACCACACCTACCTACTAGTACCCGGAGGATACAGCAGAAGACTCCAGCAGCATTTATAATTCCTGTATATTGTATATAATGTCATATTTCTATTTTTCTATAATATTATATGTATGTACATATCCACTAGATACATATTATAATACGGGTACATAGACATTTCCTGATACGGATCTCTAATCACTATTAGTATTTATATTATAAGATCCGTTAAACTTCACCAGATAACACATATTATTGTCCTGCGAGACAAAATATATAATAAGTATAATGATCTGGTGCTATAAAGGTTATTAGGTACACGGTGATACTATATTATTATATTCATTACCACACCGTGATATTTTTTTCTTTTTTTTCAAGTGTATGTTATAAATAATCATATTCGTACTACTCACGGAATCCTTAACGGATTTGTATAATATTAATATACGACATGTCATTAGATAGTGATGTTACTATAACAGTCTTCTTTAAGACTACATATTCAAATGTGTTGTCAATGACTACAAACACACATACGGATGTTATTTTGTGATATGTTTTATTATCGACAGTTCCGTTACATATAGCTGTCATCATCACATGTATACGATTCATATTACTTGTCTTATTAATTATACCTGAAATATAATACAATATTATGTGGTATAATAATTAAATAGACAGTTCCGTTTCACATAACTGTCTCTTCTTCAAGTAATTCGTATAATATTTCAACATCCTAATCGTTATATGTAACTAAATTTCACTATCGAATATATATATATGACATCTGGTTCACAATTTATTTAGTGTTAATGTTATACCTATGGTTGTACCTCTATTACTAAAGGTTTAGACATGTAGAAATGTTATCCTAGTAATATTATATGTATAACACCCTCCTAAATGTCTGGGGGAGTGGTGTAGAGGTACACTTTACTAAACCATAGGAGTTGGGTACCGTCTGACGTGGCGGGTGAGTCGAGTCGTCGGACGTTCCTCAGGTTCCGGATAGGTGGCAGCACCGATCCGGGTCTGTGGGGACATCTGACGACGAACACCTGGGTCCGTATATAAAGCCCAGGGCTCAGCCGCTACGTCAGAGGCCCTTCTGGCCTCCACACTATGTAAACCACTGTCTTTTAATATTAGCTGCCTCTTTGATATCATTCGGCAGCCGTGAGTGTGCATTAAGTAATAAACCTAACCGTTGGCATACACTTGGAATACTGTCTTACTCTTTCTTTCCGAATCGTAAGACCCGAACCCCCCAGGTCCGTAAGGCCACAAACCCTTACAGTAGGCTGTTTATCCTCAAATGACCTGCCCTTTTTTGGTACAGATTTTCAATGCCACCGATGACCAAAATCTATGTCTGTGTACATGGTAAATTCTAATTTTGGGTCTAAAAATACACCAGAATGCACCAAATGTGTTGTAGAATTAATTTTTTTCTTGGTACTTACGCTAAAGGATGCTCCATCAGGTAGTTTTTTAAGTTCATTAAACCTATACTACAGAGGACGCCAGTGTCAGTTTTTAAAATACCCCTGGTTTACAGTGGTAGATTTTGGTCATCAGTGGAAGTGAAAAGTCATCAGTTATTACAGCAAGTTTGAGTGTCTATAGTTGACTCACAGGAGCAGTATTAGCAGTAGCATATACCGTATGCTGCGTTGCCCATTAACTTGTAACATTGCGGATAATCACTACAGCAATCGTATTTGTCTGTGTCTATGTCAACTGTAGTGTAGTTTTCACCAGCACAGTCTTATTCAGCGCGAAGGTGAAAATACTCCATTGCAGCAGCAACACTGGTGTCACCTTCCTTACTAGTAGCAGCAGCAGCAGCAGGAGCAGCTTCATTAGCAGCAGGGTTTACGTCAGTTGTAGTTTCTCCAGTGTAAGAGTGATAATGACCATCAGCAGTAGGAGCAGCAGCAGCAGCAGCAGCAGCATCGTTTACGCCACATAGGTCAGCTCTAGTTTCACCAGCACGGTCTTCTTCAACGTGAGGGTGATAATGCTTAACATCAGGAGTAGCAGTAGCACCAGCACCAGTAGCAGTAGCAGAGTATTTTTTCAGATATGTACCGTACACTGCGTTGCTTATAGCAATCTTGTTTTTTATGTTTATGTCAGCTGTAGTGTAACTACTAGAGAAGTTTTCACCAGCAGCAATACTGGTATTACCTTCCTTCTAGTAGCAGCAGAAGCAGCAGCAGCAGCAGTAGTTACATCAGTTGTAGTTTCTTCAGCGTAAGAGTGATAATGACCATCATCATCAGCAGCAGCAGCAGCGTCTATGTCACTTTCCACGTCAACTGTAGTTTCACCAGCATGGTTTTCTCCAGCATGGGGGTGATACTGCTTAATATCAGCAGTAGCAGTAACACCTACATTAGCTTCTTCATTAACACCAGCAGCAGTAGTACCACTTTCATCAGTAGCAGCAGATACATAGCGTGGTCGTAGCAAGTAAGAAGATGTATGAGACTGCCCCTTAACAGTAGTGCTGACATCATTAGCAGCAGGAGCAGACGCAGTAATTTTTACATCACCTAACTCGTAAGTAGAAGTAGGAGCGCTTTCATCCTCGGTCCTTAGCTGTAGCTTAGTTGGTGTTGAACACATGGTGATGGTTAAAGAGAGAGTGTGAGTGAATGAATTTTTTTTTCCTTCCTTATATACCCCTTTGGAGATAAGCCCCTAACTGTAGTTACAAACAGAGACGGTCGCTCAGTAGGTTCATCTCCTATAAACCCAACTTCACAGGGGGAAATAAACAATAGGAGAATCAGAAAACTTAACTCCACTTTTACATCATCAAAAGAGGGAAGGTGGTTCAAAGGAAAAAACGTTCCAGGGTACTTTAAGCCTATATATAAGCCTCACTTGGTTTGATCTCATAGTCATAAATGTGACCCAGCCTTACAAAAATGATACGCAAATCGCACATACAAAATGTTTAGTTATTGGTATATTCATTTACAGTTCATTAAGAGCTTTCATATGGTATATAACACTTGCATATTTTGAACCAGGTGATCCTCTATGAAGCTTTTTGTCTGTAAATTTAGTTGGATGAAGTAAATATTAATTAAACTGAGATAATTTGACATATTAAACATATAATATTTTATGAAATCTATATAAGACCTATATAACCCTATATAAGCATGAAAACTATAGAGTTTGATGTTTTTTAGGCATTTGGGGTTTAAACTAAGTTTGGTAAGGAAGACTTTTGGAAAATTTACCCATAGGTTAGGAAAATGCTAAAATATCAATTTTAAAAAAAATTGATATTTTTGACACTATACAACTTGAGAAGCCTATATTTAGACTTCAAAATGTGTGACTTCAGTACCGCTTTGTTAGGATGGGTCAAAAATATCCTCCTTTGGTAGGGCGTCTGCCCTTTATTCTTAACCGTAGCCATAGTGAGTAAATCCATCAAAACACTTTTGATTTCTCTCTTACAAGATTATTTATTTTCCCTTTGTTGTTAACCACACCCTGTAGTTTTTGTATACAGTCTTTTGAACGCCTTAATTTCACAACATTCCATAAGCCTCTTATACACAAAAGGAAAAAAGATAAAAGACTAAAGGGGTTCTAACCACATAGCTACACATGGTAGAAAGTTTGTTCTTTATTCTTATCTGTAGCGAGTAATCCGATTGAAACACTTTCATTTCTCTCTTACAAGATTATATTTCCCTTTGTCGTTAACCACCCCTGTAGTTTTTGTATACAGACAAAATTTTGAACACCTTAATCTCCCAACATTCTATAATCCTCTTATACATGTAATACACATTAAGGTAATTACGACATTTGTTACACCTGTTATCCCACCTGATACCTTTATAATCCCAAAAAAGCGTTTTTTCCTTTTTCATGTTGATTAATCCAGGGCAAAAGGATCCAGGTAAAAACAGGATTAGTTCATTCTCTCGACTATATAAAGAACCCTAATTTCTTTTGGAAGGGAAGATCACGTCGACTCTCTCCTTTGACAGCATCAGTGGTAGGGCAGCAAAAGAAAAAACATGAGCAGCGTTAAGAGCATGTACAGCGACCGGAGTGAGTGGAGCAACAGCACCAGTAAAAGTATGTACAACAGTAGCAGCAGCAGTAGCAACAGCAGCAGCAGCAACAACAAGCTGTTAGCATGATACATGACTGTAGGGTTGCCAGGGTTTTCACTAGGGCTAAATTTAACCCTTTAAAGACCGCTGATGCGTTAATGCATTTTGACTATTGGTTGTCATGATGCACCAATGAAGTGCCGACACAACTGCTCACTAGCACTTCATTGGAACTTTATGCCAACCCTCTAGGAGTATATGTGCTGCAGTAGCAGCAGCAGCAGCAGTAGCAGCAGAAACAAACAGCAGCAGCAGTAGCACAGCAGCAGTAGCACAGCAGCAGAAGCAGCAGCAGCAGCAGTACAACATTAGTCACAGTAGTAGCTAGAAGTAAGGCAAACAAAACTAGCGTAAAGGGGTGGTAGTAAAAAGCAGCAGTAGCAGTAGAATTAGACTCAGTAAACGATCGTAGTAGAAGTAGTACTAGTAGAGGTACCAAAAGAAAAATACCACCAGTGTTACCCCCCATGTAAGGTACTTGGAGAACTACTACCAACCTTAAACTATAGCTTTTTTAATGACCACCCAGACAACCAATACATAGCTGTGGTATGGATATAATAAACAGAAATTTGTCACAAAAAATATGAAAAAAGAAAGAATAGTTGGTAGATTAGTGAGGTTCAAAGTTTGCCACCAGGTGTTTCTGTGTAAGTGGGAACATTTTGTTTTTAAGATAATTTAGTACATGATTAAAGTAATTCGTTTGAATGACCCATTCTATTTACCTTCAAACAGTTTTTTTTTTTCACGTTGCAGATTTGAATTAAATTGAGTCGACAGACTATTTAATAGGTACCCCTACCCCACTACAGTGTGAATACCACCACCTTTATTACCGCAATTTACTTTTGATTTTACTCAGTACTACTTGTAAAACCTTTGACATTTTTAAAAGGTGTCGACCAATGTCGACCTTGTTTATAGTTTACTTGAAGTTCTTTCGGCAAAAGAAACCGCTTCAGGTGTTAGGTCTGTATTTTTTAAACAATACCTAAACAAAATTGATATAGTACACCGTCAATATCGATCTAATTTACATCAATCAATGCATGTATGGTAAGTGAAAAGTCCAACCAAGCTCCTAGTAACATCACCTAGTGAGAAGTCGAGGAACTAATTGTTGCCCCCTTTACACGCCTCCCCTTTTGAAGGGGGGGTCTCAACCATGGATCGGTCAAGGCTGCACGTTTCCACCAAACAGATACCCCACCACCTGTCTCGGCACAAGGAGAGAGTGGGGTGTGTATGTGGTCCCAGTCTGGCTGCAGATATAGAGTCATTGAAACGGCAGTGTTAACAAAAGAGCTCTGTATTCCACACTATTAACGACAAACACACAATTTTTTGGACATTAAAACATGTCCGACAACATACTTCTTTTATCAAAACAAGATTCAAACCTCTACACACAACGTTGAATTTATTGCAATGAAATACATGTTACATTGGTCAAGTGATTATCTCAAAATAGAAATAGTGGCACCATCTTAAGCTAATTAAGGACAATGGTTTAATTAAAACATTCACTACCAGGTGCCGGTAGCATAAACCTTTTACACCGTCCTATGTAGTAAACACACAACCAAATACTACCAAGATTATATTCCACCTCACCATGAATCTAAATAGGTTCTCTTTAGAACCTCTGACCCCTTAAAGGGATCATAGGTTCTCTTTAGAACCACTTTTAACAATAAAAAAAATTCATCAACAGGCCGGGCCGTGAGCCTTCCGGCACCAACGATTGATTGATTGAATTTTTATCTCGCCTCCTGCCTTCCTTACGACCAAGTCTCAAGGGTGAGAGCTCCCGCGGGTTGTATCCACACCGAAGCGAGATTACCATTGTAGCGTTTTTGCCTGGACCCTGGTTTAGTGGGGAGGGGAAAAGAAATAATGGTAACTGAATCTATGGGAAGATAAAAAACACGCTCCTACTCATTTACCGAGGCAATGGTTCTTTAACATCCATCACTACATAGGCATAGTGAGAGATGGACAGGTCTGTTTTAAGTCATTTGTCGAGTTCAGGGTTTTGCTTTAAATTTTTGCCATCACCACAGAAAAAAGGTGTAGGTCTACTCCCGACTCTGCCGGGGGCAATTGCAACAGGGCCGGACATATCGGAGAGGACCAGTGACATTCGGGCAAAAAATGGAGTCAGACGAGATTAGCCTAATCGGTCAAGTAGGTAATGTGATATTAATATACTTTGGGTGTGCTATCTGCCACCACATCAAACGTTGTGCGAATGAACGGACATCTGTCATCCCTACATAAGTGAAATGGTATTTTCCAAATTGTACTGACATTTAAAAACAACCTTGGGAGGATTCTATTTTTAATGTACATGGGGTAGTCGCCAGTGTCCAAAGGTAAGACAGTAGGGATCCTGGATAATTTACACAATAAATCGAAACCAGTCATTTTGCATTTATAAGTTAAAATAGTTTTTCTAACTGTTCAAAAGACGGTGTGACAATGGGAAGTGGTGACAGATTTCTAGCATAAACCATATATGTTGGCGTCCACCTAGTTTTTCAGTGTCGTGGACAATGTCCACTCATTGTTTCCTCCAAAATACAACGTCCGCCATGTTTGGGGTGCTATAAATACTGATGAGTCAATACAGGTGTGATACTTGCATACGTATGTATACGGTACGTGAGGACGTAGTTTTATTTTAAAAAAAGAAAGGGGGCATGGTCTATCATGCAAATGTCTTCACCAAACAAGGTATACTTAATAAAAAAAAAAAAGCACTTTTACCCGACCCATAGGGTAGGGTAAAATAGGTTTGTTAATTTTTTTTTTTAAACAAGCCTTTAGCTTCCCTTAATAGATAAAAAAAAAGGTCCAAATTTTTTTTTTGGGCAAGCTTTAGCTTGCCTTAAAAAAAAACAAACTATTTTTTAGTCACACCCTCATTTACATAATAACCCACACCTCTTTATACTAATAAAAGGGTATGTCTACCTACATACAACTGATGAATTGGTTTTATACTTCAGTGAATTCTTTAAAGCGCCGTTGTTAAAACAAAATGTTCATAAAAACCTCAATTCATTAAAAGACTATTTACAGATGATTTCTAAAGAGAAACCAATAGGAGTATCAATTTCAACTTGTCCTCTCAAAAAAAAGGTCTATTATACAAACGAGGTCAAGGTCACCTGTGATGTCATAGGTCAAGGGGGCGTGGCCTATAATGCAAATGAGGTCAAAGGTCAAGGTCTCCTGTGACATCATAGGTCAAGGGGGCATGGCCTATCTTTTTTTTTTTTAAAGGTTGAAAGTTTTTATTGTCAAGTCACTAATTAAAATGAGTGATGAAATCTGACAATATGGTGATTCCTTTTAGTCATACAACAGTTTCAGTTTTCCAGCACATTCTAATGAATATAATGATACGATGTATATAGGTGAAGATGAGGCATACAATATGTATATAAAGCTTAAAAACTAGATTGGAGTGTATTTACAAAAGTAACAGGTTACATTATGTACAATCGACGAAAGATTATCATTGCAAAGGTTGGAGGTGATTAATCCCCCATAAATATAAATGCTTAAAAAAAAAGCTGATAGACAAATTTATTTAACGGAATTATGATCAGTAAGGAGACTTAATTATTTTCTACATATCTGAAGCAATATTTTTCACTAGAAACATGACATAAGAGACCAAAGACTATTATCATCGGCCCTAGAATTATAAAATTTTGAGATTAAGGCACCTAAGGATAGTGATGTCACATGAATAAGAGTAAGAGCCCATGTAGCTGGACGGATGGTCACCATTAGGATTCAATTATGAATAGAAGCCCAGTTAAGTCATTACAACCCATCCAGAGCTTCATTCACAATACAGTAAATAATAATGGTCATGCACAGCTAGATGGAGTCATTACAACCCCTCCCAGCAGAGCAGAACCATCATCCCATAAGAGAGCGGATGAGACTCCGAAATGAGGTGAAGTCATTACAACCCATCCCCTAGGACTCATACATCCCTCTTTACCTAATCGCCATCTGCCTGTGCAGGGTTGTTACTCTGTTTAGTCAAATCTAGTATAGCATAAATTTATTCTTTTCTTGAAGGTGAATTTATCAGCATTCAATTGGTACAATGAGCCCAAGTTGTCCCAAAGGCTTTTGCCCCTGAATAGCGGTGAATTATGATAACCATTGTTCCTTGCCCTGAAGGTCTTGAACTTTATACTAGCCTCGGAGCGCAGTCCTTCTTGCCTCTCACTGTGATCAATCCACTCATCCTTTTTGGACAATTTATACATGTAGCTCAACAAAAGTCTCTGGCGTCGGACTGCCAATGTGGTAATGCCAGCCGCGACATACATGTCGTCATCTGTCATATTTTTGCCCCTGTATATGGTTTTGAGTCCCCTCAACTGCATTCTCTCCAGTTTCTCTAGCATTACATCACTTCCTGCATCATGAACAAAGCTTGCATAATCAAAAAGACTCATAATTGTGCTTTTATGAACTTGTACAGCGGCATTCTCAGCTAACAGATTACGCAATTTACTGAACATAAAAAGCTTAACATGAACCTTCGAGATCAAGTCATTTAAAGCCGGGATGAAATTTAAGTTAGAATCAATTTTAAGTCCTAAATATGAATAACTGTTCACAGTTTCAAACATATTACCATACAGATAAAAATTTTTATCTTTACATTTTTTTAGTTTGGCGGAACTCCCAAACCAACATATTTTTGTTTTGTCCGTATTAACTGTTAAAAATTTTTCAGTACACCATTGGCCAACCTCCTTGATGGCATTTTGCAATCTGTCAATTATTAGATCTATTTTGTTATTTGCCGAGTAAACTACCAGGTCTACCAGGTCATTATGAATTGAGGCCACAACCCCTTGTGACATCACAGGTCACGTGACCAAATGGAGGCCTCTGATTGGCTGCAGGCCATGCCCCCTTGTGACGTCACAGGTCACATGACCAAATGGAGGCCTCTGATTGGCTGCAGGTCGAGTGAGTAATTAACAGTACTTAACTATAGTCCTGTTCCAATACATACAATACTACTACCATTGAAGCCAAGGCAGTATTGCCCGTAATGCTGTACCAGTGTTGTCATACCCCTCTCTTGGGTATCGTTAGCCAGGCATAGCATCTTGGCAGCTGACACCAGCCTATCCATATCTATGCCCAAGTTTTCAGTTTTGATTATATGCTATGATTATGATACATGAATGAGAATGAATAAGCCCTGGGTGTAGACTATGGCTAGAGGCTACACTCAGTCAGTAGGTGCTGCGCCAGGTGGGGAAGTCTGGAACTAAGGTCGCACACAATGCCAAACACAAAGACCACTTTTGTCGTCAACGGTATTGGGACAATCGCTAGTGGTGAAACAAAATTTATAAACCAGAGGCTTTCCCCCGACCCCTACTTTTATCATGAATCTTACATTAAACTGATATCACCTATAGTAAAGCCAGGCTGAAGACAGATGCATTTTGACAGGTCAGCCGGCCGCGACAAAATGTTATCATTGTAGTGTCAAATGAATAGCACTGTGGAAAAGGATGGCTTCTGCTCATCCAGAAAATGTAAAGTTTGTTGTTCTGATCCCAGTAGAAGAGGTAGAAAGCTATTAGGAAAGATATCATAAAGCTCTCTTCTTTTGGTGCTTGAATTACATTTCTATTGTGTGCGATTGTCACAAAATTGCCACTGGCAAAATTATGAAATCATGGAATCATATACAACAACCTATGCCCATATCAGGACTCGAACCCGTGCGGTCTACGCATTCGCATTCAAATTCCGTAGGCGGGACTGTCGCGTACTGCGTACCGCGTACTGCGTGCGACAGACCCAGAGAAGACTTAGTTTAAGCCGCGGATGGCGGGCTGTCAATTCGGCAACCCTGCTGGTGCTGCACCATGTGGTTAAACCGTGAACTAGAATACCAAAACAAGCCACAGTTGTCAACTGGGACAAGAGCTGAAAAATTCCCGTTTTTCTTTGTCAAAAATGATTCTTTCAACCCCTTCTACTAGGAGTAGATCAACAAACTTTACGTTTTCTGAATCAGCAGAGGCCAGTCTTTCGCACAGCACTATTCATTTTGGACGAGTGCTAGACGCGCAGCGGTCGGCGTTGAAGAAACATTGTATGGTACAAGGTGGAGGCCCAGGGGATGGAGGGCAAGTCCACATGATACCGAATACAGCCACGCCCTGGCGCTCTTTTAGGATACTATGCCAAATCCCCCTTTACTGCTCAACCGTTCGCGGACGGGACCTTGTATCAATGCTATTTCAATGAGAGTAGGCCCATAAGTCCCAGTCTATCAGGGGTTATGTTTCAACTAATTTTGAACTTTAATTACCTCTAAAAGTACCTTTACTAAATTTTCCCCATCCCAGGTGTCATTTTGTCATTCTCGAAAATATGTACAGAGCGATATAACCCCCGAACCTGACAGACAAATTTGATCTTTTGTATGTTTATTCCTTAGGATATTAAGCATCTTTTTAAGTGGTAATCATGTTATCATCATCAGTTTTGATATGTCTATTTAACAGCTAATTAATGGGAGAAAAAAGGAATAACTGTCAAAATATTGCCAATCAAAAAATATAGTGACCGAATGCGATTTTTCTGTTTTATATGATAGGATCCCGAAATGTCTAAATGCCTAGCAAATTTCATGGAAAAGGCCTGGGTCATTTTTTCATGAATCAACAAAATATGCCATGTTCTGGTGGGACCCGTGTGGACCCCAGTACTGTACTCCCCCTTTTTCCTGCAGCAGAGAAAACATTTAGATGGCTCTGGGGTACTATACAGAATTTTCTTCTGAACCTAAAACCAACATTAAGGTAATATACAGTCAAAAACACAGAAAAAAAATCATGCAACTTTTGAGAAGATATGTATGAACAACTGTGGTATGTGTTCTCTTCTCTACTCTCTGACAGCTCTAATGTAGGAAGGACAAAGCCATATTTATGTCAGTCCTCCCCCTGGCTTATGGGGTCTTTAGTCGGTCCTCACCATGTTCTGTGGGGTCCTTAATTAGGGTACTGGCTCTATACAACAGGAAGAGAAACATACATACATCACTTTTCATGTTACTCATAGACCCAAAGTCTGCTCTCAATCAACATTCTCATTTTTTTTAGTTTTCATTAACTGTCATATCCTTGGATGGTAATACTCATGTGTACATTAATTCAGATGAGAAAAGGGCCAGAAATTGAATACACTATTGTTGTATGAATGTGGACCACAAGACTTGAATTGTTATTAGACATTGGTGCATGCAGGTAAATATCTATAATGTTCCCTTCATACAGACACCATTTTGGTTCATATACCTTCTGCTGCTGGGATGTGGGATCCTTGTTCAGTCACCGCCCTGGAGTGTGGGGTCCTGTCATTTTAGTGCACATGTTGGTGATATCACTGATATCACTGATATCACGGAATTGGAACATCAATATAGATCAATATAAATTTATGTAAAAAGGGGTAGGCAGGTGCATGGATAAGGATATGTATTTTTTAAAGATGACTATTATCTAATTTGTTGGGAGATCATACAGGTACTATGTCAAAAATGATTTTTAGCAAGCACTTAAGTCTTTTGACCGGCACTATCTATGGGAAGATAAAAAGCACGCCCCTACACATTAACCGAGGCAATGGTTCTTTAACATCCATCACCACAAAGGCATAGTGAGAGATGGACAGGTCTGTTTTAAGTCATTTGTCGAGTTCAGGGTTTTGCTTTAAATTTTTGCCATCACCACAGAACAAAGAGTAGGTCTACTCCCGACTCTGGCAGGGGCCATTGCAACAGGGCGTGACACATCGGAGAGGACCGGGGACATTCGGGCAGAGAATGGAGTAAGACGACGTTAGCCTAATCGGTCAAGTAGGTAATGTGATATTAGATATACTTTGGGTGTGCTATTGGCCACCACATCAAACGTTGTGCGAATGAACGGACATCTGTCATCCCTACATAAGTGAAATGGTATTTCCCAAATGGTACTGACATTTAAAAACAACCTTGGGAGGATTCTATTTTTAATGTATATGGGGTGGTCGCTATAGTGTCCAAAGGTAAGATGGTAGGGACCCTGGATAATTTACACAATAAATCCAAACCAGTCATTTTGCATTTATCAGTTAAAATAGTTTTTCTAACTGTTCAAAAGACAGTGTGACAATGGGAAGTGGTGACAGATTTCTAGCATAAACCATATATGTTAGCGTCCACCTAGTTTTTCAGTGTGGTGGACAATGTCCACTCCTTGTTTCCTCTAAAATACAACGTCCGCCATATTTGGGGTGCTATAAATACTGATGAGTCAAAACAGGTGTGATACTTGCATACGTATGTATACGGTACGTGAGGAAGTAGTTTTATTTTTTTTAAAAAATGATGTAATTCCGCCACAGGGTGCTAGGTGGCGTTGCGACGACTACGCAAATTTAACGTACATGTATGGTTTAAACACCTTTTTCTGTAAATTAGTGGATGAGTGTGGGTATATAAGCTGACGCCGTGAAATGTTATAAACGGAGGCAGGCCACAGCATAAATCAGCAACACTCAGAACAACTCAAAAACAAAGTGGGCTGGCGACCGACTGTTACGGCAGCTGGTATGCTAAGGGTAGTCGGTCCCCAGGCGACTTTACCCCTAAATGTCCGTGAGCTGAGCTTCACCATTTTTTATTAAAACTAATAATAAACCATCCCAATATCCTTCTATCTGGCATGTGCAGTGGTGGTACTGAGCAAAGGTAGGGTCAACAAACTCCTAAACAGATTATATGTCTACTTACATACAACTGATGAATTGGTTTTATACTTCAGTAAATTCTTTAAAGCCAGGTTGTTAAAACAAAATGTTCATAAAGACCTCAATTCATTAAAAGACTATTTACAGATGTTTTCTAAAGAGAAACCAATAGGAGTATCAATTTCAACTTGGTCTCTTCAAAAAAAAAGGTCTATTATACAAATGAGGTCAAGGTCACCTGTGATGTCATAGGTCAAGGGGGCGTGGCCTATTATGCAAATGAGGTCAAAGGTCAAGGTCTCCTGTGACGTCATAGGTCAAGGGGGCATGGCCTATTATGAAATGAGGCCACAACCCCTTGTGACATCACAGGTCACGTGACCAAATGGAGGCCTCTGATTGGCTGCAGACCATGCCCCCTTGTGACGTCACAGGTCACGTGACCAAATGGAGGCCTCTGATTGGCTGCAGGTCGAGTGAGTAATTAACAGTACTTAACTATAGTCCTGTTCCGATACATACAATACTACTACTACTATTGAAGCCAAGGCAGTATTGCCCGTAATGCTGTACCAGTGTTGTCATACCCCTCTCTTGGGTATCGTTAGCCAGGCATAGCATCTTGGCAGCTGACACCAGCCTATCCATATCTATGCCCAAGTTTTCAGTTTTGATTATATGCTATGATTATGATACATGAATGAGAATGAATAAGCCCTGGGTGTAGACTATGGCTAGAGGCTACACTCAGTCAGTAGGTGCTGCGCCAGGTGGGGAAGTCTGGAACTAAGGTCGTACACAATGCCAAACACAAAGACCACTTTTGTCGTCAACGGTATTGGGACAACCCCTAGTGATGAAACAAAATTTAAAAACCCGAGGCTTTCCCCCAACCCCTTCTTTTATCATAAATCTTACATTAAACTGATATCACCTATAGTAAAGCCAGGCTGAAGACAAATGTTTTTTGACAGGTCAGCCGGCCGCGACAAAGTGTTATCATTGTAGTGTCAAATCAATAGCACTGTGGAAAAGGATGGCTTCTGCTCATCCAGAAAATGTAAAGTTTGTTGTTCTGATCCCAGTAGAAGAGGTAGAAAGCTATTAGGAAAGATATCATAAAGCTCTCTTCTTTTGGTGCTTGAATTACATTTCTGTTGTGTGCGATTGTCACAAAATTGCCACTGGCAAAATTATGAAATCATGAAATCATATACAACAACCTATGCCCATATCAGGACTCGAACCCGTGCGGTCTACGCATTCGCATTCAAATTCCGTAGGCGGGAGGCCGCGCGTACTGCGCGCGACAGACCCAGAGAAGACTTAGTTTAAGCCACGGATGGCGGGCTGTCAATTCGGCAACCCTGCTGGTGCTGCACCTTGTGGTTAAACTGTGAACTAGAATACCAAAACAAGCCACAGTTGTCAACTGGGACAAGAGCTGAAAAATTCCCATTTTTCTTTGTCAAAAATGATTCTTTCAACCCCTTCTACTGGGAGTAGATCAACAAACTTTACGTTTTCTGAATCAGCAGAGGCCAGTCTTTCACACAGCGCTATTCATTTTGGACGAGTGCTAGACGCACAGCGGTCGGCGTTGAAGAAACATTGTATGGTACAAGGTGGAGGCCCAGGGGATGGAGGGCAAGTCCACATGATACCGAATACAGCCACGCCCTGGCGCTCTTTTAGGATACTACGCCAAATCCCCCCTTCCTGCTCAACCGTTCGCGGACGGGACCTTGTGTCAATGCTATTTCAATGAGAGTAGGCCCATAAGTCCCAGTCTATCAGGGGTTATGTTTCAACTAATTTTGAACTTTAATTACCTCTAAAAGTACCTTAACTAAATTTTCCCCATCCCAGGTGTCATTTTGTCATTCTCAAAAATATGTACAGAGCGATATAACCCCCCCAACCTGACAGACAAATTTGATCTTTTGCATGTTTATTCCTTAGGATATTAAGCATCGTTTTAAGTGGTAATCATGTTATCATCATCAGTTTTGATATGTCTATTTAACAGCTAATTAATGGGAGAAAAAATAAAAAACTGTCAAAATATTGCCAATCAAAAAATATAGTGTCCGAATGCGATTTTTCTGTTTTATATGATAGGATCCCGAAATGTCTAAATGCCTAGCAGTAGAAGGGGTTGAAAGAATCATTTTTGACAAAGAAAAAAGGGAATTTTTCAGCTCTTGTCCCAGTTGACAACTGTGGCTTGTTTTGGTATTCTAGTTCATGGTTTATTCACACGGTGCAGCACCAGCAGGGTTGCCTAATTGACAGCCCGCCATCCGCTTCTTAACCTAAGTCTTTCCTGGATCTGTCGCCCGCAGTACGCCGTGGCCGTAGGCGGGAGTATTACCATCCAAGGATATGTCAGTTAATGAAAACTAAAAAAAAATGAGAATGTTGATTGAGAGCAGACTTTGGGTCTATGAGTAACATGAAAAGTGATGTATGTATGTTTCTATACCTGTCATATAGAGCAAATACCTTAATTAATGTGACCAGAACCTTAGGTTAATTGGGTCACAGGCAAGTTGTATACTAATACCTGCAGTGCTGAAGCTTTGAAGTGGGGAAGGACCCCACAGAACTTGGTGAGGACTGACTAAAGACCCCATAAGCCAGGGGGAGGACTGACATAAATATGGCTTTGTCCTTCCTACATTAGAGCTGTCAGAGAGTAGAGAAGAGAACACATACCATAGTTGTTCATACATATCTTCTCAAAAGTTGCATGATTATTTTTCTGTGTTTTTGACTGTATATTACCTTAATGTTGGTTTTAGGTTCAGAAGAAAATTCTGTATAGTACCCCAGAGCCATCTAAATGTTTTCTCTGCTGCAGGAAAAAGGGGGAGTACAGTACTGGGGTCCACACGGGTCCCACCAGAACATGGCATATTATGTTGATTTATGAAAAAATGACCGAGGCCTTTTCCATGAAATTTGCTAGCCATGTAGACATTTCGGGATCCTATCATATAAAACAGAAAAATTGCATTCGGTCCACATACATACAACAATAGTGAATTTAATTTCTGGCCCTTTTCTCATCTGAATTAATGTACACATGAGTAATACCATCCAAGGATATGTCAGTTAATGAAAACTAAAAAAAATGAGAATGTTGATTGAGAGCAGACTTAGGGTATATGAGTAACATGAAAAGTGATGTATGTATGTTTCTATTCCTGTCGTATAGAGCCAGTACCTTAATTAATGTGACCAGAACCTTAGGTTAATTGGGTCACAGAAACAGGCAAGTTGTATACTAATACCTGCAGTGCTGAAGCTTTGAAGTGGGGAAGGACCCCACAGAACTTGGTGAGGACTGACTAAAGACCCCATAAGCCAGGGGGAGGACTGACATAAATATGGCTTTGTCCTTCCTACATTAGAGCTGTCAGAGAGTAGAGAAGAGAACACATACCCTTTTTCCTGCAGCAGAGAAAACATTTAGATGGCTCTGGGGTACTATACAGAAATTTCTTCTGAACCTAAAACCAACATTAAGGTAATATACAGTCAAAAACACAGAAAAATAATCATGCAACTTTTGAGAAGATATGTATGAACAACTGTGGTATGTGTTCTCTTCACATGCCTACAGCAAACGGCAGGTGAAAATCAAAACAGACAGATACCCTACCGAGCGAAGGTCTCTGTGAAAATGGGATTAAATCTCTTTTAAGTCTTTGATCAATTTAAAAACCACAGTCAAGAGGCTTATCTCGGACGGGTACATGAGGGAGAGTGAAATTTTGTTCGCTCACACTTTCTCTGCCATCTTCGTCATGGAAACACCGACCTCTCTACAGACTATCAACTCTGAGAAACGCCGAATTTTATATCGATCCGTATGGATGGATGGACGCTGCTGCTACTGCTAGTGCTACTGCTTCTGCTGCTGCTGGTGCTGCTGCCATCACTTGTCACACCTAAACCCATAGACATCGCAGCTCTGGCTAAAGACCCTGAAGCGGGTAACCTCACCGGATATGGAGGTAAATATCTTGGATGCTGCTGCTGCTACTAGTGCTGTACAAGATGGCACATTATTACCACCACCACCCCCATCGCCCATGAATATAACTCTTCTGGAACCTCTAACGTTCAAGGTACTACCTTACCTACTCGTATTTTGTTAAAGGAGAAAATGTGTACTTGCGAACCGTTTTTTTTTTTTAAGAACAATTTCCTTTATTTGCAATATGATTTTTGAACGGCCTTCAAGCACATATTGTTGATAACACATGCAAATCTCAGGTAACCACCATACACCTTTTCATGTAGTCTCATAGGCAGCCATGATAGGATTAATTATAACTTTTGTGCACTTAGCAAAGGAATTAACAGTTTTATATATAATAAATAACAGATCACATTTTGTATATCGTGTTTCAGTATTGTTAAAAACACTGAAACATGCAACACTACAGATGATTATATTATTACCTTCATAGTAATATCATTTTGCATTTACCATTGGTAGTAATGGGGGGGAGGGGGGGAGGAAAGGGGGCAATGTTTTAACTGTATATATATTTACACAGTCGGCACCTTATCAGACAACATTTTCTTAACTCTTGTCTTAAATAATTCTGGGTCAGGGATGTTTCTTGTTTCAGGTGTTAAATCATTCCATACTGTTGATATTGTATGGTATAAACTTGTTTTGACAGAAGTTAAACTTTTAACCTTCTTCCATCCCATTGTCTTGTGTACAATAATCTTTGGTCTATATAAAATGGATTCTGTGCTCTCTTGAATGCCATAGTTGTTGTAAAATACCATTGTCTATCTATTAGATAATTAACTCCTATCAGGGCATGTACAAGATGGGTGGATGTTTTATTATCCATTCTTAATATAATTTTAAGACACCTGTTTTGCATTCTTTGTAATTTGTCATTCAATGTTTTTGATGTTGCTTGGTATAGTACACAACCATAGTCAAAAATTGGTAGTAGAAAGGTTTTGTAAATCAAGGATAGGGTATCTTGGTCGAGGATATATGAAATTCTTCTTAATTGGTAACTTCTAAATTCAAGTGTTTGTATTTGATTTCTAATGAAGACATCATACTTTAACTTAGAATCCAATGTTACTCCTAAATATTTGTATGATGGCACTTGGTGTATCTCTTGATTATTCAATTTCAGTACAATTATATTCTTTGTGTTGGGAAAGAAAATCATATATTTTGTCTTAGCAACATTCACTGTTAGCCAATTTTCTTTACACCATTTTGCATATTTGTCCAAGTCATTTTGCATTTTTGCAGTAGTGGATTGTAAATCTTTACCTGAAGTATATATAACGATGTCATCAGCAAATAACTCAATTTTACAATGCTTGCAACAGGATTCTACATTGTTAACATAAATTAAAAAGAACAGTGGTCCTAAAACAGACCCTTGAGGAACTCCAAAGGATATTTCTTCTGCAGGTGAGGTAATATTATTTGCCATTGTCAGTTGAAATCTGTCTTCTAAGTAATTTCGTAATAAATCTAAGGTTTTTCCAGTTATTCCATAATGTTTTAATTTGTCCAGAAGAACGGTATGATTCACTGTATCAAATGCTTTTTTTAAATCAATAAAAGTTGCCAAAGTAAATTTTCCTTCATTCTTGTTTAAATGTATGAATTCTGTAAGCTTTCCAATTGTCTCGACAGTGGATCTATTTTTCCTATAACCTCCTCATGCATCTGTCAATATTTTGTGTCTCTCAAGATACTGTGATAGGTAATCATGAATAATATGTTCACATATTTTTCCAGGAAGTGGTAGTAGTGATATTGGTCTATAATTATTTACTGAAGATTTATCACCAGATTTGAAAATAGGAACCACTTTGGCTACCTTCCATTCATTGGGGTACAGTCCGGTTGAATATGAGACATTCAGTAAGTAGGTGAAAACATGGGTTATATGCAGAAGCCCGGGTTTTAATACAACTGTTGGTGTACTATCAATTGCTGAAGATTTTCCAATGTCGACATTATTTAGGTGTTTTTTTTACCATTTCATTGTCTATTATAAGGTCTTCGATTTTTGTTAAATCTTGCCTTTGTATGGGTGGGGTCCATCTCCTATCAAAATTTGTTACAAGTTCAGAACCAATTTTACTGAAAAAAGAATTAATATACTGTGCTGTAGTATCATGTGGAATGTATTCACCTTGATTATTTTTTAAAACAATACAAGGATTATTTGCTTCTTTCAGGGGGAACGCTTTGTTTAACTTGAACCAGAACTTTTTTGGATTACCTTGATATGGCTAGATACATTCAGATTTTCATATTCATTGTTTACAATGTAATCATTTCTAATATATGACATAACTCCACCAGCAGTTTTTACTATACCATCTTTGTCTAGCCATGTTCTATCATTTTGATATAATGTGTAACCTGGTATACTGTAGTTGATAGTAAGATCGTTAGGTTTCAGCCATGTCTCTGATATGGTAAAAACATCCACATTTTTTTGTAGTTAAATATACCATTAATTGTGGAAGTTTCTTTTTAACACTTCTCATATTAAAATGGGTAACAACTAAGCCCTGTCCCAGATCCAATGGTGTTTTATCCAGTATCATAAGACCAATCTTGTTTGTATATTCTAAGCAGTGCCTGTGCTTTGCTTATTTGAAGTTTCCCCGGTGGGTCCCCAGCCTCCCCCCCCACCCTTCATCAAGATTTTTTCACTTAGTTTTTTGTACAAAATTAGAGGTAAAAACATCTTTTATCAAAATATATACCTTTATGATAGATACACTCAATACATGTGTATGAGAGAATAAGCATTTTTTGCCTCTCTCATATGTGAACACATGGGGAGTTAATACGATTATAATAATCTTAATGTTTTATAATGTATGTATACCTCTGTTGGTTTGTGGGATTGTACTTATTGTTGATAACAAGTATTTTCCACTCGCCATAATGTGAATACAATGCTAATTTCTGGATATATGTGGCTAGGAGCAACAGAGGTTGTATAATTGTTTTACCTTGCGATCCTGAGCTGTTAGCTTACCGTTGGGGTGGGTATATTAAATTCTCTCTCTTAAGACTACAATTTTAACACAACAGTTGAGAGAATTTAATATTTCAATTTTTAGCAACCATTCTATTCATCTCCCTTATTTTTAAAAACAATGGGTGATTTGTCGAATGTGCAGGAGTATTATATTTAATCAAATAATTGTCTTTATGTGATTAACCAGTACTCATGCCCAGGCTTGAAGGAGCTCTGTGGAGGGATGTAATCCATCTCGTAATTTGTCATAGTGTTCCTTTCTACCTATGCTGGTATGCGACTGGTGTACGAATCTGCTAATCCATGGCGTAGTTAGGTTGGACATCCTGTTGACATGGTATATATGTTGGTTTATATCCCATACCGCTGCATTGACAATTTTTTGTCTATTTTCAGTAGCATTTGTACACACTTTGTTTAGTTGCAGACCTGTTATTGGAGCAATTACGACAGTAGTGTTTGGGGCATTTTCTTCGAATTTTCTTTTCACGTCTATAATCATACACTCCATAGCATTTCAGGGGTAGCCTAGTCAAATGTATAGTATGGGGCCATTCCTTGTGCTGGAGGTGGATGTGGTGTGGTAAAGTGTGGTAATTTCTCCCGGATTCGCCATGGCATAAGCTAGCGCGCTGTTGGCACTGTCAACAAAGGTCGCTTCAGGTTTGAACCAGACCCGTATTTTGGCATTGCTGTTATTGATTGAGTCTATTTCCGTTTGTAGGTATCTTCCTCTACTGTCCATGAATATAATAACTGTATTGGGAATAACCTGCTTATGGTGTTCGGTACTGCTGCGGGTGTAAATCTTCTCCATTTTCTTCTACCGCCCGGTCGGAGTCACCGTCTTGGTCTAGTGTCAACTGATGATGCATTCGATGGTTCTCCGTGTAGTCCTTCAGTAATTTTCCTAGTCTGTTTTCACCAGGAATGTTTGTGTCATAGATTTCATTCTGCCTTGCTAGTGTTAGCCCACATGCAAAGTACTTGTCTGGAGTAGCTTCATAGAGGTTACCATTGGTGTTCAACAGGTAATTTCTGTGTTTTTCATTCTGATCGAATTTTAAATCTACACAGATTGCTATTGTATTGTCTTTGTCATAGTCCAGCCAGTCCTTATTTTCTTTAATCTGTTCTCCTTCCCTCTTGGCTTCAAAAGGATCATCCATTTTCCTTATTCTTCTTGCCAGGTCCTCCATACCATGTAGTCTAGCTTTTTCAGCTTGGTATAGTGTTTCAGCGCTGGAGTATGTAAACCCGTCAAATTCAATTTCGCAATGGCTAAAGTTCGACACTAGTGCATGTGGTCCTTAAAAAAACTAATCCATCTCTTACAGGTATTGTTTTCGCATCTGATAGCCTGTGCCCTTCTGGTAGAAGTTCCAGTTGATCATATGTATAACGTTTCTTGTTATAGATTATGCTCAATCCCTTCATTTTGACTTCTAGGGTACCATTGCCAAATTTTTCTTCAAGCCTCCTGATGTGGCCTACTAGGTATCTAATATCTATCTAATATCTATCTGTTGTCCTCTGGTGACATATCATCATTAATATACACCTTTTTCAGGTAGGATTATCCTTCAAATTTTTAAGGTGCTTGAAGATGTTAACTTTTCGTTTCATGGTATGAAACTTGAGCATGATAGGTCAAACGCGCCCCTCTTGTCTTGGCGCGCCTACCCGGTAGAAGGCTGTCAAGTTGTCAACTGTCTTGTCCACCCCTAAGTCGATGAACAATTGATTAACCCTTGTCTTGGTATCTTTGAATCCATTTTCTGGTATTCCCTCAATAGTGAGATTAAGTTTCCTTCTATCCTGTTCCAAGAATTCTATTCTTTTTTCAAGATTTTCAATTGTATAGGACTGTCTTTCCAATGCTGAAAGTGTTCTATCAAGCTTATCTGACAGCCTCGATTGGTTTTCAATATATTCATCCAGCGACTGTGTAAGCTCCTTTATGTTGGTATTCACCTCCTCATTTCTTTGTTTACCTTGTGTTTCAAGGTTTGTGATTCTATTTCCTATTTCTTTTAACTGTTCTTGTATGCTTTTATTTGCGTCTGCTATTGGAGTATGTCCTTGGCTTCCTCCTCCTCTATGACCAGGCGCCATCTTGTTTTTATCTTCAGCTCGTTGTCTACCCTGAGATCTTGTTTGACGGTCTGAATCCTGTGACATGCTATGGTACCAAATATATATATATCCTAGGTTGATCCCCAGCTGCTCATTTATAGTTGTACCGGTTCATTTGCATTGTTTACGTTGCTTTTCCTTGTGTATATTGGAATATTACGTCCCCTTGCTGTGGGCGCATGTCTACTCGGCCATGGTTCATTCCACATGTTTTACACATGGGAAATAATCAATGCAACAGATGTGCTTTTCTTTAAAGCACTGTTGTTAAAACAAAATGTTCATAAAGGACTCTTTTCTAATCAGACATTCGATTCATTAAAAGAGTGTTTCAAAGATGTTTTCTTGAGAGGGACCGATGTCTTCGCAGACAGATCAATAGGACTATATCAATTTTACAATCAGAAAACCTGTCCTCTCATCAAAAGACAGTATATGTTAGAATCTACTTACGCTTTAATGTTTCTTCTCGGGAAAAACTCAGACTTTTTACGGGATATGTGTAGTCATAACTCTGAGAGAATATTTAACACCTTCTGTCAAGAGTGTTTAGATCGTGTGCTCTGTAGAGAGTTTCATTTTGAAAATGTACATAACGCTCTACTGAGAAGTGTCATGTCCACACAAACTGAATGGCATACTTGGTATTATACTTCAGCAGATTTCTATTGTAATTTAGATGAATAGTGGACAGGGGGTATGACTTACACCATTCCTACATTTTGAAAGAACACTTGCATGAAAACCGTATACAAAGATTACACTATGTACAGTCTAGATTATGATTAAAGATGAATGTATATACTTGCATTTTAATATATTTTGATAAAATAAAAGTGAAATGTATTTGATATATCTCATTTACATAATTAACCTCGTCCACGTAATCACATGACCACCTATTTGCATAATTAGCCCCGGCCCCTGATTAGGTCATGTTACCATGGTTACCAGAATGCTGGCCTCTGATTAGCTCAGAGGTGGTTGCTAATCCCCTAAATAGGTCACGTTGCCATGGCAATGGGTCACATGACCAAATGGAGGCCTCTGATTGGCTGCATCCTGAGTGAGTAATATCCTGTAGTTAGCTATAGTCCCGTTCCGATACATTATATACTACTGGGGATCGGTTCTGTTCACTGTGTAATACCCTTACTCACTGAAAAGCACCTCAAGCAAACATATTGGTATATGAATTAAAGGGGGGCTAGCACAGGTAAGACGTACCCACGTTAGCAAGTCATGTGACTACCCTTTGACAGTGTCAAAGACAGACTAAACCATTATTTCCAAGCAGAAACATAGGTCTAATGTACCCTAACCTATCCAATTGTCCTTGTCCAATTGTCCCAGTACAAATTCAGTCCAATTGGCATATCTGGCGAACGGCCGATCTGTCGAACTGTCCCACAGCTGGGGCGATACCATAGTTAGCTATAGTTACACTACAGGACTTTTCATCTTAACAAATAGATCTAGATCGACCCACCCCACACATGACTCTTATAGTGCCTATCAACCTGTGAAGCACAGGATACCCACTTAGTGCCGCTAAAGTGCTGTAAAACACAAATCAATCAATCAAAAACCACACATGACTCAGACGATATCCCGGGTACAATTAACAATATCACGAGAAAGCGTGGCACACTCGGCAGCTGCTCTGACTTCCCAGGTCTGACTTACGTGTTCTTATTGTTTTTCAAGCCCGACACTGAGTGTATGGACAGGACACATAGTCCCTCTGTGAGCCATGATGTCATAGCATGAGGAGTGATGTCACAGAGTGGCTTCACAGTGTGACGTCACAGATGGGATGGTGGAGCCCATGGCTGGTGGATATGGCAAGCGATGTGTTCAGCCCCTGATATCACAGTTTCCTCAGTTGATATCACAGTTTTTGTCACTGATATCACAGTTTTGGGATTTGATATCAGAGTTATTCTAGGAAAACCTTTGTATCAGGCTGATAATGTAGTTTACACAAGAAATTGGGGCTAATAAACTGATATTTCAGTAAATCAGACCAATCTATTAATTATTCTGCGTGTTATGTAAACTCCAGTATTGGGGTGAAACAGCAGTTTCTCAAAAACTCTGATATTGTCAATGGACCATTCTGGGTATTATTAATATTTTTCATATTTACTAATTTCTTCGCCATATAAAGCCTAAGCTCTGCCCACGATCTACACTCAATAATCTCCTGTGTCCCCAACAGGAACCAGGATCCATAAGCTATTACCAACCCTACTCCCTCCCATGGAACTCTGTGACATAAGGTACAAGGATGTAATAACATTCCAACCTTATCTACATCCACACAGTTCCACTGGAGGAAGTGCGATCCACCTGTGATGCCATATTTGGAATGAGAGGATATTTCACAATCTCCTCTCAATTCTCATTAACATAATCTACCCACAGGTGGCACTCTCTCTTTATGACATGCGTCACTATTCTATTGAGCCACGTGTATAGAACATTTCGCAATACTGTGAGCTGCTCAAGCCCTTAATATAAAAGGCAGCTTGAGCAGCTCCCAATCTATCTATTCTAAGCTCATCTCTCCCAACTTACACCTTACACCTATACCTAGAACCTATGACAGGTTGAGCTTTAGGATCAGAGGCAGAGCTTGGATATTGGCGAGTGTTATCATTGTTACCATCTTCATGAAACACTCATGTCAGCTATGCAATAAAAGGATCAAATGAACTTCTCTGGATTCCGTGTATATTCACTTCACCACTTGTAACGGTCCGTTGACAATATCACAGTTTTTAACTCTGATATCAATTAATGTTTCTAGCTGTGATATCATAGATTTTATCTTTGATATCAAAGTTTTTAGATGTGATATTGATGTCTTAGTTCTGATATCAGAGTTACATACATTGATATCAGAGTTATTAACTGTGATATCAAAGTTTAAAACTATGATATCAGAGTTTCTGATAAACTCATGTTTCGCCCCGATACTGGAGTTTACAGAATGAGAAATAACAGGAAATAATCAACACAAAGGCTTATTTTCTATACATGTATAAAATGAGAAAGAAAGTGGGGAAATGAATGTATCACAATATCAGTCTGATATGGCAATATTTCAGAAAACCTCTGATATCAGACTAGGAGACTCTGATATCAAAGTTGGAAACCCCTGATATCAAATTCTAAAATTTTGATATCAAATAAAGAAACTCTGATATCAATAAGGGGTGAACGTTTGGCTTGCCACATGTGCAAGAGCTGGGTAGCAACAGAACATAGAGCAGTGCTATGTATGACGTCATTAGTTCAGATGTGAATGCTAGCTGGTCCGCGCTACAAATCTACCCAGCCTACAAACTCTTCCGGCTGGAGTCTCCTTACAGCTCTGAAAAGAGAAATCTAGTGATGGGGTTAAAACCCATCCTCGCATGAGCTTCTGACTTCCATGAACTCCTCGCTTTCTTTTGTGCCTATACATGGGTAAAATTCGACATACGCGACATGGCGACATGGGGAGTGTTAAAATCCGACACACGCGACATGGTACTTTTAAAATCTGACGGACATGGGATCTGGTAGCGGATTGCATTAGATAAAGATCAACACGGCGACACGGCACTCTCTGTCACGGTAACACGGCCTTTATTCCCACAACCCATATATATAGGCACTCTTTTGCCTTTCTCTGATATAAATACTAGAATGTCTGATTGATGTAATAGAAGACAAAGTTTGAAAGTTGAAAACTCACAAAGTGATATGTAATGGCAGAAGTGCACTTGATCTAATCTCTACGCTGTTAAGCTAGGGATCCACTGCTGCAAGTTACTTGTGAATTGTACTCGTGCATGTCTACTCGCAGAAAACATTCAAGCAGAGGATCTGCTGCTGCGAGAGCATACCTGTGACGTCTGAGTGGCCTGCGACGACTTTCCCAGGAATCAAAAAGGTTTGATATTTGCAACTGCTCTCTGATCGTACTCGCACGAGTGCAATTCACAGCACAATTTGCAGCAGTGGATCCACCACTTTAGTCCTGCTTAGGCCAATGTAGATTTGCCCAGCTTGGCGAACAAGGTGGCGACCAATATAGGAGCCAGATATTCCTGCATAAGGGAGTGATCTTTTTTTAACAAAGGGGTGTTGGTGTGCTTACAACCCCCCCATCCCATCAGTAAAACGTTTTTGACTCTGCCCCCTCCTCTATAGGGAGTGACAATTGTGTGCTGAAGCGCCCTTTTAACCTATAGGAAACAGAGCCATTCCTGTATGGAGGTGGCCATCTTCAAATCAGTTATGTAACTGCCCCCAATGGCTATCTTGGATCTTGCAGAGGGTTGTGGGTAATCTCGTATCTTTCCCTCCACCCACAGAAAACAATGGGAATTGATAAGACTGATAAGCTGCTCCTGCCTCTATCTTAATCACTTTAGGTACTGGTCCATTGTTTTAGTTGTGAATGGAGCGGATTAGCCTGATAGGGAGACAATGGCTTGGATTTACTCAGCCTGGATTATATGTGCACTTCAAGAAAACTTTTAAAGTTTAATTTCTCTTTTATTTGAAGAACTAAGTCTACATAAACCTTATATTGTTTAACTTTAAACAACCATAATTATAATGTTGACAATAAGGTTTACATATGTCAGCAGGGAATAGCCTGTAGGCCCCTTATTGTCTTGTAGAAACGTTAACCAATGATAAACCAACTTTATACGGAGTATTTATGCATTTGACCCATCAAACAATGCTTTAATTAGCGTTTAATGTATGTTATGGGAACGCACGAGTGGGATTATTAACCCATAAACCCACGAGTGCGATCCCATAACATACATTAAGGCCTTTATCGAACATATTTCTCCATTTTGTATCAATTTCTTACCTTATAACCCAAGATTTAATCCAGGAGAAGACATTTTGTAAGTACATGCCATCTGCTCACTTTGCCAACCCACTGTGGCCATGTTGTCACTCTGTCCGACATACCTCCACCTTTACACTCATTTTTCGGGTATAATCCAAGCATGTCAAGTCCCATACTTCTAGCAGCGCCAAATATACGATCTCTAGTTGGTGTTCGCCTACATTTTGTATCCATTTTCTTATAAATAAATAAGAATCCATTGATTTTCCATACCGATCCAACGCACACGGCCCGGTACACGGCCATTTCGTCTTGTTTACGAAGCTGGTAGGTGCCCGGATCTACCTGACCTACTTTCAGGTCGGCAAGCAGCAATGGCGGGTGCTGAGACGTATCGCTATGGAAAATCATTGGATTCTTATTTATTTCGAAGAAAATGGCATGGCATGTTCATATAGGATATCTAAGGATGGTTCTCTGTTAATAACTCCACCAGGCTGCATTGAAATCTATGCTAACGAGCTCTGTAAACTTCAGGTATGTCGGACAACTTTTCCATATCTTCCATGTGTATTGTGTTCTACCACCGGTCGCCTTGGTATAGTGGACAGCGAGCTCGCCTCCTGCACCAGCAGCCGGGGATCGATTCCCCGTTGAACCATAAACGGTTTTAACTGGAAATGTATGGAGGAGTTGACTTTGTATACTTCTCCAATTTAATAACATGTCTGGATTGAAACCAGCAGCTTCTTGAAGACGAAGAAAAGGTGTCAAAGTGTGTTATGGCTGAATAAGGAACTGGGGTTATGAGCAAAAAAGCACTGTCGAGGCCCGAATAGTTAGATAATGCCTTATATCTACCATATAGGTGGTTCATGAACTAATCTCTAGATACAGATGGAGACAGATTATTCATGGAACCCTGTATCGTTTACTTTTGTCAAAAAGCAAATTATCTGAATAATATATTAGAAAAGTTTTAAGGAAAATGTAGATTAAAAAAGACAATTTCATTGTTTTTGTTGTAAAAAGAAAATATATAATAAAAATATGAGAAACTTACCCAAAATTCCATGTAATGAAGGGACAAACAAAAATTCTAAATAAATAAAACCATAGTGTTGTAGATTTTAATACAATAGTAGAGAATAGTCCTGTGAGACATGGTGCGGTGACTTGTAATCTTGTGTCTAGTTTCAGTTGGTGAGACTAATAGATAGGGCATACTATCATCTGGGCTTTTGGTAGTATATAGCAAATTCAACCTGAACTACCCACTGCAGCTAAGTACTAATAGCCTGTACACTGTCCATTCTGCATGCACCTCACTCAGCTGCCACAGGGACCTGTCTTATTCAATATTCAATGCCATGGTCAACAGGTGTGTCATTTTGAGTGTACACTGTCTCAGATCGCCAGGAGCCTGCTCTGCCCCCCCCCCCCACACACACCCAACTGCCAATCACCTTGTAATAGTCTGTACCTCTTCACGGGCCAGTGGTCAGCAAACCGGCCAGATCACTCTATCTCACAGTAGAGAGGGAGCTCAGTTTAAGTACCTCTGTGTACATACATGTTTTCAGTGTTCCACAAAATCGTTTAAATAATGAAAGGAGTAATTAGATTAATGTTTCATCACCAATAGCAAATACATATTCTGAGAAAGCATTATTTCAATGTAAACTAAAAAGGTTTACACAGAAAAGAATGTAGCAGTTCCACAAGGTGTCCTTACACTTCAACCTTCTCTGATTTACAAAAATGCACATATGGCAACACACACTTTAGCACTGATTTCTCCATAGAGATCTTTAATAGTGAATACTTTGTTCAAATACAGAAAATATGATCCAATTGTACCATAACCCACTGAGATGAAACCTGTACTACATATATATATAGTAGTTTCAGAATGAACAATTCCAAAAGAAAGGCTACAGAGATGCATTTCTGAATCTTAAAATGCTCTAATGCTAAACTGCTATAGGGCTCCAAATGATGAAATGTCTTATCTGCGAGTAAATTAAAAATATGAGATATATTCTGAAAATTCCTTCACTGATAAGTAAAGTACACACACTGTTACATTAGAATAGTGAGCAGGAATAGTCCATAGCAGAGGAGCCACAAACAAAAATAGATTGCAAGGCCTCCCTATCCCTTACACCGCGCTAATCACAATATATGCAAAGGAACTGTGAATATATAGGGGTATATTTCCCCACCAGATGGGACAGAATTATGGACTTCTGGTCATGAACTTTTAGAAACATTAGACAATTGATTATGTGAGATTTCTTTACTATATTTGATAACAGAAAATATTTTTCCATTTTTTCATGTGTAAATTAAAAAACTTTTAATTTTTCAAAATTCAATAATAAAAAGATATACATCTGACAAAGAAAAGGGGGCTTTCTAGTAAAATTGATTCAATGGTGGTGATCCACCTTAAAGCAACATTTCGGTATATAAATTGCTAACCATGTCCAGAACAATAGAGAGGTTTCTCTTGTCGATGCATAACTGCGGTATGAATCTTTAATTGATTTGGGCGTATAAACTGTTTAGTACAGTGAGGACACTTGTAAGGCTTATCTCCTGTGTGGGTCATTATGTGTTTCTTTAAGTCACATGACATTGAAAACCATTTACCACAATGAGAACACCCGTAAGGTTTCTCTCCTGTGTGGGTCCGTATATGAGACTTTAAACTACCCGGTTGTGCAAATCTTTTACCACAGTAAGAACAAGAATGAGGTTTTTCTCCTGTGTGGGTCATTATGTGTGTTCTTAAGTTAAATGCCTCTGTAAACTGTCTACTGCAATAAAAGCATGTGTATCGTTTCTCCCCTGTATGGGCCATCATGTGTCTCTTTAAGTGACTTGCCTGCAGAAACCATTTATCACATTGACAACACTTGTGAAGTCTCTCTCTACACTGAGGTTTCTCTCCTGTGTGGATCTTCATGTGTTTCCTTAAGTTACTAGCGAGTGTAAATAGTTTACTACATTTAGAACATTTATGCCGCCTTTCTCCGGTGTGGGTCACCATGTGTGTTTTTAGACTGCACGGCCATGTAAAACTTTTACTGCACATAGTACATGAGTAAGGTTTCTCCCCCCCTGTGTGGGTCCTTAGGTGTGTCTTTAAGCTACTTGCCCATGTGAAATGTTTATCACAGTGAGAACATTTGTAAGGTTTCTCTCCAGTGTGGATCATCATGTGTTTCTTTAAGTTACCTGCCTGTGTAAATGTTTTATCGCAGTGAGAACACCGGTGTGATTTCTCTCGTGTGTGGGATCTCACATGTGTCCTTAAATGAAGGCCATCACTAAATGTCTCATTACACCTAGCACACTGGAAACAGTCCTTGGTATTTGATGTGTGCCTCGTCATATGTTTCTTTAAGTTTGACACTTGTGTAAAGACTTCCCCACACTCTGTACACTGGTAAGGCTGATGTCTCTTGACGCACATGACAGCCTTTGATTCTGTGCCAAACTGACATACAGATGTTTCTACATCCGCAGACCCTGAACTGTTTGTTCGACTGGCAGTGACTGTGTCAAACAATAATGCCGGTATTATAACATGACTGTCAAGGTGGCCCAGCAGGTCTGCTGTATGAGGGAAGCCCCTCACACATGTAGCACATCTGGAGTAGTCCTGACCTGTGTGAATGACAGTGTGCTGGTTTAACTCCATGTTGTCTTCTATCCTCTGTTCACCTTGGGGTTTCCCTCCTATAAGGTGCATTATATCTGTCTTCAGGCTGTTTGCTCGGTTGGATTGTTTATCACAGTCATAACCCTTATGTGCCTGGGCTGAATGTGGTGGATTGACTGATTTGTCTGCCTCTTCAGGTGCTGAAGGTACTAAAAGTATCATACCTGGTTCTTCAGGTCTTTCTACAGAATGTGGCAAATCTGCTCTACATGCCTCTTCAGGTGTCTCTAATGATCTTGGCAAATCCACCTTTTTTAATGAACTTGGCAGATCCATATCTTTAGAAGTCTCTATTGAATGCTGTGAATCTGCTGTATCTGCCTCTTCTGGCACCTCAGGAGTACAAAGTGAGTGTTCTTTAACCGACTTGGGCAGACCATCTTTACTAGTGGGTAGATAGTCACAAGTATAATCTACATGGATTGACAAGTGTTCCTGGAGACCAATTGATGTACTAAAATCTTTATCACAAAAAATACACTCATGGACAATCTGAGGCTCCTGTTCTATGTCAGTCTGAGTATAAGTCTGTTCAGTGTTTAGGTGTTTTGACCATCCATGAGTAAGGTCTGTGTTATAGTTAAGGAACACGCATGTTCCCTGAAGGTGTGCTGCCTTCCTGATTGTGTCGTCATAGGTAATCATAGCATCACTAACATAGAGTCCAGCCATGGCCTTCTTGGCTATGTACCCTATGTGTGCCATGTAACCTTTTACCTCCGCTTGTGATGACCAGTTAAAGTCCACGCCCCATCTCATAGAGGCATACACCAACTCAGTGAAAGGAACATCTGTTAGAGGTTTATCATCCCCTATGTAGGTGCCAATGTCAAATTTACTCCTGTAATTTCCATTAGAAGTTTGGTCATCCACCCTCATTTTGGCTGGAGCCCACTGAGGTGCCTCAACTATTGGTGCTGCCATAGCTGAGATAGACGAGTTCAATGACTTGACATTCTGGTACCAGAAATGTGTCGGTGTTGGGAGCTGCACCACTCAAACTATTCTCTCCTGCAATAAATTAATATTTGCTGAAATATCATATATAAAGGAACATTTGTGTGTTTATTGTCAGGCTTGCTCTAAAGTATTTGATATTGTATAGAACATACCATATTCATTCTAACAGGCTCACATGTGTGGAAATTTAATTGTTAGATGCTCAAAACATCAATACAAAATTAATTCTAATAGGCGCACCCCTTACAGCCTAAAAATCGTTGTTTTTGCTATCAAAATTTCTGTTATTGCACTGCATTTGCATGATTTGAGATCCCAAAAGGTGGGGTGTGCAGTTATTAGAGCATGTGCACAGAATAAATATGGTATTTCATGCTCTCTTCCGAAAAAGTAGTTCTGTCTGTAATGATAGCAGTCATATAACTTGTGGCGGTCCCGAGTCATCCTCGAAGTACCTTCATGGTCCTTGTGGGCCACATCGAGAGCACCTCTCTTACCTGACGCCTGGGGGCGCTGGAGTCCAGTGCCACGTCACCACATGGTCACGTGGCCCTCGACTCTGGTGTATATAAGGCCGTTGTACGGCCTTCCTCAGGGTCAGTCCAGTCGTGACAGACCATCGTGAGCGATGGTTGGCGGCTGCCCGACCACCATGTAATAATACTTCTCTGTGCTGTTGCACGGAGAAGGTATATGTGGCTTGTTAAACATAGACACTAGAAGGCTGTGCTAGTCGTCTAGTGTCGAAAGTAGTTCAAACACTACTACCTGTAAACTGTCATCGAGAATGGCTGATGCCTATGCGTTATTGACAATAAAGTTTTAACTGGAACCTGAATAGTTGTTCTTCGTTGTCTATCGAAAGATTCGATTAGCATCGAGGGGTAGAACACTACAAACTTAGGGAGTGATCATTTTTTAAAAACAGGGGGGGCCGGTAGGTTTGAGGGGGGGTCAGAATTTTTTCAACCCCTTGACCGGGGGGTCAGAATTTTTTCAGTACCTCTGATGGGGGGGTCAAAATAATTTCACCTGTTTTCAGTGAAAAACCCTGTGCGTTACTATAGGCTAGAAGGGGACGTTCACGCGTGATTTTTGTCCCTTATGGGGGGGTGAAAAAATGTTACCCCCTCGAGAGGGGGGGTCGAAATTCTTTTTGCGCGTCCGCGCGCACACCCACCAGCCCCCCCCCTGTTGTTAAAAAATGATCACTCCCTTATAAGGCACACCTTAAGCTTGAGATGGCTGAATTTATTTTTATTGCTAGCTGTGGGGGGAGGGGGCTTGATGGAACTTTGCAAACTGGCAATCTTTTTTCTAACACACCACTAATATGATAAAAGTTATCACAACTCCCAACTAAGGATAACTAAGAACTGACCCTAGCCCAAAAAAAGTATATGCGTGTGGAATGATGAGTCACAATGAGTACTTGATTATCCCCCTTATTTAGATTTGCCCCCCTCCCCAGTGTGGAGATTTATTAGGTTTAGGCCGCCCCCCAGGGGAGCTCTTTTTTTCTTTTTCAAAATGCTGTCCTACAACCCACCTCCCCACCTGACAATAAAGGATAATAAATGATTCAGCCGCATTTCAATGTTAGGGGGTATTATAAACTTGTAAGGGCTACATTGGGAAGGGTGTCAGTGCCCACCCCCACCCCAGCTCAGCTGACAAGGGAGTGGTCATTATTTATCAACAGGGCTCCTCTCGACGGCGGGGGGCGCAAAGAATGATCTGTAGTTCTATCTAAAGAAGTGCATGGACTTTTTTGCTTAAGAGGGTAAATCTGTTATGCCCCTCCCCTGAAGAGGGGTCAAAATTTCCTATGCCCCCGCAGGAGGAATCTGAATCTCCCCCCCCCCCTGAAACCCACTCACCCCCTCTGTTGATAAATAATGACCACTCACCAATAGCTAAAGCTCATTGCCGTATATTGGGGACCAAAAACTTAGTTTTTCCTATTTTTGCACCTTCAAAATGGTGCTGTGTCTCTCATAGTTGGCCGATCTACACAATTCTTTCACCATGTAAAAGTACACAATTAGGGCATTATTTCTAGATACCTCATTAAGTTTTTGGTGAAAATTAAAAATATTTTATCTTGTATCAAAGTGTGAGTTTCAGAAGCGAAAACCATGAAAAAACACCTACTTCTCCATCTTTAGGCTAAAATTACTATGAAAAAGTGAGTGATGACCCCCTATTTTCATTAATTCATCTTTTAGAGTGAGAAACAAGCTTTTTAAATATGTTTTTACATTTTATATGCCTCTAATAGTTTATATTCTACCAAAAGATATGTATTTTTTTGAAAACTAACTAAAATCGCCATTTTGACCCGTCCTTTGATACAATTTTTCCCTATAGCATTTAACATGATCCCTATATATGAGAAAAAATGGAGCAAGAAAAAGAAAAAACATGGATTTTGTATCACATTTATGAGTTCTTTCAATATACTGGATAGCTTAGATATTCATGCATTTGTTGGGATTATCCATTGCGGTACTTCATGGTGACCTAATTCAACCTTGACCCCAATAACTGTGATTCAAGGTCAGACAGTGACCTACTTATACAAATGTAAGATATATGGTAACTAATATGATTTATATACTTCTGAAAAGTGTCAATGATATCTCTGACTTGGATTTGATGTCCCTGGTCCATTAAATCAAGATTTTGTTGTTTTATTAACAGAGAAATCCGTAATTTGCACCCAACCACCTGCTATTAATGCAGCTATTTTGCCCCAAATGGGCAGCAATTGGGCAGTATTTGCCCTGTTGTAATAATATGGCAGCTGAAAAAATTATCAAATATCTTCCAATTTCCAATAATTTTCAATATAGATATTCAAAACACCCTATACAAGACTAGGGTTGTGAAAAAACTAGGATATTTTATCATTAATTAGAAAAAAATAAGGCCCTCGTGCTGCAAATGCACCAGTCCCCAATATAGAGGAACGGACTATAGTTGCCTTGTCCCTCAAAGAAGAATACTGTGTCACAGAGGTCCAAGCTACCAGCCTTGGTTAGATACGGTAGCTACTATTTTAACAGGACTTTAATAGTCATATCTGTCATGAAAGTGAAAGCGTACCTCACATATAAGTTTATGCTGTTCTTTGCTTCCTTAAATTCTGTTTAAGTTGGCTGGTGTTAGTGGAGGCCACCGCCCACCACTTCGCTCTGTGCGTACCATCATATGCATAGGGTCCGGTGGCAGGTCTAGCTGTGAGCGGCGTGATCGGGTGAAGGCTGATCTACCAGAAGTTGTGAAGAATTTTCGTTAAAGTTGCAGCCCACTAAAATGACATGCAGAGACATCTAGTTTCATCCATGGGAACTAAATGTAAAGCACAGTGCTGCCACCTTCACTCAAATTACACAGTTACACTCAGTAGTATTCAGTGGGTCACTACTTTCACTGCCACTTCCTCAGGTCAACTTCCCCTGGCAGAGAATCAGGAGAAAGAGTGTTGAGAAATTGGATGATTTAGTTAATTAATGCATTTCTAAGGTAGGTGTTATAAGGTATATCTAGGTAGACTATCTGATGCAGTAGAAGAGTGGTCCCAATGGTGCATAATGATCATCAGTATCCTGAAGCCATCTTGAATCTTGAATCTATGCATTATGCCCAAGGTCTTTCATAGGAATAAGGTGGGGAGGAGGAGCTGAGCCTCAGCTCAGGAGAGCTGGGAAATGAAAATTAGCCCTTAATTCAGATTTGTCTGTAAAGGGACCCTCATTTCCCTTGTCCGGCGGGCGCTGACTCTTACCTGACGGGAGAGTCAGGCTTCCTGCATAGGGCTCATTTGTCAGGTGGCTGGAATTGTAGGACATGAATTTTTTATGTCGATTTCCACTTAAAGATGGCTTCCTAAGACATGTTGGTATCCATTTTGTGAGAAACCTTTAATACGGGGGCCCAGATTATTTTCAGGTCTCACAACAGAGGTGCTATTCATGAAATAATGTTATTCATGAAAATCTGCTTGGAGAGTGGAGATTGACTTCCTGTCTGGCAGAAAATGCACCTGCTGATAGCTGCCCGTTGCAACCCACACGGCATGTGCCAAATCTTGGAAAAGGGTGCGATGTAAAAGTTTCCAACAAAAGACACTCTTCCCACTCACAGACAGCAAAACTAAGGTGGTACTCTTGTCAATACCATAAGCTGATTGTTGGGGATTTATTTCTGTCAAATGTTACTCTTAGAAACTTGCCGTTTCTAGAGCACCTGAAAGTTTTAGGTATACCAGTCCCAGCGACTCAGTCCTTAACTGAGTCGCGCCCAGTGACTACATTTCCCCAGCTCATTTCACTTTTCTTTTTTTGGTAAGGGAGCTAGGTGACGTACCCTGCAAGCTACGGGCAGGGTGGCAGGAAGTGTTTCAGGGGAAAGGGCCAGGCCCAGGGAGAGCAGGGTAAAGAGGCTAGGATATGCAGGAATAAGCTCTTTGCAGGAATGATGCTGAACAGGAACACCACGTGGTGGATAGATGGGGAAATAGGGAGGGATAGCAGGGGATTGGGAGCCAGTAAGGTGGCCCCCAAGGGGTAAAAAATGACATGGCGACTTTTGGCCATTTTTTGGCGACATTTCGACTTTGTACCCTTTTAAAAGTGACATGTGACATTTCCAATCTTTAAAAAAGTGACATTTGATCTGAGACCTTAAATTTTGAGATTATTAGACATGTTTTTTCCCCCTAAAAAAGTGACATGTGACCTGAAACCTTACATTTTGGCGACATTGTGACCTCAGGGGGGGTCCCCTTGGGGGCCCCAGTAAGACAACTGTCAACAATCAGGAAAGTGACTATTGACATCCCGGTCAAAAATCAGATTGGCTGCTCAACTTACCCATGATAACTCCCTAAGCGAATAGGGCGTTCAGTCTATGTTTAGGGTCTCTGAGTACCAATTCATTTCTCACTGTGATTTGATATAGCCTCGTAGGCCGTATTGGAGAAATAATGACTATAAGTGAAATATATTCCATTACCAGGGGCCTGACTTTCCTTATGTTAGAATGTATTAAAATGCTACAAAATAATATCAGATACGGACCACACATACGGACGTCCGTATATCACATATGGACGTCCGTATATCACATATGGACGTCCGTATGTCACATACGGATGTCCACATGTCAGTTTTAGGAAACCACCTGGTACCCCCCTAGCCGTATTTCATTTACCAACATAGGGAGGTCCGTATGTGATATACGGACGTCCGTATCTGTCCATAAGATAAGGAAAGACAGGGCCCAGAACATGTTTACCACATTTTTGAAGGCGCAGCTTAAGTAAAAAGCCATCCCAGTTTTTTGCTAGAGACCACTTTCTGCCACCTACCCAAATTTGCCTTGTTTTGCAGTGAATAAATAAAATACTTAGCAATCTTCCCTCTACACCCCAGTAGACAAGCAAATATGACAAAATCATGCTAATTATAGATAGATACAAAGCCAACGATTCAGGGATTTTTTTAAATGCCTCATAGTATTCACTGAGCACTCTACTGCAAAGTGGTGAATGAGCACCAGCGCCCTCTGAAGTTTTGAATTGGTACTTAGAACCTTAGAAAAGCGAGAGAAAAAAACTTTGATTTTCAATCAGAATGGATGAAGGGGGTCCTGAGTAATGCAAATCTGAAGGAATTGTAGCTCTATCATCAGTAGTTCCTAATTAAAGGAACTTTTTCTACCAGAAAACAGGGTTTTGGGACAGACAATCTCACCACTTGCCATAGAGAGTGGTCTAGACTGCCGGTTAAGTTTCTGTGAATGTGGGGAGGGCCCTGTGTGTGCATCCTGAGCAGCCTGTGCAGTGAGTGGGACCTACCTGCGCTATAATAAAGGTAACACTGTGTAGTATTTGGGAACACAGGGTGTATCAATCTTACTATAAAATGCTGAGTTTTTCTATTCTAATCTTTTTGAGCTCTGGACAGAAGATTGTCAAGTTACAGAACATCCTGCTGCATTTCTATTTTCCTAGGAAAAAAGGGTTTGGCTCTTCTTGTGATCAAAATGCAGCACAGATGATAATGTAGCCCTATATCATACTAGTTCAATGCAATCAATTGATTTACCTAGTTTATCCCAGCATTATAGCCGAGTCTGGAGTTTTTGGAGAACCATCAATTTCCACTACCAAAGTGCATGCCTCCCCAGGTAGCTCAAAGTGGTCACTTACTCATTCATATAAAAACCATGATTCTACTACTATAAACCTTTTGGACAATGGCATGTATGTGTAGTATACATCTTCATGTTGTGTATTGAAGGTAAATACCCATAAATGGAAGATTAGTCTGAGAAGAGAGGAAAATAGGTGTGTGTCTGTGCCCAGTGAGCGTGGACTTAACACCCTATTTTGAACTAAGGGAGTGATCATTGTTTAACAACAGTGGGGGAGGGGTTTGAAGGGATGTCAGAATTTTTTCAACCCCTTCACCAGGGGGTAAAAAAAGTTGCACTTGATTTCAGCAATAACGCCTGCACTTTACTATAGGTTTAAAGGGTGCGTTCACAAGCAATTTTCCGTGAAGTTAGCATGTTAAAATGTCACATGACTAGCAGTGGCTATCATGACATATTTTTCCACTGGAGTGTGATGATTGGCCCTGTAACATTTTGTCTATGGGAAGTTACACACTACTGTATTTTTCAGCTATTCTCCTGTTGCCAACCCTCCATACTAAGAAATTGGGCTTTAAAAGTAGTGAATATGATCTGGCTGGTTCAAAATTGACCATCTATTTCTCCTAATAACTTTCAGGTATGTTTGATAATACTGTGATACTTAGGGAGTTATCATTTTTTAACAACACGGGGGGGGGGCTGGTGGGTTTAAGGTGGAGGGGTACGAATTTCCTCAAACTCTTGACTGGGGGGGTCAAAATAATTTCACCTGTTTTCAGCAAAAAAACAAGCATGTTACTATAGGGCAAAAGGGCAAGTTTGTATTTTTCTGCATTAAGTCCCACAGAAAGAAAACTTGTGTGTATGTATTAAGATCATTGGCAACATTTTCTAGCCAAAGAGCAGGTTGTCACAGGTAAAAAAGAGTTTTCCAGTATAAAATAAAGATACTTCCAGCAATAAGAATGGGGAGAATGACAATGTATCATGCCTAAAGTGTTGATAAAGATGAGTTATGTCATATAGATTTCACATTTGGCAGTTTTTGCCATCATGTGTAGTTTGTATAGAGCATGCTAGGTACCTTTAAGTCCCTCTCCACACTATTCACTCTCTTCTTATCCTTGTATCATGTTGTGTACTGACAAATTGATTGGTATTTGATAATTCTGTTGCAGGGATGAATTGATAGAGTGTTTGACCGATAGCCAACCATGTCAGTACAAGGGGTTAATACGGATCTTGGTACAACTATGTCTGCTGTAACAATGAAGGAGTTGGATGATGATCCAAGCCACCAGGAGCTCTGGTGGACCTTGGGTAAAGTCAAGCATGAGGCAGAAGAGTCAGCGACCCCAGCAGACCCCAAGAGTAAGTTTGACCTGGCCCCGTACATAGGGGAGAAACCTCTCACAGATGTAACCTTCACTGAGTTAGTGTATGCCTCTATGAGATGGGCCGTGGACTTTAACTGGATGTCACAAGCAGAGGTAAAAGGTTATATGGCACACATAGGGTACATAGCCATGAAGGCCATGGCAGGACTCTATGTTAGTGGTGCTATGAGCAGCTATGACGATAGTGTCAGGAAATTAGCGGACCTTCAAGGAACCTGTGTGTTCATGAGGTATAATCCTGACTTTACCCCGAGGCCTTTGAATGATGAATACACAGTGGAGGCCCAGCCTGACACGTTAAAGCAGCTGTACATATATTCTGATTGTAGTGAACAGTCTTTGCCATTACTGTCTGAGGGAAAAATGCCACACAATGTTGATGATATGGTAATGCATGACACGTACGATGAACAATTCAATGGAATGTCAGATGTCAGCAAGCACAAGCACACCGATCAAGAGAATGAATCTCATGTGTTCACACTGAAGGTCAATACTAAGCAACGAGCACCAGATCATGCATCTGACGCCGGGACTGTGACCATCAAATCAGAGACAGGAGTTGGAGAAGACCAAATCACAAGTCAGGATATCAATTCTGGACCTACTGGGTTATATGTGTCGACACATAGTCAAAATGATGAGACTGAGTCAATATCAGATGAAGTTGATCAAGCTCAGCTGATATCAAATGAAGATGATCAAGCACATGTCAAGAATGAAGTAACAAGCATTCAAACACTAAGACGAATAGAAGAAACATCTCTTAGATTACATGTGTCTACAGAGGGTCATAGTTATGAGACTCCAATAACCGAGGAAGACAATCAAGTACATGACGTAGAGGCACTGATAGAAGAAAATCCGCAAAATATGTTAACTCATCATGATGTAAGTCATATAGGGGAGAAAATTCAGAAACCTGCTGATGAAAAAGGAAAACCAGGGAAATCAAAAGAACCAAGGGCAGAAAAACACCACCAATGCACTGTCTGTGATAAAAAGTTTGAAGGCCAATATCTATTGAAACAACATATGAGATGTCATACAGGGGAGAGACCATACACATGCTTTGAATGTGGCAAACAGTATAAACAAAACGTTCACTTGAAGAGACACATGTTGAAGCACACTCCAGATGCAGCACCTCAAATATGCTGCCCTGTGTGTGATAAACGATTCTGGGGAAAAAGTGAATTAAAGCAGCACCTAAGAACCCACACGGGAGAGAAGCCTTATAAATGTACTCAGTGCAGCAGGAGCTTTGCTCGTTCATCAGCTCTGAAGGAACACATGGTGGTCCATTGTAAAGAACGACCTCACAAATGTTCATATTGTGGTGCTGGATTTAAAAACTCGTCCAACCTCAAAGCACACATGAGGTTACACACCGGTGAGAACTGCCACAAATGCCCCCAGTGTGATAAACTATTTCCTGCTCCTAGTTTGCTTCAAAAGCATATTCTGACACATGGAGATAAAAAACCATTTTTGTGTCCCGTCTGTGGTAAATCATTCAAGAATAGCACATCGCTACCTACACACATGCTCATTCACATGGATGAAAAACCATACAAATGTACTCAATGCCACAAAGGGTTTACAACTGTGGGCCAGTTAAACAAACACAAGGAAAATCACTCAGGATTAAAGACAAAAGATCTCTCAAAAGAGAAGAAGTACATTTGTTGTCATTGTGGTAAAATGTTTAGCAAGTCAGATATACTACGAGATCACATGATGATCCACACAGGTGAGAGACGTCACAAGTGTCCTCAGTGCGGTATGCAGTTTATACAGTCGGGTAACTATAGGAAACACCTGAGAACCCACACGGATGAAAGACCATATCAATGTTCTGTATGCAGCAAACTGTTCAGATGGGCCACAGGCTTACAAACACACATGATGATCCACACAGGGGAAAAACCTCACAAGTGTCAACAGTGTGGTAAAGCATTCTCAAGGGGGACTATGCTACGGAGACATATGAGGAGCCACACAGGGGAGAAACCTCATGCATGTCCTCATTGTGATAGGCACTTCAGTCAGCGGGGGAACTTGAGGCAGCACATGAGAATACACAGTGGTGAAAAGGCACATAAACCTAGTACTCAAAGTAGTAAATAATTGACAAAGATAGGTGATGTATAGAAGTGCACAGTGCGCTGCTATCATGAGCCATGAATATGACCTTAGCTGTCGAAATGGTGTTAAACATCTATTACTCACTCACTCACCATGAGCCAAGGAACCTGAAGCAGCACATGAGAGAAAAGGCACATAAACCTACTCAAAGTCGGTCCCGGATTGTTTAAGCACCAAAGTAATTTAAAATTTCATGTGGGCTCTCGTATACAAGACTGAAACTTACAGACTCACAAAAACAGAAGCCTTAAGGGTGTTCTCACTGGGGTAAAAGATTTGCAATGTCATGTGACTTCAGAAAACAAATCCCATCTCAGAAGTTTTGCAATTTCTCACATAATGTACCCAGCATATAATGATCATTGTATGAAAGCTGATGTAGGAAATATAACCCGCTAAACTACCTGCTCTTTTTCCCATCTATCTCAAAAGGACAGACTAATAGCTTATTTGTATCAGGAATATCATATCCTCTTGTGGGATTAGAATTTTACACGGTAAATGAAATACGATTACATGATACTTTGATAACTACAGACATACATGACTTATAACTGTGGCTGGTTTCAATAGCTCTGTCAGCCAATGTACATGGAAGAACACTTCTTGTAAGGACAATTATGTTCAATAAACATGATCAATCCATTCTTATTATAGCTTTATGATAAGATCACCCTGATTATGATTTATCTCTTGATGTCTTGGAATTATGTTACAGTTAGTTGTGGGAACTGCACACTAACAGAATACAAGACGTAAAAAAAACCAACAAATTTCTATGTCTGTAAATCATTTCTGATTTCAATAAGACTACAAGTAATGTAATTTTTTTGAACTGTGTTGTACAATGGTATGGACAGAACTTAACATCACAATATAAGACCTTTATTCTACAATTGTATTGTACAATATATCTATACAACATTCATATCTGAATTTTAAAAATATTGATACGAATCAAGTCTTCCTTGGGACTGCTGATGATCAATCATTTTGGCAGAAATAAAAAGAAGAAACAGGCTAACAGAAAGGGCATTCTATGGGGGAGCCCACAGGCCATACTGTCTGCTTTCCTGCTCAGAATTAACTAAATCTAATTTCAATATTAGTAAATGGTATTTCAGTAACTGTATATAAGGTGTAATGTCAGGGCAAATCTGTTCAATGAGCTACATTGAAGGTAGAATTCCTCTTTTGAGGATATAAAACCTTTGGCAGGGAAAGAATAATTGGTGTTTTTGTATCTCTTAGTTCATCTAGAGTGGAAACTTTAACATAACCCAGTAGGTCCATGCTGTCCCCACACTTTTCCTGCACCCAACGTGCCACATGCAATTTTATTGTGCTTCTCCAAGCAAACACTGTCTCGTTAGACATCCTTGTTGTCGACCACACAGATTTTTTCCTGGTTGTGGTGGCCACTTTTAGCCATTCCCTGACTGTTCTACTCATAGTCAAACCAGCAAACTTGTACAATTGTTTTGCAATATGTATTGGATGCCTTGCTAAATCCTCATATCTTAGCAAGCGGTAGTTTTCTCGAATTGACTTATGCATGCCCTGAATGCGTTGGCTGGCTCTGAGATCCCTCCTGAGAGTCCCACATAATTCCTTTGCCCACTCAGAAGCAGATCGCTTTTTCCCACCAGGAACACCACGAATGGATTGTATCTGTCCCCGTGGGTCTCGGACAAGGTGTATTATCTTTACTCCCTCTTTAAGCAAGGGAATAATAGCAGTTAGGTTATGAAGTACAATAGTCTTAATTACAATGGTTTGATGGTCACTGCAAGTCCTAGGCAGTTTGTCAAGTCTGTGTGGGTTGCAGCCATGGGCTATGGAGAATCCGTCTTGGTAATTCCTACAGAATACTCGCCTACCCCAAGTACTCACTCTATGGTAGCCATCTTTGTGGAACTCAACTACATCCTTAATAAAAGGTGCCAGATCACAATTAAGAAGCTGACCAAGGAAGTGTGCCCCCTTTTCAGCTATACGGTCAGCCTTCTGCTGTTTTCCTGAAGTGTCATTACCAGTCGTTGGAGGATATGTCTGCAATGGTTCAAACATGTAGTATGCCCCAGGCTGATGAGCGAAAATGTCTCCGAGGAAACTTGAACCGGACCGGAACATGGTATTGATAATAATCTTGTGTCCATCAAATACTTTTGAACTCTCCTCCCATCTAATTTGTTTTCCTATATAGTTCATTGAGGAAAATAATTTCATTTCTTCAAGTGAAAGACCTTGGCCCTTCCCCGGCTTTCCACCATGTTGGACACTTGGGATGAATCCGACATCTTGATAACAGTTACAATGTGGGTTGAATACCTTGTTCTGGTGGCTCCACATGTGTGTAAGTAGGACTGTGGTTAGGCAAAATAAGCAGAGCAGGTTAACAATGTAGAATGAGATACCATATCGCCTTCTCAGACCATGGATGTGTATACAGGGTTTACTGGCTAGGTACAGCTGGGTGTCCATCTTGGTAGAATGGTTTATCTAAAAGATTTCACCTAGAAGTAAAGATAAAGATCAGTGTTAAAAGACAAGATCATTTTGTCATCTATTTGTCCTTTTTATAACACTACATTATCTAAATGCAGGGAATGGACCACAAACCTTTCACCAGACTATTTTCATATATCAAGGGTCGACATGTACGAGGATTTTATCAACGCTAATGTCCAACATTCCTTGGCCTATCAGAGGAGATACGTACCTTGTACATTCAATGCACTGAGTTCAGGAGACTATTGTAAGCTGCAACCACAGCTTAAATGCTCGCTTGCTCTTCGTTTGGGGCAAAATATCCAAGTAAAATAATTTGCACTTACTTGATTCTCTATACCTTCATGTACATGTCACCACATGCCTGTATTATCGCTTAGTGGTGTGGGTATATACTAACATTGCATGACAACCACAGAGCTCACATAAACATGAAGCTCATAAAGACTTTTATGTCCAATAACTGATGGTCATAATTTGCGATTTATAGTTTTAGTGACAAGTCAGCTTGCCTGAATAGGTTAGTCAATCTTGCTAACATTGTTAGACATTGTTAGTCATATGTTAGTAATTGTGTTCAATTAGGCATTTTCCTAACCTAAATTAGATTTTTTCACTCAGAATTTTTCCTTTGTGAACACCATTAAAGTGCTCACTACAGTATTACTATTTGAGATTGTTGTTTGTTTTTGTCTCTTTTTTTTCTTCTGTTGTGTGAAAAGTTAATTAATTATTCACATGAGTTTGAGTCAATGAACTTTATGCAAAAATGCTGACCAATGGGCATGAAGTAACCATCCACCTGTACAATGTGCTGACCAATGGGCATGAAGTAACCACCCACCTGTACAATGTGCTGACCAATGGGCATGAAGTAACCATCCACCTGTACAATGTGCTGACCAATGGGCATGAAGTAACCACCCACCTGTACGATGTGCTGACCAATGGGCATGAAGTAACCACCCACCTGTAAGATGTGCTGACCAATGGGCATGAAGTAACCATCCACCTGTACAATGTGCTGACCAATGGGCATGAAGTAACCACCCACCTGTATGATGTGCTGACCAATGGGCATGAAGTAACCATCCACCTGTACAATGTGCTGACCAATGGGCATGAAGTAACCACCCACCTGTTCAATGTGCTGACTAATGGGCATGAAGTAACCACCCACCTGTTCAATGTGCTGACCAATGGGCATGAAGTAACCACCCACCTGTTCAATGTGCTGACCAATGGGCATGAAGTAACCACCCACCTGTTCAATGTGCTGACCAATGGGCATGAAGTAACCACCCACCTGTTCAATGTGCTGACCAATGGGCATGAAGTAACCACCCACCTGTACAATGTGCTGACCAATGGGCATGAAGTAACCACCCACCTGTATGATGTGCTGACCAATGGGCATGAAGTAACCACCCACCTGTTCAATGTGCTGACCAATGGGCATGAAGTAACCACCCACCTGTTCAATGTGCTGACCAATGGGCATGAAGTAACCACCCACCTGTTCAATGTGCTGACCAATGGGCATGACATATTGATGTACCATCCAGTACTTGATGGGTTGGGGACAATTACTGATTTTTCTTTTATAGTCTAGCAGTACTGTACTGTGCCCTAGGGGCAAATAATGAAAAGAACTGTTTTCGATATACAAATTCCATGCTCACATTTCAATCGACATAATATACATGTGCAAGCATAGTGTGTAAAGAGGTGTGGAATATTGAAGATTGATATTCTTTTGGCAACACTGTGGTACGTCAATTTTCACAGTATATGTATAAATCTACATGTGACCTACCAGTTTGAATCCTCCCTGTCTCCTACTTCTCTGTTTTGTAATTAAAATAAAGGTCATTAGTATCATGAATAACCGTTAAGTCTGGATGGTGCCTCCAGGCCCTGCTCCCTTTAGTGCAGTCATTAAGTGAAATGGTTTGGCACATTGGGCAGAAATCATGAAACTTGGGCAACAGGGGTTTTTGAGTATGCTGAATCCAAATCTAAGTGGATACATTAATTTTGATGAAGATTTCTACTTGTAATGTGGCAATGAAAATATAAAGTAGTCCATGACTTTTATTTGCATAAAATATAACTAATTTGCATATCATAATCAAGTCAATAATTCTAGTGGTCTCAAGTATCATGCACATAATCTAATGCTGACTAAACTTCTATTTTATTGATCAGAGTTTCAAATAGTTTTTTTTTCATTTATCATTTCGACTGTCACTAATTGGTATAAGTTATGCAAAATGTTTGGGAAAGAAGCTACTGAAGGAGGTGTTTTGTATGGTTCATGTCACATGAAAGAAATCTTATTGTAGCTATTTAAATAGGAGGGGGATGATAGGCCACATCAGCCGGTAATAGGCTGAATAGGCCAGGAATATGCTACATACGCCGGGAATGAGACAGGATATGAACTAGATAGGCATGGAATGAGGTAGATGGGCAGGAAATGAGCTGGATATCCCAGGGAGGAGCTAGATTGGCCAGGAATCAGCTAGATGGGTCAGGAATGAGCTGGATATGTCGGGAATGAGGTAGATAGGCAGCGAGAATATTAACTAGATAGGCCTGATATGAGCTAGAAGGACAGGGAATGTGCTAGACAGGCCAGAAATGAGCTAGCCATACAGGGAATAAGCTAGATATGCCAGGAATGAGCTAGATCTGGCTATAGGCCTGCCATGAGCTAAATAGGCCAGAATCAACAATAGTATTAGTCTACTGTACTCTTCTTGCCAGAATGAGCAAGATGGCCCAGGAATGTGCTGGGTAGGCTGGGATGAGCTGGATAGGCTGGGAATGTACTGGGTAGGCTGAGAATGAGGTGGATAGGCCTGGGATGTGCTGGATAGGCTGGGAATGAGCTGGATAGGCTGGGAATGTACTGGGTAGGCTGGAAATAAGCTGGATAGGCTGGGAATGTACTGGGTAGGCTGGGAATGAGCTGGGTAGGCTGGGAATGAGCTGGGTAGGCTGGGAATGTACTGGGTAGGCTGGGAATGAGCTGGATAGGCTGGGAATGTGCTGGATAGGCGGGGAATGAGCTGGATAGGCTGGGAATGTGCTGGATAGGCTGGGAATGAGCTGGATAGGCTGGGAATGAGCTGGATAGGCCTGGGATGAGCTGGATAGGCCTGGGATGAGCTGGATAGGCTGGGAATGGGCTGGATAGGCAAAGGATGAGCTGAATAGGCCTGGGAATGTGCTGGATAGGCCTGGGAATGAGCTGGACAGGCCTGGGAATGAGCTGGATAGGCATGGGATGTGCTGGGTAGGCTGGGAATGTGCTGGATAGGCTGGGAATGAGCTGGATAGGCCTGGGATAAGCTGGATAGGCTGGGAATGAGCTGGATAGGCCTGGGATGAGCTGGATAGGCCTGGGATGTGCTGGGTAGGCGGGGAATGAGCTGGATAGGCCATGGATGTGCTGGGTAGGCGGGGAATGAGCTGGATAGACCTGGGATGACCTGGATAGGCCTGGGATGTGCTGGGTAGGCTGGGAATGAGCTGGATAGGCCTCGGATTTGCTGGGTAGGCTGGGAATGAGCTGGATAAGCATGGGATGTGCTGGGTAGGCTGGGAATGAGGTGGATAGGCCTGGGATGTGCTGGGTAGGCTGAGAATGAGGTGGATAGGGAATAAGCTAGATATGCCAGGAATGAGCTAGATCTGGCTATAGGCCTGCCATGAGCTAAATAGGCCAGCATCAACAATAGTATTAGTCTACTGTACTCTTCTTGCCAGAATGAGCAAGATGGCCCAGGAATGTGCTGGGTAGGCTGGGATGAGCTGGATAGGCTGGGAATGTACTGGGTAGGCTGAGAATGAGGTGGATAGGCCTGGGATGTGCTGGATAGGCTGGGAATGAGCTGGATAGGCTGGGAATGTACTGGGTAGGCTGGAAATAAGCTGGATAGGCTAGGAATGTACTGGGTAGGCTGGGAATGAGCTGGGTAGGCTGGGAATGAGCTGGGTAGGCTGGGAATGTACTGGGTAGGCTGGGAATGAGCTGGATAGGCTGGGAATGTGCTGGATAGGCGGGGAATGAGCTGGATAGGCTCGGAATGTGCTGGATAGGCTGGGAATGAGCTGGATAGGCTGGGAATGAGCTGGATAGGCCTGGGATGAGCTGGATAGGCCTGGGATGAGCTGGATAGGCTGGGAATGAGCTGGATAGGCTAGGAATGGGCTGGATAGGCAAAGGATGAGCTGGATAGGCCTGGGAATGTGCTGGATAGGCCTGGGAATGAGCTGGACAGGCCTGGGAATGAGCTGGATAGGCATGGGATGTGCTGGGTAGGCTGGGAATGTGCTGGATAGGCTGGGAATGAGCTGGATAGGCCTGGGATAAGCTGGATAGGCTGGGAATGAGCTGGATAGGCCTGGGATGAGCTGGATAGGCCTGGGATGTGCTGGGTAGGCGGGGAATGAGCTGGATAGGCCATGGATGTGCTGGGTAGGCGGGGAATGAGCTGGATAGACCTGGGATGAGCTGGATAGGCCTGGGATGTGCTGGGTAGGCTGGGAATGAGCTGGATAGGCCTCGGATTTGCTGGGTAGGCTGGGAATGAGCTGGATAGGCATGGGATGTGCTGGGTAGGCTGGGAATGAGGTGGATAGGCCTGGGATGTGCTGGGTAGGCTGGGAATGAGGTGGATAGGCCTGGGATGTGCTGGATATGCTGGGAATGTGCTGGATAGGCCTGGGAATGTACTGGGTAGGCTTGGAATGTGCTGGGTAGGCTGGGAATGAGCTGGATAGGCTGGGAATGAGCTGGATAGGCTGGGATGAGCTGGATAGGCCTGGGATGTGCTGGGTAGGCGGGGAATGAACCGGATAGGCCTGGGATTTGCTGGGTGGGCTGGGAATGAGCTGGATAGGCATGGGATGTGCTGGGTAGGCTTGGAATGAGGTGGATAGGCCTGGGATGTGCTGGGTAGGCTGAGAATGAGGTGGATAGGCCTGGGAATGAGCTGGACAGGCCTGGGAATGAGCTGGATAGGCATGGGATGTGCTGGGTAGGCTGGGAATGTGCTGGATAGGCTGGGAATGAGCTGGATAGGCCTGGGATAAGCTGGATAGGCTGGGAATGAGCTGGATAGGCCTGGGATGAGCTGGATAGGCCTGGGATGTGCTGGGTAGGCGGGGAATGAGCTGGATAGGCCATGGATGTGCTGGGTAGGCGGGGGAATGAGCTGGATAGACCTGGGATGAGCTGGATAGGCCTGGGATGTGCTGGGTAGGCTGGGAATGAGCTGGATAGGCCTCGGATTTGCTGGGTAGGCTGGGAATGAGCTGGATAGGCATGGGATGTGCTGGGTAGGCTGGGAATGAGCTGGATAGGCCTGGGATGTGCTGGGTAGGCTGGGAATGAGGTGGATAGGCCTGGGATGTGCTGGATATGCTGGGAATGTGCTGGATAGGCCTGGGAATGTACTGGGTAGGCTTGGAATGTGCTGGGTAGGCTGGGAATGAGCTGGATAGGCTGGGAATAAGCTGGATAGGCTGGGAATGAGCTGGATAGGCCTGGGATGTGCTGGGTAGGCAGGGAATGAGCTGGATAGGCCTGGGATGAGCTGGATAGGCCTGGGATGTGCTGGGTAGGCGGGGAATGAACTGGATAGGCCTGGGATTTGCTGGGTGGGCTGGGAATGAGCTGGATAGGCATGGGATGTGCTGGGTAGGCTTGGAATGAGGTGGATAGGCCTAGGATGTGCTGGGTAGGCTGAGAATGAGGTGGATAGGCCTGGGATGTGCTGGATAGGCTGGGAATGAGCTGGATAGGCTGGGAATTAGCTGGATAAACTGGGAATGAGCTGGATAGGCTGGGAATGTACTGGGTAGGCTGGGAATGTGCTGGATAGTCTGGGAATGAGCTGGATAGGCTGGGAATGAGCTGGATAGGCTGGGAATGAGCTGGATAGGCTGGGAATGTACTGGGTAGGCTGGGAATGAGCTGGATAGGCTGGGGATGAGCTGGATAGGCTGGGAATGAGCTGGATAGGCGGGGAATGAGCTGGATAGGCTGGGAATATGCTGGATAGGCTGGGAATGAGCTGGATAGGCTCAGGATGAGCTGGATAGGCTGGGAATGTACTGGGTAGGCTGGAAATAAGCTGGATAGGCTGGGAATGTACTGAGTAGGCTGGGAATGAGCTGGGTAGGCTGAGAATGTACTGGGTTGGCTGGGAATGTACTGGGTAGGCTGGGAATGAGCTGGGTAGGCTGGGAATGAGGTGGATAGGCTGGGAATGTACTGGGTAGGCTGGGAATGAGCTGGATAGGCTGGGAATGAGCTGGATAGGCGGGGAGTGAGCTGGATAGGCTGGGAATGTGCTGGATAGGCTGGGAATGAGCTGGATAGGCTGGGAATGAGCTGGATAGGCGGGGAGTGAGCTGGATAAGCTGGGAATGTGCTGGATAGGCTGGGAATGAGCTGGATAGGCAGGGAATGAGCTGGATAGGCCTGGGATGAGCTGGATAGGCCTGGGAATGAGCTGGATAGGCCTGGGATGAGCTGGATAGGCTGGGAATGAGCTGGATAGGCCTGGGATGAGCTTTGTTGCCCTGCTGCTAGATAGGAATAAGCTGCATCTCTAAATTGGATAGTTAAGAGATAAATTGCTCATATGCAGGGAATGATAGACACCTTGTGCATCTCATAGAACCAGCCAAATTAAGGTGTGTGTCTTTAAAATGTATGTAACTAGGTCACAAGTCAGAGGGAAAACTAACACACATACCACCCCCTAATTTACAGGTACTGGCATAGCTATCCAATTGTTGAATGAGTTTTAAACAAAGAAGAGGTGTGTGTGTGTGATATCATCTTCCCTGTTTTCCCATAATCACAAATTGGAGTGAATTTCTTGCCATCTAATTTGTTATTATTGTGTTGGCCAACTAGTATTAACCTCATTAATTAGATTATTTATCCTCTGAAGAAAAGAATCCATTTTGTATTGCTGTACTGGAATACTAATAACATATATACTACTGCAATCGGCTGGCTCCCCCCTGCACTACTCTACTGACCAGCTATGTCCAACAGTCCGAAGTAAATAAGCAGAAGACTGCCTGAGACGAGTGATTCTTAGCCTACCTGACCTAGACTAGCAGACCCCTTGTTCAGTCTCGACTGCTTGTCTACCTGAGGTGGATAATGGCACTGGATGGAAATTTGCTAAGTCATAATGCTACAGGGTGCCTGTGTAGTATATAAAAAGATTGTAACCCTAGGGGCTGTGTACAAATGACGTCATGCAGGAGGGGGGGAGGGGGGGGTCCCACTTGCCATGACCAAGTATGACAAGGGGGGGAGGGGGGGTCATGGGCTGCATGACATCATGTCATCAAGAAATCAAAATATGCTTTGGTTTTGGCAAGAACAAAAACTTTTGTAAAAAGATTTGTAAAGGTAGGGAAGTTTAATGCATTCATCTGACATAAATGTTTTACCTATAGGCCCTACATGCATGCATTCCTCAGACATCTCACTTAATGAGTGTCACTGCCATCAATGTCAGTGTAAAATCAAGGTGATGTCTGCTGCCCTCAGAATCTAAAATGATGCACCTAAAATACCCCTGAACTGCTGCTGTTGCCTCAGGGCAGCATCAATAGTAATCCACAGGCTTCTTTTTGAAAAGGTGTGATATTTCCCTCCCCCCCCCTCCTTGAGGTGTCAAAATTATTTTGCTCCTCCCCCAATCCACCCCATCCCGGAATCCCACTGTTGATAAATAACGAACACTCCCCTGGAGCTCTCCACTACCCTGTTGCTATTTTCACTGAGGGGATGCTTGGGGAGATTTTTTTCTATTAGGCCACTCACTAAATTCAGTGTTCTGCCTGAAACCTATTTCTAGTACACTTTTATATGGTTCAAGTTACAGATTAAATCAATACATTCAATATATCAATACATTCAAGCTCTTGAACTATATGATCCTTAATAATAACTGTTCTCGATTTTCTCTTCGCTGACAAGTGTACAGCTTTCGCTGCAAAGAAGGCAGACTATTACCTGTATTGGACTATTGATCTAGACAGTTTTTAAGCCCTTTTGTGACAGGAAATACTTGTGTATGATCACTACCATAGTACTCCGTGTATAACTATAAGGCATCGAAATGGTACAGCCTGGATATAGGGACCCATACATTATATAAGCTGACAGTGTTTGGCATGTTTCTCTGTTCATTTGTTGATCAGTGCTAGTTCTTTTTTCACTTTGCATGTATCTTATCCTTTATTGCCATTTCACACCCATTATATGTCCCTTTGAACCATTTTAATTTGTTTATAGCCTATAGGCCTTCACTATTCATGCACTTGGGGGGGGGTATCTCTCTGCATGACGTCATGCTGAGGGGGGGTCAAGTGTTGTATGACGAAACATGACAAGGGGGGGAGGGGGGGTCAAAAATGGTCCAAAAATGCATGACGTCATTTGTACACAGCCCCACTATGACTGTGATAAATCGTCATACTTTCAGCATTTAGCAACTCATACCATGCTCTGTGTCAAGTATTAGGTCTTATAGTTATGTCTCAACCTTGAGATAAATAGACACTTTGTTCCTTGGCATGAATTCATTGCCAAAAGACCAGCCATCTTTCTGAATTAGTTCCTGCACTCTGATTAATTAATTGGTTAATTTTCTTGTCTACCTGAGGTAAACTACAAATGAGCTGCAGCTAGTCTACCATCACAAGGCAAACTCTCAACAGAGCTGCATACAAATACTTACCTCATTTTCATATGCAAATTAGGCTACCATCATTGCTATTTTCATTAATAGACACCTAATATATACTTTCTATGGTTAATTGTACATGTAATAAATGATTCCCCATGTTCAATTTTGCAAATCAACCTAGTAGATAAAAGACAATGAATTTTTTTTATAGAATTATTCGTCATTTTCACACAAACTATATTCAACCTCAATTTAGAGGGGAAACATTCTTAAAAATGAATGTATCCACTTGGATCTCATTTCAGCATTATCTAAAGACCCCGCATGTAAATTTGCATGATTTCCGCCAGATGTGCCAAAAGCCCCTGGAATCTGTTACATAATGACTGCACTGCTTAGATACACTCAATACTTGTCAGCATACACCGGTGACATAACACAGACCATTCAGGAGTGTACCAGCCCTGGAGGGTCATCGATGCTTGCAAATGTAGCCCTAGTGAGTTCCATTTGCAGTCTTACACCCAGGTCAAAATAGCCAATCTTAAGTATACAGCCCTCCGGAGGTTAGTTTAGTACAGAAAATGAGTGTCATTAATGGACACAGGTGACATATACCATAAAACTTCATATAAGGTGTAACCTTTATACAATGGTGACATCCTATTGTACCTTAATAAGTCAGTAAATGTGAGGGGTGTGCCATATACATGGTGATATGAACACATAGAATATTACTAGCATGACCAAGATGTTCACTCCAGGTGTGCCATATAGGATGGGCATGAGGTTTGTGCTATCATAGACCTACACAGTATACTGTACTGTACGGTCCATGGTGCTATACATCACAGTCATGGAACCTATCACTGTAATTCCAATTACGGTGTTTCAAGATGATGGCAGTGAAGTCCACCTCATTTTTTCTCTATTGATTTGTAAGACATGTGTGGCTATTTGAAGCACCTTGGACAGATTGAAGAATTGACATTAATGCTGAAGACCCAAGAACTGCCTTTATAAAATTATAGGTATTACCGTGATTCAGAAAGTGGTATTGCCGTAAGTTTGTTATTGAAATTTTCAGGTATCGTCATAATTCTATGTAAGTGCATCTCACTGTAATTCTGTTCATATGTACCACTGTAAATTATCCTGTCATCACAGAATGCCTGATTTCCTTTTAACTTGCTCTAGTATCTCATGTAGCTACAAGGTGACAACACACCATCCTACAGACAAGTACAAGAATGCTAGTTCGCAGACATGAGGAACTACACCAAAATAATTAGTAGAATTACACTATTTTTGAGTGTGAATTATAGTGATACATGACCACATGATTGAGCTTTTGTTACCTGGGGATGGATGCTTGGAACCAATGGAGACTAATTTCTCATTATTCCATGTTTGCCGTGAGTGTTACATTGGTTAACTACGTGAAGTGAGAAGTGTGAAGTAAGTTCCCACGTCCATCACACTTCATGGGAGGTCACATGACCCGCCGCTGGTTACATAACTTACGTCACTGCACCTGGGGACCAGTGTAACCAAAACAACAACAGACACGACAATGTCGGGAGCGCCTGGGCGATGTTGGGAGTTTATAAAACATAGTAGAGGATGTTTAATGATAGATTCTGTTAGAAACATGGAATAAGAAGGATGGTAATAGTTCGATCTCAGATTGGCTGGCTATTTATTCGGAAAGGATCATGATTACAAGGATGTCCAGTTCAGAAGGCAACAAGTTTTATTCAATATCTTAATTGACAGGAAACTAAGAGATCTATAGGTGTAAGTATAATGGTTCTTTGCCTGTGACTACTGCAGAAGGTCATTTCTCAACACACTATGTGTGTTCAGCCATTCAAGTAGTACCAAAGCTCCCTTATGACTGCAGTATGTGTTACAAGTTAGTGGATTAATTGATGATGAGATACATTTCCTTATAAGGTGCAGCCTTCACAATGAACATAGAAAAATATTAGAAGAGACCATCAATAGTAAAATCAGTAACTATGTAAACATGTCTGACATGGATACATTTATAAATATTATGAAGACACCAGAACAGGATGTCCTAAATGCATTGGGTAAATATATACATACTACTTTCAAACAAAGACATATGTGAGGATGTTGATGTACCTTTGTTAACATGTTTTTCTATGTATGATTAATGGATGATGTGCGACTAAACTCTTAGCCCAAATGGGTATAACTACATGTATGCCTTGGACCTGCATCTGTGTACGCCTGTATATATGTTTTCCTAGTCACCTAAGATCTGTGTGTGTAGTGTATTAGGCATGTATCATGTAGAGTAGTCAGTAGATCTAGATATTTTTTTTTCTATGAACCATGTTCTGTATGACACATAAGTCAGAAATGACTTCCTTTAGTTGTCAATAAAAGATATTATTATTATTGTTAATCCAGTCTTCATAGTAATGTGTGTGCAGGGTATCATACAAATATCTATTCAATTAAGGGCTGTCAGTATGTATATGACTTACACAGAACTAAACCACCATGGTGTAAATTGTGGTCCATCACCGCCCCCCCCCCGAGACAGCCCCCGAGGGGTGGATGACCACAATGTATATGTCAATGGAGTTTAGTTCTGTATTTATTTCATGTTATATTGATGTAAAAAGTCCTAAATCCAGTGGCGATCGCGACACGTTACGCCACTGGGGGTGTGGCGTACAGACCATCAATGTGTAAGGGTTCGTGGTCTTACGGACCTGGGAGGTTCGGGTCTTACGATTCGGGAAAGAAAGAGTAAGACGGTGTTTCAAGTGTATGCCAACGGATAGATTTTATTAAGATATACACTCACGGCTACCCGATAGTTATTTAAGAGGGTAGCTAACAGTTATTAAGGATGGTCTACATACTTGGAGGCCAGAAGGGCCTCTGATGTAGCGGCTGAGCCCTGGGCTTTATATAAGGACCCAGGTGTTCGTCGTCAGATGTCCCCACAGACCCGGATCGGTGCTGCCACCTATCCGGAACCTGAGGAACGTCCGACGACTCAACTCACCCGCCACGTCAGACGGTACCCAACACTATGGTTACACAATAAGTACCTCTACAGTGTAGGGGTTCGTTCCCCCGTCGGGTGCGCAGAGCCTTCAGAGGGACTGTTCACTTGGTTGTGTCACTCCCCCTATGTATACCATACCGATCCAGGGTAGTTGGAAGGTGGAAATGTCAGTGGGGCCGTGTTGGTGACAGGGTATGTCAGGCCAGGGGATGTAGCTCAGCGGTAGAGCGCTCGACTTGCAAGCGAGAGACCGGGTTCGAATCCCGGTGTCTCCAGAGACGTTTTCACTGACCACTACAAATGCTATCTCTATGGGTCGTTGTTATTCACATGAAATAATTGCCTTAAACATGTGGTGCTGCAGCAGTTTTGTCCCCTGCAGTTGAATTGTCTCAATATTTCATACCTGGACTGCTGGTGTTACATGCATCATGAATATCACCGAATGCCCCAGGGTGTTCAGATTGACGACACATAAAGCTGAAACCTTAATTCATCAGGTTAAGTACTCATAGTATAGAAAATTCTCTCATATAAGCCGCACCCTCGTATAAGCCGCCCCCTGACCTTGAAGGGGGCTATGATGTGTATCTGGTGCTTGAAAATTGTAGTTTTGGTACTGTTCTATAGTGCCAAACACCCACCTATAAGCCGCAACCCTCAGATAAATTTTGGGTTCTGGTATAGAGAGAAATTTACGGTAGTCGATCTGAGGAGCTAAGTTCAACAATATGAACTCAGGTAGTCAAACTGATTACATAATGTTACTACCTTGATGGTGACTACCTTGGGTCCTCAAACTGACTACCTAAAGGTTTAGATTTGGGTATCGTCAACTTGAGCACCTAAAGTCCTCAGCAGTGAATATTTTCAGTTCACACATGTAAGCGCGGTCTTGAAATATTTGATCCATTAGTGGCACATACATGCTACCTAGTGAGGTAGTTATATATTGTCATTCTGAGTTGAGGTAGACTGAGGAATTAATCTGTGTAAACCCCAGATTAGAGGGGGCCTAGCACGGAAATAACCATGATTGGTACCTGCTCAAAGATCGTGCACAAATTCACAGGACCCGTCACAAAAAATCCACCCGACATAGTGATGGTTATATGCAGGATTGTGCCGTTGGGCATGATGAGCTCGACCTCATATACCTCCATCTCTAGTTATGTAACATTATGACATCACACACCCCCCTTTTTATAGCAGCCCGGATCAAAATTTTGGCGACACAGGAAAGAATTTTTTTTTCTTGCCCCCCCCCCATTTCGGCCCAAAAATTTAAATTTCCCTCCAATCAACATCAACAGAGTTCTTTCCAGGATATTTGAGACAGGTAGGAGTCGACCTGAGCAGGTCACACCTGTGTTAATCCCCATAACTTATCTGATTTTTCGCCATTACGGTGCAGCGCCAGCTCGCTACTACCACCTGGTGGAATTTAGATAAACTAACCATAGCGTCCCTGGATACAGGACCCGCGCTAAGCCAAATGAATCAATTGAGCTCTGTACTTAGGTTTTGTACGTTGACAAAATGATATTGATCTCATGTCCTTGACCACGTATTGACCATGGCCTGTCTGCAACCCATAACAGACAAACTATAGGTCGATGAATTGTCTCCTCTTCCTGTCGTTTCCTCAACAGGCCTACCACCAACACAGCATCGTTTCCTTCAGTGCCAGAAGCCAAACCCAAAGAAGAAAGGACCAGTACCATCAAGTCCAGAAACAACCAACACCAAAACAACATGGCAACTTATAACCCAATAGCTTCCTCGCCATGGAATTTTTCAGGCCACAAATGACAATATCACCATAAGGAACATCAGAACCTATTTTCCAGCAGTATACACCCAAATTGACACTTAAAAAAAAAACAAAAAAAAACACAAATAGACACTTTTTCAAAACGATTTTTGTATACCATATTTTAAACCCAAATCGCTGAGACACAATTGTGACGTTAATTTATGATTTTTGATGAATTTTACGAGAGACACACCAAAAATACCCTTCTGGCTTGCCTCTCTAGGTGCTATAAAATTCATCACCTTTACCACTGTTTTTCAAGCTCAACTATGACATGTATTTATGAGTTTTAGTCAAATTAGTTATCCATAATCAACAGGTTGTACACATTCCATTTTTGTATATTTTCATGAAAAATTACCACCTTATACCCGACTGTGTAGCAGACCCTACACAACTTCAGTTATGAGCCTTGGTAATGTGGAGCCAAAAACTCACCACCCTTGTGTTGATTGTTGACCCCACAATACCAAGAATCACCAAACTTGGTTAGTTTTCATCTGGATATATTTCATTGCGTATTAGTGTATAAATCCAACATGTTATCAAATCAGAAAAATTTTCATTTTCCCACGATAGCATACCGGTACATATATATTTTGGTCATTGTACATATCCCGGCATTTAAAACCTGTATATATACATTAAGTCACTTGATCCACACAAAACTTTATTTTTGTAATTCCATAAAGGAACCTTTTTTTTATACTGCATATAATGTCAAACCCATCAGGTTTTTCACAAAACCCAGTATTTGTATCATAATACCCATAATTGTCAATGGACTTGGCAAAGCCTCATCTTTTCTACTTATTTTTCTCCCTTTACACTCGTGCAGAGACGAGTAGGAATGTGGGGATTTGTCAATGGACCATTCTGGGTATTATTTTTATTTTTCATATTTACTAAATTCTTTGCCATATAAAGCCTAGGCTCTGCCCATGATCCACACTCAATAACCTCCTGTATTCCTCAACAGGAACCAGGATCCTTTAGTCATCACAAACACACTTCCTCCATTAGACTCTGTGACATAAGGTACAAGGATGTGATATCATTCCAACCTTATCTACTCAGTCCAACTGGAGGAAGTGCGATCCACCTGTGGTGCCATATTTGGAATGAGAGGATATTTCACAATCTCCTCTCAATCCTCATTAACATAATCTACCCACAGGTGGCACTCTCTCTGTATGACATGTGTCACTATTCTATTGAGCCACATGTACAGAACATTTCACAACACTGTGAGCTGCTCAAGCCCTTAGTATAAAAGGTAGCTTGAGCAGCTCCCAATCCGTCTATTCTAAGATCATCTCTCCCAACTTACACCTATACCTAGAACCTACGACAGGTTGAGTTATAGGATCGAAGGCAGAGCTTAGATCTTGGGGAGTGTTATCATTGTTACCACCTTTATGAAACACTCATGTCAGCTATGCAATAAAAGGATCAAATGAACTTCCCTGGATTCCGTGTACATTCACTTCACCACATGTAACCGTCCGTTGACAATGAGGTGATTGTTCAAGGGGTGGTCAGGTAACCTGCTAATTCGGCTACATCTTATCCATGCTAGCCGCCCTTTAAAGCAAAGGTTTCACTCTTCCTACATGGTCCTGGTCTACGTTTAAACTCGATTGCATGAAATAACATGCAGTCACAGGGGCGTAGGAAAAGGGGGGGGGGCCAGGGCCCCCCCCAATAATGAAGAGGTTCCCTTGGCCCCCCCAACCGAGACCCCTGGCCCCCCCAATAAACATTTGCTTCCTACGCCTCTGAGTCAGCTGCTGTAGACAGAGAACTTAAGTTACAGCAGGTGCTGCCCCCTGCTGTACCTCTTCTGACACTGAGGACCTCAACCTGATGAGTTATGGGGTTTCAGTGTACAATAGATCCCAATTTCAAATGCCATTTCATATCAATATTGATTATTAGACAATCAGGTTCAGGAAGGGTGCTAACATGTGGAAATGCTGATAAAATACAATCCAACAAAATCATAACAAACATCAGTGCAGAGTCTGAGGAAGGAAAATCTCAAACAATAATTTGATTTATGGTTTTATTGCAGTAGTATTCAATGAATGGAAATAACATTGGATGAAGTATATAAAAAAGTACCATTATCTCAATTATTATAACCATTGTGTCTTCTTAGGTGTCATCAATAATCAGTCCAGAACATCCTATAAAACATGTACATCTCTCAGCCTTCCTTGGACCATTAGCTGTGGAGAAGGCTCCTCTCATTATTTACATCCATTAATCAATATCCACAGGACAAAGAAACAATAACATATAATGATAAATAAAGGATAACAATAATAGAATTCCTGTGAATTAGTGATAATCAATTAATTTGATTAATCAGATTTTGATAAGTAAATTGGCTAATTGAAAATGTTAGATATTTGTATATTCATAATGACTAGCTATACAAATAACCTAAGCAGAATAATGTGATTTATCTTTTTCATAGAGAACAGGTCTACTGGACGGATTTATACCATTACATTACCTCTACACAATAGATGCTGTTTATAATATTAATAGAAATATCATATTTTACTTAGCACTACTAGAGAGATGAGTGAATATTGTTCATCATTACTGTGTTTTATTGCCATACCAGTGACAGAGCTAGAAACTAATGAGAAATGTATACCCATCAGTGGCATATGTATTGACCTTTCAAGGTTTCTAGCCTAGGGCTACATTCATGCGTCATGCCAACCTAAATGGTTGATACACTCCGAGAGCATCCCCATGAGGCACCTATGAAGTGCTAGCGAGCGAGTTACTCACACTTCATTCATGCATCATGATAACCGATAGGCATGATGCACGCCTGCAGTAGTGGTATTGTATCAACAGGAAGGGCAATGCCCCATGTGTTGACAAACAGTATACAGATAGTGACACAGTAACAGTGCTGTACACAGACCTATAACAACAGTAGATACCTCTATCACATTAATAGGGTGCCAGGAGGCAAGGAGAAAGGAACATCCATGTACACCCTCATGGACTACACTTTCCCCCCTGCCTGCCTGCTTAATACAGGTGCCAGTAGAGAGGTCCTGGAATGGATATCACAGCTTGCTCTATTAGTTCAAAAACCAACGCGTGACCGCAGCATCATAGCGCAATTGATGCTGTTTGTAATCAACTCTAGGATGCGCTCTGGTACTACTCAGATTTAATGCCTTATCATATCATTTATAATAAGGTTATATTTGATATTAGCAGTAAGATAATGCTTATCAATTGTCTTGCTCTTATCATGGATCGAACTGGATGCAGTTTTATACTTGTCACTATGAGAGGGTTTGTTTAGAATCAGTACTTCTCACTGCAGTATGTCAATAGTATCCACTGTTTAAATACTGCCACATGGTTTATTCCATTATATCTAGGATATATAGTTAAGTCCTACCTAGTTATACATGTATATGTATCGGACTAGAACTGACTTGCATATATATAGGCCTAAAGCAGGAACAGTTAGTGCTGGCGCCAATATAAGTTAAGCCAGTCAGGATGAGAAAAATAAATACTGTGTCGATCGATCGATCAATCATCTTTATGACTAACTAATGACCGATAGATCAATTGAAAATAAAAGAGAGTTCCATTGTAAGTTTTGAGCTAGGGAGCAACTTGACTTTGTCCCTGGATCAGTCCAATGTCTGTTATAATCTCATTTCTCCCTCCATGAGCTACTCTATTCTATATATACTTTCTGCTTTTGTCCCTCCTCCTATGACGTCTACTTGATGTCACAGAGTAGAGCCACTCCCCTCAGGATCCAGTGGTCAGGGTTCTGGTTGGTCTTCAGCTCGATACTAGCAATATAGGTGAGGTCAGTGCGGCGCGGCTTCTTGTATATAGGGCAGGTGTAGAGGCGAGGGTCTGTGCCTTGTGTAGAGTTTATAGCATAGATGTGTACAACTGGCATGGGCTCAAAGAGCACCTTAGGTTTGGGCTCTATGAGCTTGATACCGCGTCTGTCCCAGCCTGCACCCTCTAGGAACAGTCCGTAGATGTAGACGCCCTCTGCTGGCGGGTTGGTGACGTCATCACGCAGGAAGCGTGTGACGTCATTGTGGAGGATGACGGTGTCCAGGGCCCAGCCTTTGTGTGCACGTGTCACCTCCTGGTGGTTGGGGAGAGAATTAGAGATGGTTTAATACAGGTATATTGGTAACAAGGGAAAGAAGGTGTGAAAATGAAATGTCTTTGGCTATGTCTCATACAAGTGATGCAAGTAGGAACCCCATTTCTGACTGGCTTCTGACCGTTTCTGATCAGCTGCTATATTGAGCTGTTTTTCTATCACAAACAGGAAGCCGCTGCCCCTCATAAAGATACGAAAGACTTCTAGAAATTTCCTATGGAATTCTGTTGTTTTCTGCACCTTTATGTCTGGTAAGAAATCTACCCAGTCACACTCAGACTTGCATCACAGTGGTGAGATATAGCCCTTTATCTAAATGTACTTCAGGTTTTGAGTTTTGAGGTATGAGAATATAAAATAAGTATTGCCTCAATTGAGAAAGCACAATAATAAAGAAAAATAATTCCAGTAAGGAAAGTTTTGTTGCTCATAACATACAAACAGTCAGATTTCTTCTTCATGCAAGTAAGCATGAGGGATGTGGTGTTATATAGGGCATGCCCTCTGATTTCTAATGAATTTGGAAGACACCAAATTCTATTTTTTGCAAAATAATTGATTCCAAGTTGTAATGGTCCTAGATCAAATTAAGCATCTACAGGTGTTATAGGCCAATCTATTTCAAAATAACCTTCAGGGTAAATTTCCAATTAATAAATGAAGACTCATTTAGCACAACTATTTACCTGTCTCATGGCTGTTAGGAAGCCTTGCGGGTTAAAGAATCCGGTCATCCAGAACGTGTACGGCCGACCGTCGAAGCACCATGTGTTAAACTGAGCATTACGTTCTATCAACTCAGTAAACCAGAAACCAAGCGTACTCGAATCCCATGAAATCTGATGAAGAAAGAAGAATACATTCCATGAAGCGACTACATTTATATTCATGTTGTATATTTAATATTTCATATTTCAATAGTGTAAAAAAAGGTCTTGTCCTATCCAATGTAATAATTGTCTATTGCACTTAGATTGTTACATCCATGGGCACAAAAGAGTGTAACTAGTTACTGAAATTTGGCCCTTTTCTAGCCTGAAAAAGCTGCAAAGGCAATGAGCGCTTAATTGTTGGTCGCTTAATTGTTACATCAATTGATCAAGGGAACTATTATAGAGAGACTGCGGATTCATGGTTGTCATGATACAGCAATTCTGTGCTTGCACATTGAATATGATGGACTAATTGTATGCTGGCTAGTTATGTATGATGGACTAATTGTATGCTAGCTCGTTAAGTATGATGGACTAATTGTATGCTGGCTATGATGGACTAATTGTATGCTGGCTATGATGGACTAATTGTATGCTGGCGCGTTATGTATGATGGACTTATTGTATGCTGGCTAGTTATGTATGATGGACTAATTGTATGCTGGCTATGATGCACTAATTGTATGCTGGCTCGTTAAGTATGATGGACTTATTGTATGCTGGCTCGTTAAGTATGATGGACTAATTGTATGCTGGCTCGTTATGTATGATGGACTTATTGTATGCTGGCTCGTTATGTATGATGGACTAATTGTATGCTGGCTAGTTATGTATGATGGACTTATTGTATGCTGGCTCGTTAAGTATGATGGACTAATTGTATGCTGGCTCGTTAAGTATGATGGACTAATTGTATGCTGGCTATGATGGACTAATTGTATGCTGGCTCGTTATGTATGATGGACTTATTGTATGCTGGCTCGTTATGTATGATGCACTAATTGTATGCTAGCTAGTTATGTATGATGGACTAATTGTATGCTGGCTAGTTAAGTGTGATGGACTTATTGTATGCTGGCTCGTTAAGTATGATGGACTAATTGTATGCTGGCTCGTTAAGTATGATGGACTAATTGTATGCTGGCTAGTTAACTATGATGGACTAATTGTATGCTGGCTAGTTAACTATGATGGACTTATTGTATGCTGGCTCGTTAAGTATGATGGACTAATTGTATGCTGGCTAGTTAAGTATGATGGACTAATTGTATGCTGGCTATGATGCACTAATTGTATGCTGGCTCGTTAAGTATGATGCACTAATTGTATGCTGGCTCGTTATGTATGATGGACTAATTGTATGCTGGCTCGTTAAGTATGATGGACTTATTGTATGCTGGCTAGTTAACTATGATGGACAAATTGTATGCTAGCTAGTTATGTATGATGGACTAATTGTATGCTGGCTCGTTATGTATGATGGACTTATTGTATGCTGGCTCGTTAAGTATGATGGACTAATTGTATGCTGGCTCATTAAGTATGATGGACTAATTGTATGCTGGCTCGTTAAGTATGATGGACTAATTGTATGCTGGCTCGTTAAGTATGATGGACTAATTGTATGCTGGCTATGATGGACTAATTGTATGCTGGCTCGTTATGTATGATGGACTTATTGTATGCTGGCTCGTTATGTATGATGGACTAATTGTATGCTGGCTAGTTATGTATGATACATCAATACTATTGTGGCGAGTAACTCACCCTCTGCCAGCTGGCGGGTATCCGTGCATCAAACATGGAGTCCAAGGCGTCCCTGAGGTTTTCGGACATAATGATGGTTCCCTCTATGCCCAGTTTGAGGTCCGTCAGGGTGGACCTCACTGTGGAGATAACTTTCTGCATCCGGTCTATCTCCTGACTCAGGAAGATGTTCATGGGTTGGAGTCTGCCCATCTTTTCCATGCGTGCTTTTACCTGGAGAAAACAGAATGAGGATCCTTTGTATTCAGGGAGAATTTTAAATATACTTCTCTGAAAGACTCATGTCACATCAATTGAAGATTTGTTCAGGTGAAAAATGACTGGGGTGTAAGTAGTTTAACCCAGATGTAATGATTTAAACAATGGCTGTCTTTTTTAATTTAGTTTTCTTGAGTTTGAATTTAAGTTTGTTATATCTATCGGCACGAATCAGTCACATACCTAAGGGAAATTTTAATCAATATGCTAAGAGCTATATGCAATCAGTTTATCCCACTATAAAGTTGATCACACTGATGTAAATAGATTACAATTGCCTCCGTGCTTACCTCATATGGTACATAGTCGTTGGGTAGTTTCTCTAACATGTCGTCAGCTAGCCTGTAGACCATTGCTTCTCGTGTCTCGCCTGCGCCACCGCTGCTGTCCTTGGGTTGAATACTGAGGATGGTCGTCAGGATGGACTGGGCAGTTTTACTCTGGTACCTAGTAAATGGGAACAGAATCCAAGACATTGAAATATAATGTGACTGAATTCATCCAAAACTCTTTCTAAAGGCTAGTATGTTTAGTGAGACAGTGTAGTGTGCCCTTTTCTGTATGTTCAGTGAGACAGTGTAGTGTGCCTTTTTTCTGTATGTTTAGTGAGACAGAATAGTGTGCCTTTTTCTGTATGTTTAGTGAGACAGAATAGTGTGCCTTTTTTGTATGTTTAGTGAGACAGTGTAGTATGCCTTTTTCTGTATGTTTAGTGAGACAGTGTAGCATGCCTTTTTTCTGTATGCTAGTGAGACAGTGTAGTGTGCCTTTTTTTGTATGTTCAGTGAGAGTGTAGTGTGCCTTTTTCTGTATGTTTAGTGAGACAGAATAGTGTGCCTTTTTCTGTATGTTTAGTGAGACAGTGTAGTGTGCCTTTTTTCTGTATGCTAGTGAGACAGTGTAGTGTGCCTTTTTTTGTATGTTCAGTGAGAGTGTAGTGTGCCTTTTTCTGTATGTTTAGTGAGACAGAATAGTGTGCCTTTTTCTGTATGTTTAGTGAGACAGTGTAGTATGCCTTTTTCTGTATGTTTAGTGAGACAGAATAGTGTGCCTTTTTTCTGTATGTTCAGTGAGACAGTGTAGTGTGCCTTTTTTCTGTATGTTCAGTGAGACAGTGTAGTGTGCCCTTTTCTATATGTTCAGTGACACAGTGTAGTGTGCCTTTTTTCTGTATGTTTAGTGAGACAGTGTAGTGTGCCTTTTTCTGTATGCTAGTGAGACAGTGTAGTGTGCCTTTTTTGTATGTTCAGTGAGAGTGTAGTGTGCCTTTTTCTGTATGTTTAGTGAGACAGAATAGTGTGCCTTTTTCAGTATGTTTAGTGAGACAGTGTAGTATGCCTTTTTCTGTATGTTCAGTGAGACAGTGTAGTGTGCCTTTTTCTGTATGTTTAGTGAGACAGAATAGTGTGCCTTTTTCTGTATGTTTAGTGAGACAGTGTAGTGTGCCTTTTTCTGTATGTTCAGTGAGACAGTGTAGTGTGCCTTTTTTGTATGTTCAGTGAGAGTGTAGTGTGCCTTTTTCTGTATGTTCAGTGAGACAGTGTAGTGTGCCTTTTTCTGTCAAGATGACCTAAGTGTGCAGCTTTAAGGGTTGATTCCTTTATAGCCAGCTTTGGGGCTTTATTTCTTTTAAGGGCCGGCAAACTTTTTGCCAACCCACCAACCATTATATTAAAAAAGCATCACCATTCCCAGCTAAAGGCTGACTTTGCAAACCCCCCCCCCAATGGAAATGCAGGTGGAATGATGCTGATGAGAACTGCCCATATTTAGTTTTAACCCCCAACCACAGTGATGACAAATTGGCATGTTGTATTTGGAGAGATATAGATTTACTAAAATCAGAGATTCTCACGTGATGTCGGCATTGGGATGTAGCCCAAACACTTCTGGCGTGTCGTAGGAAGGTAGGTTTGCGATGTACTCATTGAAGTCCTCCAACTTGGTTACTTTGGGTATGATGTACCCTTTGTAGAAGCAGAAGGAGGACTGGAACATGGGTTCACCAAACCACACCTTGCAGAAGGTGTTCAGCAGTCGCTTGTCCTGGTCATCTGTTACACGGCCGCCATATTGGATTTCACCAAACATGTAGCGCACACATGTCCATACGACTCCCTGTAATGGAATAGTTTGTTTGGGTTTCAAGAACCAACACCTTTATGTTTTGACTATCGGTTAATTCTCGAATCCTTCACCATAAACCCAGGCTGGACATACAGACTCTAGGACCTTAGATGCAGGTTAACAGAGCACTCTGAAATCAGCATATGTACTTTATATGAAGGTATTGACATAGGCCGAGCAGCAGCATATTGGCTAGCTCTTATTTGAGGATCTCATTATCTCCCACTGTAATGTTGCACGAGGAGTCTACTTCACACGGCTTTATCTATGCTTTGTGATTTTGGAGCAAAATTTACTCCTAAATTCTACAGACTACAAGGCTACATGACCATTTCTAAACATTAAAAGGGGATATTGGCATTTCTTAAAATGGCGCTTATTATTGATATGGCATTTCTGTCATCGGTAAATAGGACTCCCCTTCTACCATACAGGGCCCCACCATTGGTTGATAAAAGACCAATCTCATATCCATAAGCCCCTCCTCTTACCTTTTTAATGTCAAGGTCGTCCAGATGGTTTTGCACAAACTGCACGCATGCGTTGTAATCGGCTGTGTTGAACTCATAAGGGATGTTCCAGCCGAGTGGTCCAAATTTGCGCCTCTCCTGTACAGTGGAGTGTAGGAAGGCCACAGCAAACAGCATGGGCTTCCACTGCGGTAAGTTGGACACGTCCAGGAAGTCCTGGGTCGTCGTCGAGAATGTCCGCATCAAATTGGCACGCACTCCCTGCGGGGGCTCATTGGTGAATTTGATGGACATCTGTAATGGGATAGGGAATATGGATTAATGTGAGTGGTCTGTGGATGATCACTGCTCAAGACAATGTTAATTCAATGAAACACTAACCTTGGAGCATCATAAAGGGATCATAGGGTGAATAAAGAATAGAACTCAGAAGCTCATTTGAGCACTAAGGTCTCAAATTTGAAAAATGTTGATTCGAGAAAACAGAAATCTTTGGGCATAATAAGAATACAGAATGTAAAATCAAGTGGCCTGTTTGAGCACCTATGTGTCAAATAAATAACAGTCTCAAATAAGTGCAATGCATATCAAAACACTCAAAAGTTAGGGCCAGGCTCAATTTAAGTTGTAAACCTCTACAAAACAGGTGCAATATGAATGAGCTAGTCTATGGTGTCCCATAAGTGCAACGGTGGCAATGTAGGCGCACTGTTGGTCCAGCTCTTGCTAGTCCAGTATACGGAGCCGCCTTACCTGTAGGAATGTGATGGGGAACTTGGCGTGGAACTCTGTAGTCACCCAGAGTCTGAATGCTGGGTGGATGGTCTCTGTCTCCACAATCTGGTCCATGATTTCTACAATATAGTCTAATGACAGGTGGCAGTTCTGTAGCAGCACCCATCCCCCGGTCGTCATGCTTTGCTGCATAAGACGCCGTGCGTGCACCTCCTGGCCCTGACCCATGGAGATTGCACGACACTCTGTGTAGGGGGAAAAAGAGACGTAATGGATGCTTAATAACATGTCAACAGCTATTATCTTCATGGTCAGAAAACTACATTATGTATACATCAGTTTCACATATGGGCAGAGTCATTTATTGCCAGCTGGGAGGCATGGTAGAATTTTGCAGCCCAGCAAATATAATTTTTGGCTGCCCCATCAACATTATTTTGACCCCCGATCCCCTCCCTCCAAACTTTGAACTGATTGTGCAAAATGACCCCACCCAAAATTGGATATGTATGTCGAATATTTAGTTTTAAACTGCCAGGTTTATTTGTTTTGGAAGAGAGAATACTGAGAGACAGAATGGGGTGACACAGTAATAAACAGAGTGTCTCACTGACCAACAACGATCCGCCCATTCAAAATGATTAAAGTAAATTGAGCCTGAGATATATGAATACTAGCTTCCTTATAAATATCATAGAAGAGGAGAGGCACTTACCAATCTTGTTCTTCTTGCCCAGGCTTTCAATACTCGATGTAGGGTCAGAGCCCATGGAGAGTAGACCTACGAGTGGAGTGCGGCAGTCGCTCTCCTCACACATTCTCTCAATGTCTAAGATGTAGCCGCTCGCATACTTTTCTCCGAGCGCGTCAGCGATGTATTTACGGGCCTGTTGGAAGAGTAATAATCACTTAGTAAATAATGCTTATATACTTAGAAGTAACTAGTAGTATAGAGAATCATGGAAGTAGGATCAGGACTATGGTCCATCAAAGAATTGACTGATATTAGAAATAACAATGTTCAAAATGAGAGGTAGAAATTTACTATGCCACTCCATATGCTACCCATTCAGACTGAGATCATTTTACAATTGAAATAGGTTACCATTATTACATTGCGGCGGATCTATATCAGGAATAATGTCTATCTCATCTATTCCATACTGTCTCAATTTTACCTCAGAGGTAAACGCCCTCTGTACTAATGTGTCTGTGCCTTCGCATCCTCATCCCTGTTGTTAAAAAATGAAAAGGAAAACTCATGGCTCATGGAGGTCCCTTTTCCGTTGTTAGTGGGCTATTTACCTGTGATAGAGTTCGGTCGGGTGCCCAGCAGCGTACCAGTAGTAGTCTGTGGAACACGTCTAGCGCATTGTTGTAGCCGTCTGGTATAATTTCCTCCTCTGGTGCCTCCTTGTCGTACCACTGTTTCCACTGCTTCTCATTCCGAGAAACCTGACATGGAGCAGAAATGGATGTCTTAGCTACTCGATTCTTTGTCACTTGCTTTTATGAAATGACGTAAAACATGAAGTTGAACTAAGCCGCTTCTTATACTATGGCATACAAGGTGTGTCTTATACTATGGCATATTAGGTGCTTCTTATACTATGGCATACAAGGTGTGTCTTATACTATGGCGTACAAGGTGTGTCTTATACTATGGCATACAAGGTGTGTCTTATACTATGGCGTATAAGGTGCTTCTTATACTATGGCATACAAGGTGTGTCTTATACTATGGCATACAAGGTGTGTCTTATACTATGGCATACAAGGTGTGTCTTATACTATGGCGTACAAGGTGTGTCTTATACTATGGCGTATAAGGTGCTTCTTATACTATGGCATACAAGGTGTGTCTTATACTATGGCATACAAGGTGTGTCTTATACTATGGCGTATAAGGTGCTTCTTATACTATGGCGTACAAGGTGTGTCTTATACTATGGCGTAAAAGGTGCTTCTTATACTATGGCATACAAGGTGTGTCTTATACTATGGCATACAAGGTGCTTCTTATACTATGGCGTACAAGGTGTGTCTTATACTATGGCGTAAAAGGTGCTTCTTATACTATGGCATACAAGGTGTGTCTTATACTATGGCATACAAGGTGCTTCTTATACTATGGCGTACAAGGTGTGTCTTATACTATGGCGTATAAGGTGCTTCTTATACTATGGCATACAAGGTGTGTCTTATACTATGGCGTATAAGGTGCTTCTTATACTATGGCATACAAGGTGTGTCTTATACTATGGCATACAAGGTGCTTCTTATACTATGGCGTACAAGGTGTGTCTTATACTATGGCGTATAAGGTGCTTCTTATACTATGGCGTACAAGGTGTGTCTTATACTATGGCGTATAAGGCGCTTCTTATACTATGGCATACAAGGTGTGTCTTATACTATGGCATACAAGGTGTGTCTTATACTATGGCATATAAGGTGCTTCTTATACTATGGCGTACAAGGTGTGTCTTATACTATGGCGTATAAGGCGCTTCTTATACTATGGCATACAAGGTGTGTCTTATACTATGGCATACAAGGTGTGTCTTATACTATGGCGTATAAGGCGCTTCTTATACTATGGCATACAAGGTGTGTCTTATACTATGGCGTAAAAGGTGCTTTTTATACTATGGCATACAAGGTGTGTCTTATACTATGGCGTAAAAGGTGCTTCTTATACTATGGCATACAAGGTGTGTCTTATACTATGGCGTATTAGGTGCTTCTTATACTATGGCATACAAGGTGTGTCTTATACTATGGCGTAAAAGGTGCTTCTTATACTATGGCATACAAGGTGTGTCTTATACTATGGCATACAAGGTGTGTCTTATACTATGGCATACAAAGTGTGTCTTATACTATGGCGTATGAGGTGGTTCTTATACTATGGCATACAAGGTGTGTCTTATACTATGGCATACAAGGTGTGTCTTATACTATGGCATACAAGGTGCTTCTTATACTATGGCATACAAGGTGTGTCTTATACTATGGCGTATTAGGTGCTTCTTATACTATGGCATACAAGGTGTGTCTTATACTATGGCGTAAAAGGTGCTTCTTATACTATGGCATACAAGGTGTGTCTTATACTATGGCATACAAGGTGTGTCTTATACTATGGCATACAAGGTGTGTCTTATACTATGGCATACAAGGTGCTTCTTATACTATGGCATACAAGGTGTGTCTTATACTATGGCGTACAAGGTGTGTCTTATACTATGGCATACAAGGTGTGTCTTATACTATGGCGTATAAGGTGCTTCTTATACTATGGCATACAAGGTGTGTCTTATACTATGGCATACAAGGTGTGTCTTATACTATGGCATACAAGGTGTGTCTTATACTATAGCGTAAAAGGTGCTTCTTATACTATGGCATACAAGGTGTGTCTTATACTATGGCGTATAAGGTGCTTCTTATACTATGGCATACAAGGTGCGTCTTATACTATGGCATACAAGGTGTGTCTTATACTATGGCATACAAGGTGTGTCTTATACTATGGCATACAAGGTGTGTCTTATACACAAGAATGAACCCCTAGTGCACCCTATGGAAGCAACAAAAGTCTTTCTGAAAAATCTCTACCATATCCCCCCATCCCAATGCAGTGGTAAAATATGGGTACACATGCATAAATATGCTATAAGGCTCACAAGGATTAAATCATCTTTAACTATCCACCCACCTGTTCTAGGATGCCAGAGAACTGGTGGAGGTTGGAGAGTTCCACCAGGTTTAACCACGTGGTATCCGTGATCCACTTACATGGCTTGGGTTGGACCACGTTAAGGTCCAAGCTGGCACCACCTGTACGAACATGTTTCATGTATGTATAATTGAAGATTGAGTACAAGGACCACACAGGTTTAACCAAAGAGCCTCATATTTCACCCAGAGGATGGCCCTCCCTTCTGTGTAGGTCACTGACCCATTGGTTCACCAAAATACATCAATAGCATATACTACATAACTGTCTTTTTCAACTTTCCTGATTTCTATTTGCACAGGTGAATTTATGATCTTTGGTTGTTGTCATAATTGGCTTTGACTGGTGAGATAAACCTGCAATGGTAGTCAAAACTACTTGTCCCACCAAATCTTTTAAAGTTCTTCTACTTACCTTTGACAAATGTGAGGAATTCCTCCCTCTTTATCTTGCCTGCCTGTTGGTCTATCTTGAGTGCCAGTAGTAGAGTGAAGGTGTTCTTATCTACCTCATACAGACTGCGGACTGTGTACTTATACACCTCAAATGTCATAAAATCAATGATGTTGTTAATCCGCTTGGACGGTATGGGAGATTTGGTAGATCTGAAAGTAAGGAGACAATGTTTTAAATATCTTAATCCCAGTGGGTACCTATCCCATGGCCACATATGGAGTACCCTCCAGTTCTGTTTGACAGTCCGAATTTACCAAACGCCATTATATCCAGAGAAGATAGGAGAAAGTTCAAACCAGACCTTTCTGAGCATTAATCTAACTATATACTACAAGTGGTTAAAGAATCATCTTGGATTTCACAATCATTAACTCACACCTAGGGCCCAAATTTCAATGGGTTTTTTTCTCTGATAGAACTTTCTGTGATACTATGTTACACGGAGGTCTTCAACTAAGGGAGCCTTCTTTGTTCAAAATACTAATATATACCAATCCCAACGTTTGGGAGTCATTTGTCAAAAATCATTGCCATGACTACCACTGTAAAAACAAAGTTTGGAATTTTAAGCCTGCAAATGGCTCCGGTTCACTGATAAGCATAATTGTTCAAATAAATAAAACCTAGCCCTGACGAAGGTCTGAAAAGATCGAAACATGTCGGCACACTAGTAATCATTCTCCTTCTATTTATTTTTAAACCATAGTCGAGACACTTACAGGGAGTTTAGGGAATATTTACCACCCTTCAAAATATCTTAATCAATAAGAAACAAAGGCCACTGCTGGTTAATTATAGCAAAAGCTGCATGCTTGCGTAATGATGACCTTAATAATCATAGAGCAGAGAGATAGAGAGAGAATAATAATCATAGAGCAGAGAGATAGAGAGAATAATAATCATAGAGCAGAGAGATAGAGAGAGAATAATAATCATAGAGCAGAGAGATAGAGAGAGAATAATAATCATAGAGCAGAGAGATAGAGAGAGAATAATAATCATAGAGCAGAGAGATAGAGAGAGAATAATAATCATAGAGCAGAGAGATAGAGAGAGAATAATAATCATAGAGCAGAGAGATAGAGAGAGAATAATAATCATAGAGCAGAGAGATAGAGAGAGAATAATAATCATAGAGCAGAGAGATAGAGAGAGAATCACTCCATGTGCTAATAACATACATCCTGGGTTCTGGACCACTAAATCTGACATGGCGACATGACCATTTCTTAAAGTCGACGTTTTATATGGGCCTTGGTGGCACGAGGCCAAAAAAATTAGTGACATGACCTAGGATTTTTCTTTCTTTATCTATCAATTACTTTTCTATCTAAGAGGTGACAGGGGACATGGGGATTTAAGTAACATGTGACATGAGCATTTCCTAAAACCTACTTGTGTTATGGGGACCCCCATTGAGGGCCCCGATAAGGTGCAGCAAGAGGCTGTCCCAATATATATACATGAGGTATAATGGTTCATCTTCTCACCTGGCCATGGACAGGTCAAACAGCCCTAGGAACTGTTTGAGTGAAGTTTGGTACATGACGTTAACGAGTGACATCTCGGTGATGAGGAAGTATAGGATGGAACCCCGCGTGGCCACAGGGCGGTACTCCTCCCGGGCTGTGGTGATTTTGGCACTGGTCTCAGCCGCCGTCTGGAGTTTCTGTGAAACCTCCAAGGCTGTCACTTTGGTGTTGTTGAGCACGTTTATCAAGTCCTCGTCATCAACCAGGGAACCTGTAAGTATGGACAAGGGGGTGAAATATGTGGAAATTGTAACAATACTAAGTGAGGGCATTTTTAGTGACTTGGATTTGGGTGAAATAGGTCTATACTCAGTTACACTTGCATTATAAATCACTACAGGATAAGAAATCTTCTTTGTAAAGTGGAAATGGGAGTCAGAAATGAGGCGAAAAATTTTTGAAGCAAATGGAATATTTTGAAGTAAGTGTTCCAGCAGATCTGATTGTTCCAGACTTTCAATGCAGAGACAGGGCGACGGGCCTAATGGCCAATGATCATTTATGAACAAGAGTGATGGGAAAAATATAATCTAAATTATGAATTTGAAGGATCCTGATGCCTTCCTAATAAGAATTCTAAAACTTTTTAAGGCATAAGGTACTGGGAAGGCCCCTGATTTGCTCTCAATTTGCCCAACTTTGGTGTGTTAGACAAGGCTTGTTGAGTTGTAGTCAGTAAAATTTGCGACCACGCTGTGTGCTGTCTCACATGCTCTTTCTTCTTTTGTTTGGCAACAAAGGTGCCTAAATATTATTTCTGGTAGTCTCTTTGGGCCAAAGACAAAACATTTCCAAAACAACTTGTTGCACTTTTCCTGGTTAGTTGTTAGAACTGATTTACCTTGTACAGAAGTGAGTCTGTAGAGCAGGTTATCCTCCAGGTCCTTCATCTTACGTTTGTTTGACGTCACGTCCTCCACCAGCTTAACACGCTCTGCCTCCAGCTCCTGTAAGGTAGGGTTAAAATGCGGATCAGGATATATGAGGTTAAGGTAGGTTGATGCTCTTCAATTCAGGATATATGAGGTTAAGGTAGGTCGATACTCTTCAATTTTAATCTAATGTACATGTCTCTGCTCGTAAGAACTTTAACTATCTGAACAATCCCAACTTTGGTAGGCATAAATATGGACATAGGGCCCCTCTGTATCAGAGACAGGTTTTGGGTCATTTCGACCAAAATTGGACGTTTTATAGGGGATTAAATAGCTCCTGGAAGGTACAGGTAAAATGATGCTTGCCAGCACTTCAATGGAGCATCATGCCAGCACTTCAATGGAGCATCATGCCAGCACTTCAATGGAGCATTATGCCAGCACTTCAATAGAGTATCATGCTGAGCGTACAGTTGTTTATCAACCCTGTAGGACTGGTGTGATAATGCTTGGATGTAACCTTGATGAGTTACTAACCAGGGCGGCAATCATGCATCATGGTGACCGATGAACCATTTTGCCTTTACTATTGTTAGATGTATTTGAATTTAACAGGTCCAACCTCTGCACACTACCCAATATAACTCATACGTACGGCTTTCTCAGTCAGGATGACGCGGCCCAGTAGTTGGTCCTCGAGTCCCTTCATGGTGACGGTGAAGTCTATAATGGAGGTACGTGCTGAGATCTCGGGTGTGTAGGCCGGGTTGGGGAGCTTGGTTGTCAGGTACAACTGGAAACCTTTCATAACGTCCACCTCCTTGTCACCTACTTTAACCTACATAATTGAGAAAAGAAAAATGTGTGTCATTATTGGCCGACACTTAATGTTAGCTTTGGTAAAATTTCAATGTACCCAGCTGGTCATGTTATAAATCTTTGCAGTCCATTCATTTTTTTCGATGAGGGGTTGGAAAATATAACTGGCTCGTATAGCGGATGTGTAGGTTTCCGCAAAAAAAAATATTGAGTGGAGGAATAAAAATCTATTTATATTGTTTAAGGTTTGAAGAGTAAGCTCTATTTCTGTTTCTTTTTATCTTTCTCTTTGCTTTTTATTTGGCATAGAAAAGACTCACAGCTAGTTTAAGATATAAGTGTAAACTGTCTAATGTAATGGGTTGTGTTCCTATAGCATATTTTTCCATAACTTATAACTGTTATTTCTAGGAATTTTCCATGCCATTAAATGACACATGAATAATGAACACTCAGATTCTATGACCTACCTTGAAGCTTGTGCCAATCTTGATGAAGTTCTTCTCTAGTACATTGTCCAGGGCGGGGTCTAGTTCCTCGTTAATGTCCTCTATAAGGAGAGGACGTCCCAGGGACAGCGCGTCTTCCAGGTGTTGGCGGAAGTACTTGTGGTTCAGGTTGGTGATCTGTAAGATATTAAAAGGGTTTTTGATGAATAAACTGAGTAAATGAGACTGAGTAAGATAAATACCATTCATTTGTATTGTATTCTAAATCCCTTCTCTTATATACAAATAAATAAAAGGATTCATTTCTTGCTTGGTATGATAGCTCCATAGGTTAGCCAACAGTAATAATGGTATGCCGCATCTCACAGCCACGAGTTTGGACATCAAAAATGATCACATAGATATGCTAAACTTTTCCTTCTTATTTGCCATTTGAATTAAATTTTGAATATATATTCAGGTAAGAATATCAATTCCAGTAAAAATGAGAAATTTGAAATCTACTTAAAGCTAGGACTATATAAAATAAGGGCAGTCTATATGAAATGTTTTTCCCCCACCGGCCATTCGGTCCTGCAGATCTTATGGCTCTGCAGGCCCGGACTGGTTTTAGCAGGACCGGAGCCATGAAGGCCACAATGTAGCCCAAGGTTCCAAGATTACAGTCAGACATTCGGTCCCGGAGTCTAGTCATTTCTGCAGGCCCGGCAGTGATTTTGACAGCAGTAGCCTCAGTCCTGCAAGTATTGACTGTAAGGGTCTCATGCAGTTCTAGATTCAGTAATTTTGTGAACAACAACCCAGCTAGTCAGAGCCCCCCTCTCACATACGTGATCCCTGGCTTGCTGGGGAGCACTTGAGGTCTGAGTTCCAGGTCTATTGTTCTACATATAGAGTGATGTCATTTATAACAACATACCTGTAGTTCGTTTTCGCTCTCCCTGTTTTTGATCCATGACTTGCCCTGTGTTTGCGGGTCTATGAGGAGCGGGTAGCGGGACGCCTTGGTGACAATTATACCGTTCTGTATGGACAACTCGTCATTGGGCAGCCCCTGTAGGTTCCACTCCCCTATCTGTAATATGGACACATTGTGTTAGAAGTACTTCAAAATGATGTCTTAATGCTTTATGCGCACACTAATGCTTTGACTTCCCATCCACCAGATTGATACAGATACACCTAAGCTTTCCGGTGACATATCGGACTGAGTATTATATGGAAAGTGTCATATTGGGACTGAGTAGTATATGGAAAGTGTCATATTGGGACTGAGTATTATATGGAAAGTGACATATTGTGATTGAGTAGTATATGGAAAGTGACATATTGGACTGAATATTATATGGAAAGTGACATATTGTGATTGAGTAGTATATGGAAAGTGACATATTGGACTGAGTATTATATGGAAAGTGACATATTGTGATTGAGTAGTATATGGAAAGTGACATATTGGACTGAGTATTATATGGAAAGTGACATATTGTGATTGAGTAGTATATGGAAAGTGACATATTGGGACTGAGTATTATATGGAAAGTGACATATTGTGATTGAGTAGTATATGGAAAGTGACATATTGGACTGAGTATTATATGGAAAGTGACATATTGTGATTGAGTAGTATATGGAAAGTGACATATTGGACTGAGTATTATATGGAAAGTGACATATTGTGATTGAGTAGTATATGGAAAGTGACATATTGGACTGAGTATTATATGGAAAGTGACATATTGTGATTGAGTAGTATATGGAAAGTGACATATTGGACTGAGTATTATATGGAAAGTGACAACTGCAGCACAGTAGTTCATGGGAAGTAACGTATAAAAAAGCTATTAAGCAGGAATTTGAACTGAAATCATGTGAAGGGTAAGTCACTTCACATATTCTGCTACTACAAACCAATATTGTAATTAAAGACCATATCCATAGTAACTTACTGTGGTTGGGTCGGTCAGCATGTCGATAATGTCGAGGTTGGCGGAGAAGGGGATCCTCCTTGTTTTGAGCTCTTTGGACCAGTTCTTGTTAAGTAGTGCCCTAAAGTCTTGGTTAAACGGACCAGAATACGACAGGAAGGCCGTAGCTATCAGCACGTCACCAACAAGTCTAGGTAAAACATAGTTACATAGAATTTTCATTATAATTTCAGCCTGTGAGTGTTGACTTACTGTACAGATTACAAGATGGCGTAAAGCATTAATCAACCCCTGTCAAAGGAGTCCAAATGACCATCAAGACTATGTTACTCTGTACCATCTTGCAAGAACGACTGAAGAAAAAAGGGCCCAAAATGTGTACACTTTGGTAATAAAGTCAAAAGAAATTAGGATAGGTAGGAACTTTTCTTCATTTTTTTCTCGATGATCCCTGAAAACCACTTTCTTTTCCATCCAAAACCCAATGAGAAATTTAAGGTAGGGCGAAAAGTGCATGTTAGGAAGCATTATGGAGGCAATATTTTTAGGCCTTTTCATGGAAAACAAATAAAAAATTCACATACCGTCCTATCTGTGCCCTAAACTCCTTGCTCTGCTCGGTCCAGCGCTCTCTCTCACCTCCCAGCCCGGTGATGAGCGCCGATGCTGCCTCCATCTTACGGCGACAGTTGGCTGCGTCATCCATCAGGGCCTGGGTGGACACACAAGGGGACAGGGTTAGTGACATTGATATTGTATTCAACACTCTAAAAAAATGTGTTTACACTAAAACACATTTTACCTAATCACTTTTTGGTAAAACACCTTTTCATCATCTAAACACTTTTGTTAAAACACTTTTACACTTTTCCTGCAAAAGTGTTCAGGTTTATAAAAGTGTTTTAATACTTGGTTCCAATCCAACTCACTAGGTGGCAGGGGCCACCTATGATGTACTACTGTGACATTCATATGTCTAAAAATGACCTTCTCATTACCTTGATTCCAATGTAATCCATGATAAACAGCCATTTTCTAACATTCAGGATTAATACATACATCCCAGTCCTAAACTCACTGACTAACTCTGTGCATCAAAGTGGTTGAAGTCATCTTGATTATAGGCCCAGCCTGGTTAGCACAGAATCAATGTTGATAACATTAATGGATGATCAACATTCATCAACTTGCTATCAACATTAATTTGATATTCTCTGCCTGCAGAGAGACAGCAATATGTGGTGGGAAGGACTCACTAATCCTAAAACTGGGACCATGGGATTATTAGGAAAATGAAATAAAAGCAAGGATATTAATTTCCCTGAAACTCATTTTAAACACTTTCTGAACCTAAACACTTTATTGTCAGAATCATTGAAACACTTTTTTCAACCAAAACACATTTCAATCAAAACACTTTTGAATTTCTAAACACTTTTTGAAAAAGCGTTAAGTGTTTTGCCCAAGAAAGTGTTTAACAAAGTGTTACAAGAAAGTGGGAAAAAGTGTTTAAAAACTAAACACATTTTTAGTGTGAAGCCTTCAACACTGTAACAAGAAATGCCGTTGTGACCGCGTAAAAAAACGCCTCCCACTGTTATTTTGTATTGTGAGACCTCATCACATGGGGCAAATGAAATCATCATAGCGCACTCCCGTACCGCTTCGCGGTACCGCCGCTACGCGGCGTGGGAGGCGCTAAAAAATAGGGTCTTTCAAAGGACAGCTAGTTTCTTTAATTTGCCTCATCCAAGACAGGGCAAGACAAACCACGGCCTTTGATCACTCAGACGTGGTTCACTGAGGGGGAATCCCATGACAAAAGACAAGCATGGCCCGCACATATATGTGGTGCATGCTAACCAAATTAGTTACATCTTGGCCCTCATAGACTAGAGATACTGAGGCCAAAAGGATTGCTAACTTTAGTCATTCTGAGCTTTTTGGATGTTTGATTTCATTAATATGTTCCATGTGATTTGCATAAAGGATAAATGCAAAACAAAAAATACACACTAGAAATGATGAGAATTGGCCGATTTTTTAATTGTTGCTAATTTCTTTCTCCTACAATTTTTGTCAAAATGTAAACAATATAATCAAGAAAAAAAGGTATGAAATGAAAAAATACAACAGATATTAAAGATCCAGCAAAACTTGACAAAGAAAGATATTTTGATAACACAAAAAGAGGTCCTGAACCTATTGATGTACTCGCTGTGAATATAACATAACCCTGAGATCCATTTCCTCGACACGCTGACATACCTGTGTGTGTGCCATGGCTTTGTTGTAGAGAGCGAGAGCTGCATCTAGTTCCGCTTGTTTGGCGTCCAATTGTGCCTGCGCAGAGTTCAGGTCGGACATGGCCACACCTAAACGAGCTTCTTGTGACGCCAGGTTAGCCTGGAAGGATAGTAAGGGTTATAGTTGTGTATTTATATTACAATAGGGTCATTACATGGCGAGGGGGAAAAAAGCCATAAAAAGTCAATGGTTAGACTCTAGCACCTTTTTTTTAAACCAACGTTGCCATACCACACTGCTTTTTTTTATTGTCGAAATTACAGAGCTCCACTGCACCACAAATATGGTGACTCACTGTGCAGTTTATGGGGGTGCCAAATATGGTGATTCCCTGTGCAGTTTATAGGGGTGCCAAATATGGTGATTCCCTGTGCAGTTTATAGGGGTGCCTAATATGGTGATTCCCTGTGCAGTTTATAGGGGTGCCAAATATGGTGATTCCCTGTGCAGTTTATGGGGGTGCCAAATATGGTGATTCCCTGTGCAGTTTATGGGGGTGCCAAATATGGTGATTCCCTGTGCAGTTTATGGGGTGCCAAATATGGTGATTCCCTGTGCAGTTTATGGGGGTGCCAAATATGGTGATTCCCTGTGCAGTTTATTGGGGTGCCAAATATGATGATTCCCTGTGCAGTTTATAGGGTGCCAAATATGGTGATTCCCTGTGCAGTTTATGGGGGTGCCAAATATGGTGATTCCCTGTGCAGTTTATGGGGGTGCCAAATATGGTGATTCCCTGTGCAGTTTATGGGGGTGCCAAATATGGTGATTCCCTGTGCAGTATATGGGGGTGCCAAATATAGTGATTCCCTGTGCAGTTTATGGGGGTGCCAAATATGGTGATTCCCTGTGCAGTTTATGGGGGTGCCAAATATGGTGATTCCCTGTGCAGTTTATTGGGGTGCCAAATTTGGTGATTCCCTGTGCAGTTTATGGGGGTGCCAAATATGGTGATTCCCTGTGCAGTTTATGGGGGTGCCAAATATGGTGATTCCCTGTGCAGTTTATGGGGGTGCCAAATATGGTGATTCCCTGTGCAGTTTATTGGGGTGCCAAATATGGTGATTCCCTGTGCAGTTTATGGGGGTGCCAAATATGGTGACTCACTGTGCAGGTTATGGGGGTGCCTAATATGGTGACTCACTGTGCAGTTTATGGGGGTGCCTCCTAATATGGTGACTCACTGTGCAGTTTATGGGGGTGCCTACTAGTCCAACAGTAATTTCTTGTAGTGTGTGTTCCCAAATTAAATGCTTGATGCTCAAATGTGCTTAGTAGACTGAACTTGCCCCGTGACGACAAAGGAACATAAACCAGGAGGGAACTGACAGTCCTTAGTAGCCGCAGGAGAAGTGCATCACGGCCAATGGTCGTCATGATGCACGGATGAAGTGCTGGCACGATTGGGGATGTATCAACACTGCAGGGTTGGCATGATGCATGAATGCAGCCCTGGCTCACCAGAGTTGCATTCATGCATCATAATGGTAAATAAGCATGATGCATAAATGCATTAAAGACCTATTAGATGCTTAATCACAACTTCAACACCTACCTTTAGTGGCAGAACCTCTTTGTTTATTCCGAAGAATATGGCCATGGCTTTAGTCCAGGCGCAGAGTCCGGCGACATTACCGCAGACCCTCTTGGCGTTTTCCATGTTGTAGTCCTCCATTTCCAGATACGGGGCCATGAGCTCCACCGTCTCATCGTTAATAGTGTCCTTGGGGAAGGTCAGCAGGGCCTGCAGGAAGTTTCCTCCCGACAACAGCTGAAAACATCAGTAACATATTTTAGAATTCAATTCAATTTCAAATGATTTTATAGCGTCCATTCATAAAATATTTTTAACTGCCAATAATGGGAAATATGCTTTTATCAATTAAACAGTCGCAGCTGGTTATTTGAGTTTTGTGGATTTTCTAGATTTCTTTCAGCAGTTTTGAGCTCATACCTGTGAGAACACACACCGTGCATGGACTTTTATCAAATGTTTTATACAGAACCCAAACCGTTGCCACATCCCAAACTACTCATTTTTGTTTATATCATTTTCTATTTCCATAATAGGAAAAGGGTAAAGCAATGGATCCACAATGTCGGTCGTCTGAAATGTTTCCAACCAACTTCAAACTTTTAGTATTCAATTTAGGCGATATTGTAGATGAAGTAAAGTCACATGTATACTTTACAACCCGTCCTAATGGATCGACTGGTACTCAAGACTTTTCACCATTAAATAGAACTTTGTCACTACCTTAAAGCCAACGTAAGCATTATTGTTAAGAAATGGAAATGTAGATTGTAAATTCCATAGTGAATAGAGTAAGCCTCTTCCCTAATCCAGCGTCAAATCATCTTCTGAAAGAGAAATAATCTAACAATTTAACAAAAGAAACAAAACAACAACAAAAAACACCCACCTTGAGTGACTCTCCCCATGATGGTTTGACGGAGATTCTCTCTGGGTCTTGTACGACCGGGTCGAGACGGCGCTGGAACAGCAGTAGACAGCAGTCCATGATACGCATGATAAGGTGTGGAGGTTTGCCCAGTTTACGTACTGTGGCTATATCAGCAGGTTTGATGGTGTTAAGGGCTGCCTCTGCCTCCTCCAGGGCGGGACGAGCTGCCTCCAACTTCTGTTCTGCTATGGCCTTGTCGGCTTCGATGGAGTCAACGATGGCCTGCGCCTTGTCTTTGACTTTCTGTACTTGGTTCTTGACTTTCTCTGCTGCTGCAGCCTTTGCTGTCACCTGGGAATAATAGATTTAAGTAGGAGTTACTAAGTACTGTTTATTTGAGTGTATGTACATAGGTCAGTGCCTTGCTTGAAGCAGAAATGTCATCAATTCATATTCACAAACTACAAATGAGAAAAAAACTGCACCCCTCAAATATGTCCAAGAACCCTAAGAGTGATAAGGTGAGATTTCATTGGATGTGGAGGAATCAAGTGATTGACCAAGGCAGATAGATGTTTAAATTCTGCGAAATCTGAGGAGTTTGCTGGTATGTAATTTTTCAAGGAATAAATAAGTAGGAAATCCAAAGGCTGTATATTGGCAGAAACTGATTTGATATTTTGAAGGTAATGGCAAGATTGCTTCAATTTTAAAAAGGGTGCTGTGCACCATCCATATGGAGACATGAAATAATTTATATGTCTAAATTCAAATTATGGAATTTGATCTAAACGTATCACCTTTTGAGATAAAGGGAGACGACATATCTCTTCATGATAATCACCCACTTAATCACCCCACCACATGTACAGGTAATTATGGTGAAGTTTTGATATAGCCTAGGTTGATTAAAAGATGAACAGCCAACATCAGCCTAATATCTACATTGAATGCCCCAATACTAAGTATTTCACCAAGAAACAGTTTATAACCAATTCCTACCTCTTTGAGCACCTCCTCAGCCTCCTTTGAGGCTACAGCCAGTTCTTTCTCTTTGACTGCCAGTTCTTTACTTAGTTCTGCCACTGCCGCTGACGCCTCTACCAGCTTCTCGAGGCCAGTGTTCATGCGGTTCGCGAGTTCTCCGATCTCCGTTCGCTTACCGGCATAGATCTCCTTATAGCCAGCTAAGAAGGACAGGTAAGACTTGGGAGTGACGTGTGCAGTACGTCGATATCTGGAGGGAAGGAGTAAAATGACAAGTAGGATAATGTTTTAGGTATGTTTGGTACACAGTTTACTGCTATATGGTTCAGTACCATGTATTCAAGGTGACTCCGTCTATAAGGTGCACCTAAAGTTTATCAATTATTTCCTCAAGAAAAATTAAATTGCTTAACTTTTGTTCTACTCAATGGATTCTAAAATTTGAAAAAGCTATACATGTGTACTTGGCACTACCAGAGTGTAGTAATGTTTTATTTTCTGTCTCTCTCTCCCTGTCTCCTCTGTCTCTCTCCCTGTCTCCTCTGTCTCTCTCCCTGTCTCCTCTCTGTCTCTCTCTCTGTCTATCTCTCTTCATTTTTCTAAAATCCAATTATATTATGACCATTTAAGGATTCATACTCAAAGAAACATACCTTTCAAAATAGAGTCCACAACATTCGGCTACGCCATCGTGCAGGGAGCCCATGTTCTGTATAACCTGTGTTTTCACCTCCTTGGTACAATCCATGTTGAAGTTGTTCAGGAAGTGGTCAGCCACAGCGATCAGGGCGTCCTTAGGCCACCGCTGGAACCAGTCCATCGTGCAGCCCGAGATGAGCCCTGGGAACTTGAGTGCGCGGCTCCGGAATTTCTCTCCCACCTAAAGCAAAGGGATATGATGGTAAAGGGTAAGTACTGGTGGTGTGAAGTCAGTGGGATGACCATTGGTTTGCCTCTTGTTGGTAATTAGAACTTATTAGTAGACAATGACAATTTTGTATAATACAGTAGTACACATGTATGAATCATTAGTATACATGTTCTATTTCTTGTGATGATTTGTAAGTGTGCATGTTTACTGGGGAGAGTTGGTGAAGAATTGTTGGTTGTATTTGATGTTGAATATGTTCTGACTATTTTCTTTTCATTATCATGATTGTAATCACATGGTGGTGAATATAACAGTTGCTGCTAGAATACCTAGCAGATCATTACTGCATATTGTGTTATGGTATCTTGTATGTGCCATAGAGAGAGGAAAATTGATTTCAGCAAAGATGAATTAGCTTCATACTATCCCCAATGCAATATAGGAGATATTGGATATACCGCTTGATATGCTATACGTTATCACTGAATCTTCGCGAGAACTCTTCCTATCCCAATATAAAAATAACACAGTATACTCATAAAGAAATACCACCAAAGGGCCACTATACATATCTAGACATTTTGGAAATTGAGGCAGGGTATGAAAATCTATTCTTTTCCAAAATGCAGATATAAGTATTTTGGTACAAAATTAAGGTATTTTTGTGGAGATATGTGTAGCTTATATACACCTGTTAATAGGATATTGTTATTTACACAAAAGGATTTATGTTTGGTTGGTGAGCATCCCTTCAATTTACTTGTGATCATATATTGTAAATGCCTCTCAAAACTGAATGCACAAAGAGGGAACTGCCTACATGCAGGTTTTTATAGATCCTTACATAATGTAGCAGTATATAATGACCAGAAGGAAGAAAATGGGAAGGCAATCTAAGATTACCAAACGACCATTATAGATATTTCGCAATCTTTTATTGTTGTTTCATGCTGTAGGAAACCATATTGAGAATTTATGTACTTATCAAAATTGATTACCAAGGGAGAATTCATTTTAACAACTGGATTGATTATGGAGGGGTATATAAAATGCATGTTTCTTGCAAATACCTTTAGAAGGGGATATTCTCCTGACCAGTTGTTAAAAATGACCACACCCAAGGGGAAGTATTTTGAGCCATAGCCCACATGGCAAATCACCTTTTCACCATCCAATTCATTATTAACAGCAAAGACGAGTTTGACGCTAAAACGTTTGCGACATAAAAAAAAATGGTTTTTGACATAAAAAAAAACGTTTTTTTATATCAGAAAAGATTTTACGTGAAATATTTTTCTGCCAAGTGGAAGTATGATGCTTGTGGTGTTTAGGATTTAAGGTTTAAAGTAAAAAAGTGTCATTCCTGTCAGGCAGTTATTAATACTTAGAGAGTCCTGTACCTGCTGTAGATGGACATGTAGGGAGTTAAAGAAGAGGAGGAGAAGGTGTGACAATCTGTTCCTGGGCAATATAGGGGGTGCAGGACTATATGAGGTATAGGATCAACATAATTTACATAGCTAATAGACACAAGTAATATACAGGTATTCCTCAACACGGTTGCGACATGCAAGCATATTCTCACCATTGTAATAGATTTTTTAAAACTATATTTTTGGGAGTTATGTTGTTTATGACTCTTACTATAGGTATGACTTTGCTCATGTTGATCCTTTACCTCAAAATGTGTATTTTGTATTTTATACCACATTGGGTTAACTCATTACAGAAAAATAAAACCACACAGCAATTCCTGCAAAACAAAACAGCACAGCACAGAAATACACTGTCAATCAATGATGATACAGTAAAGCATGGGGAGGGGACAAACCACAGGCTGAAACAACACAGAATTCTAGGCTGCTAGTACTACACATGAACCCGTGTATAGTGCCACCTCGTACTGATAAGATGATGGTGAATATCCACCATCATCTTATCAGTACTACTGTAAATGCTCTCGTATTAAGGGAGTGGTCATTATTTATCAACAGGGGGGGGTGGTGGGTTTTTCTACGCCCCCCTCGACGGCAGTAAAAAAATTTTGCGCCTCCGGCGCGGAGAGTTTTCGCGCCCCTCTTTGATCTATAGTAACGCACAGGCTTTTTTGCTAAAAAGAGGGTAAATTTTTTTAGCCCCCCCCTCAAGAGGGTTCAAAATTTTTTTAGCCCCCCCTCGAGAGGGGTCAGAATTTTTTACGCCCCCCCTCAAACCCACCACCCCCCCCCTGTTGATAATAAATGACCACTCCCTAACCACACCCCTCGTAGAAGCCACACCCCTCACTTTGGGAGAAGCTTAGAGCCATAGCCAAGGCTTGAAAATTAACAGTTTAGTACTATTTTATAGTGTAAAATACCCTCATATAAGCAGCACCCTGACTTTGGGCTGTTCCTATTAGCCTATTTTTTATTTGGGTTCTGGTATAAGCCGCAGCTTATATGAGATAATTTACGGTAGGTGGCATCACTGTCTATGGGAAAGAGCATAGATAGTAGGGGCCCCTACTGTGATACAAGTTGACCCAGACCAGAGTGTCTTACCTTCATATGTGATATACTTAACCATGTACTAGCAGCCTAGAATTCTATATTGTTTCAGCCTGTGGGTCAGACTATTGCCACAGCAAAAACAAAACTCATGGAGACACTGTTCTACGAAGTAAAGGTGCCTCTGTCTGATTTTCCGCCAAAGAGTTGGCCGTTTCACCACATTGAACTAATAAATTATGTCCGTATTTGCAACAATGGACATGCATATCTTCATTAATCGGTCTGTATCTGAATGCTACTTATGTATTCAGAATAGCACCAAAAACCTTTAGAATGGATGCCTATTTTTCATATTTAATGTTTGTATGTCAAAAGAACGGGGCCGTATATGGCAGGTGGCATTCAAATACAGACATCCACATTTGCAAATACCGTCCTTTCCTATTTTTTGAGTAAATGTGGTAAAAATGCCTCTAGGTAATGTGCAATTGTAGACCAAACCAAAGTTTGGCTGTACTGAAGTTTGTATCCCTGTCACATATATCCGTGTTATTTTTAGGAGAAAGAACTGCAAAAGGACAATTCATTCCATGGACAAGAGAAGAAATAACAATACCATCGCTGAATGACCATATACATACACGGAGCATCTATATGTATTCATTGTAGCCGGGGAATATGAATTTTAAAAATTTAAAATGTGTACATATCTTGTAAGGAAGGGCTGCTATCTATAACATGGTGATATGGATATAGTTATAAATGCTATAATATGAATATATTTGTGAGCGTTCATGATCGGTGATTGATTGATTAAGAAAATGAAGACTACTTCAGCCAGGATTCTCTACATGCAGTAGACCTACAAAATTTGTTTATGAATAAGTAAAATTCTAGTTGTCTACCATATGGAAATGTAGAAAAAAAAAGACTATTGACTATAATGGTTTCTAAAAAGCATTAATTTGAAATATTTTTTGAGTCATACCCCCTAGACATCCATTTGGTTTGCGGAAGAAATAGTTTTGGTTGTAAGCAGCATACATCAATATGAACTATGGCAAACATGCAGCAGATTCTTTTACCACAATAAGGGGTATCTGGACATGTGATTAGGCAAAGATTGCCCATATATTCTATTCAAATGTAATTCAATGTATCATAGTAATGGTTATATCATAGTTATGTACCTGTAAAGAAGACATGATTAGAAAGAAAACATTTAAGGTGACCACAGATGGGCCCGACTGGGTAGGCCGTTTGTGATGTAGGGGATGTCTGTCCGATCTAGTCTGACAATATCAAACATGTTTGATCTTCCTGATTGGATCGGCCATCCTCTCCCTAACTACCGACTGAGTCGGGCCCATCTATAATCGGTTTTAACAGCTAATTCCTTCGACAGTACAAGTTTCTTGAAGCCTTGGAGCCTTCAACACGAACACAACAGTCATCACAATATATAGAGTGCAAAGTAAAATCTTGTAAAGATACTGGCCAGTGTGAACAATAGGTGTAGTATCTTCTAATCCTTTTACTGTGGGAAATTTCAGCTAAGTGCAATTGTCTGCCCTCTATCTCCTATCCTCCACTCACTCAAATCTCATGCCATCCCCCATCAGTCTTTTTCTCTCACTCCCTGAATCTTTCCTCCCTCTCTCTCTCTCTCTCTCTCTCTCTCTCTCTCTCTCTCTCTCTCTCTCTCTCTCTCTCTCTCTCTCTCGCTGACATTGAAACATTTTCAGCAAATCACTTGTGTAAGCAAATATCATGTGACTAAATAGAAATAAATGTGTGCAGACTCAATTCACGCGCTGTTGTATACAACAACAAAAATTAACCGCTTGTCGAGCCCGAGGCACAGATACAGTAATATGGTATGGAGTAACTCATTATCATAGAAAGCTGTGTGTGCTTGACATTGGCTGCTAGAACAGAAGGAAGCTGTGATTAGATCTGATGTGTACCTATGGAAAACACCAAACTGGGTGACAGCAGATACTATGGAGATATATCAAGTTATCCCTAACATTATGACAGGTTTCTGTGGGGTCATAGAAGTCTGACCAATACCAAAAATAGTTTGTAGTACTGTGAGAAATCTCTGTGATTCGAACCCAGGGCCTCATGACTCTAGGGTGGGCACTTTTCAAACTGAGCTCCACACCCTTGCCTACCTAGTTCTACATTTTAGGCAGCTTATCCCCTCCCTCCTATGTATGGGTTTCACCCGGCATAGTCCATTCCCACATAACAGTTCAGTCTGGTGAATTCCAACAGGGTACATGTATACATGTATGCTAGCGCGCTAACAAATTCAACTATTTATTACAGGACGATTCACGAAAGGCCAGGCACATACCTCTGATCGGACCCTTGAATTTACAGCTATTCATGTATGATTATAAGTACTCTTGTATTTCTATAGATAAATTTTGAAAAATATAAACTTATCTTCAAAATAACACTTGGGTTGCACTGTGCTTCACAAATAAAAACTTACCATAAACTCCCACATATAAGACGCGTCCTCTACGCCAAACAAAATGCTGGGGAGTCTTATAGCTTTCTCTCAAGTTGGGGGTGCGTCTTATACGAGGGGTATTTTTTCTATAGAAATGTACTAATCTTACAAATTTCAGCCTTAAAATGTGCGTCTTATACGCGAAAATGCATTTGCTGAGTTTGGGGTACATCTTATACGCACAGCGCGTCTTCTACGCGGGAGATTACGGTAATTATTTTTAACTAACTACACATTCAAGTCTCTCTGACTGGAGGTGTATGCCCGATTTATGATGAATCCACCTAAGTGTAAACTGACAACAACATGATAAACAAAGAATAATGATGATGTGAAACACGTGGGAAGCTGCTATAGTCTGCACGTGGTGAATGCGTATGGCTAAGGGACCCTTACCCATTCGTGCATTCCCATCGTAATCTGAAAGGTAATGCAAATTGAAATAAATTAGTGTTACATTGACATGTTCATTTAGCAAGTCTTAGCGCCAATGTATTTAGGGGTGTTGGTTGAGGTTAAGATAAAAATGCAAATGAATACTACTTTTAATATTTAGTGTGTCTGTAGGCTGTTTAACCACTGCTTACAAATTGTTTGGGTTTTTTTCAATCTTTTTTTCTTTCTTTTATTTTTAAAACTCTGACTTCTTTATCATCTTTTTGAAAACATCAACATTCAATTCATTCTTTTCGTATAAAGCTTTCACACTTATGTATGTTCAGTTTCCATGCAGAAGCACAATTTTAGCCGTGCAACATTTGTTTGTGTTTCATTGTGTGCGTGTGTGCATATTGCTTTGAAACATTTGCTACCAATGAAATCAACAATTTTGAAAATCATCATGAAATGTCTATAGATACATCACTGGTCCTCAGACTAATTTCTAAAAAAATATAAAAAGGAAGCTAGAATGCAGAATTATAGAAAGAAAAAAACATGAGAAGAAGACTAGACAATAAAGTATGACTTTGCAGGGCTTACACCAATTATTTTTAAAGAAAATGTTGTCGCGCGACATTTGCCCCATATTTGATTTTAAATTATATGACAGATGGATACAGTGTATCAGAAAGTACAAAAGACGAAGAATATATATTTGACATAGTTAAAAGTAAGAAGTATGAATAATATGAGAAATGATGAGTATAAATATGAATGGTCACATATAATCTGAAATCAATCATTGGTCTTACTTGTCCCGAGGAAGGTTTGGCTGCTCCCTGACAACAGGTCACAAGGCATTTTTAGAGAGCTTTACAATTGTCTGTTAACACAAAACCTGTATATGACTTCCCTATCATAGTTTAAAAAGCATGATACTTACACAAATTAAACCCTATCTAGCATTATGAGTGACTGTGGGGATTAGACCCTGTGCCAGGACTCTGAGAAACATGTCTTTAATTCATACAATCATTGTAAAATCACACTGTGGGTAAACCGGTGATTGAGAGGCTAGGCAATGATCGGAACCCTTAAAAAGCCGCATAGTGCCCCGATGTTTTAAACATGGTGCATCAATGCAGCCCTGGTTGGAGTGTACCATGACCTTACGGGCCAGCACGATGCACAGATTTATATAGCATTATTCCATTACCAACCAGTCTGCATTAATCCATCGTGATGAGAGATTAATGTGAATCTTGACACAATATGCAGCTTTTAGAGGGGCGGGGGATTTATTCTCTCTGCCCCCATTGCAGATCTCATCATAACATGCAGTTCTCATATCATCAATGTAGCAATAAATCACACACACATATAAGTCAATAATGATGGTCATTCTCATGTTGGCTTATCTATTTGATTTTTATGTGGAAAGGAAGAAAACTGCTTGAATTGAATTGGAAAACAAATTCTTATGAAAGAATTTGTTTAAATGCATGCCTGAGGCATTTAACGATTGACAATGAGCACCCTGAGTTTAAGGAAAAAAATCTAAAAAATGATGACGGTCTATAAATTTAATTAGGTAGATTTTAACATTTGAAGTATCAAAGCATTGCATCTTTGGGCTTATACTTTAACTCGTATTTCTGCAAAAAAAAAAAACATATTCAAAACCATAGTTAAGGGCCAATTTGAAAATTATATCACTAAAATATGCATACATCCTTATCAGTAAAGATAACTGTAGCATCAACAAGAAAATATCGTTATCACAAATTCAGGGTAGACCAATCTGTTAAGGTCCAATCAAAAACCCAAATCTAAGGCCACACCAAATTAAAAGATTGGTCTATGGATTTCCCGCCCCTGTTTTTCAGAAATTAAAATTTTATTTTTATTTGAAAAATAACATGTCTATGGATCCCGCCCGCCTCATTTGCAGGGATTTTCATTTTTTTTTTTTTTTTTTTTTGATCAAGCAATAAATATATGATTAATAATAAAGGTACAGGAATGGCAGACCCCTCATGGGATAGGCATAAATTACTCCGTAGACACTCTGAGGGAGCAGGCAGGTATATCGTCCTAGCATAAATATGCAATGGCAAAAAAAAAATAAAAATAAAATCGCCCTCTCCATATTTATGATGTTCAGAATCCATAGACAATAATTAATTTCTAGAAAATAAAAATAGAAATTTCGCCCTCCTGCACCATATTCTCAAAATGAAAATCCATAGACCAATTTTTTTATTTGGTGTGGCCTAAGATTAAAATCAAATTCTGCAAACATGCACCATGCATTACTCAAACTTCAATAAAAAAAAAACAACTAACAAATCCATTAAAAGTGAAACTGATGGAATGGCATCCATCATGTTGGGTTATGTTTCAAGATGAATTGCATTCATCATTCACAATTTGGTGGAGGGATTTAGGCATTGCCCAAGCTCAGGCAAGCATCCACTCCAGGTTCATGCCCAGGACTCACCATGAGCGGGTGATAGGTACTTACCGGGGAGAAGCAGAGCACGACATGGAGGTTGTGTCTGGTACGGGACAGGAAGTAGTCGTACAGGTTCTCATTGGTTGGTGGTCTGCGCGGGAACTCCTTCTTCATGATGGGGATCAGCTCCTGAGTGATCTCATCCATCTCATCACGGGCAAACAGGTTAGACACCTGGAACAGGGGGAGAAACTAGGTTAGACTTAGGAACAGGGGAGAAACTAGGTTAGATAGATGGAACAGGGAAAAAGTACGTTCGATAGATGGAACAGGGGCAGAAACTAGATTGACTTAATTCCACCTCCTATTCCAGCTGTAACAGGGGAGAATCTAGGTTAAATACCTGGAACAGGGAAGAAATTAAGTTGGAACAGGGGGCGAAACTAGGCTAGAGAGCTGGGATCAGGGAGAAACTATAGTTTAGACTGGTGGAACAGGGGAGAAACTATGTTAGACTGATGGAACAGGGGAGAAACTAGTATAGACTGCAGGAACAAGGGGGAAGAACTAGCTTAAGCAGTTGGAACAGTAGAGAAACTATATTATACAGCTGAGGAAAAGGGGCAAACTAAGTTAGGCAACTGGAAGAAGGAAGACACTTAGTCAGAAACCTAGAAAAAGTGACAAACAATTGTAGCTAGTTGATGGAAGAGGAAAAAATAAGTTAGGTAGGTGTGGAAAAGGAGGAAATCAAGCAAGACAGTTTTGAAAGGGTAAAAAGGCAATGGTGAAGATACCTATCAAAAGGCTAGAAGAGAGTTAAGAAATCTCCAGCAAAAGAGCCAACTACGTTTGAAATAATGATAGAGAAATTGGTTTGGAGGAAGTCATCAGATGCACAAAACTTTTATTTAGCAAATTTCTGAGTTTCTAACATCTTAGAGCAATATGAAGTATGCCCCAGTTCATTACACTGTAATTTAAGTTTAGATTATACATACCACGCCGGATGAGAGGACGTTGTTGAGGTACTCTAGGAATCCCTCCTCCTTAATCTCCTGGTCAGTGAAGATGAAGGTGATGCCCCGACCTTGAAGTCCCGCTGTACGGTACAGGTGTTTTAAGTCGTCCAACAGGTTGGACACATTGTATGATCTGAAGCAACGAAAAAAGGGCAGTTTATCTCAAGTTAATTACAGCAGCCCAAGAAGTTTGAGGAAAGACCGTTGCATCAATCAGCTTCATTCGATGACTGCACTCTGTATATCAGGCAACTTTTCTGTTGAAGAGCACATATTGGAGGGCCATGCAGTATAAGAAGACCTTTTGGATGTTTTGATGCATCCTGATTTTAATACTGGCTATTTCTTTTCTGGAAAATGGCCTTTCAGATCATTTTCCTAGAGATATTTTTTAACTGTTACAACTTTGAGCTTTAACAAAAATTGTGAGGTCAGATATCAACTGGAAAATACAGTCATTACCTTTATGCAATCTGCAATATATCTTTTTTTTTATCTCATCAAAGAGAATTTTGAATGTATCGGGAAGAAGACATACCTAGTTAGTGTAATCTGGAAGGTCTTGTATCCAGCGATGAATGAGGCGAGTCGAGTAAGGGACTGTTTGCCAGACCCACCAACACCCACAACGAGTGCATTGCCTCGTGGGGTGCGGATGATCCTTGAGATGCGGACCAAGTGAACCATGGCGTCAGTGAAGAAGACGAGGTCCATACCAGAGCCACGGATACTCTCATTGAACTGCTGCATGAACATCTGAAGTCTCTCTCGCAGTATCTCAAACGACTCAACCTGATGGGTGGTGGAAAATATGTAAGTCAATTAGTGAGTGGTATGTGCAATCTACAAATGACTTAACCTGTTATGGGAGGTATAGGGGGTATGAGGAGTGACAGTCTATATGGAGCTACTCTTCATGAGCTATATATTATGGCTACTCTTCATGACATGTCAATTACGGCAATCAATCTTAGTTGGAAATCGGTGAACGGCTAATACAGAAGCAAATTAAGCTCCAAAAAATGTCTTACAAATCTGTCATGTTCAAAACCTTAAGAACCACACAGTGCATCAAAACATTGGCTCATTTTGTCGACTCAGCGTAGGTCATTTCAAACGTCATCAGTTCAAGTGTCTTGGTCACTTCAGCAGTGGTTTGAAATCTAAAAAGCTCTGCTGATGGAATCACTCCAAATGCCCATAATTAAGCATTGATTGCTTTCTCTCATTATAATTATTAGTCAAAGTCTGTTATCTTTGGAAGTCCTCTCACTTAAGTAATAGTATTTCTTACCGGTTCGTATATTTTCGGCATGTCGAAATCAGCATCTTCAGGCTCCTCACCTGTTGCCTCAGGAGCATCTCTTTAGGTGTGAAAAAAAGAAATGTTAGCTATGTCATTCACAAAAATATTAAATCAGACTAGCCATGCGTATATGGCCTATTCTCAATACTCTAAGGATTATATAAAATACATGGTAGATTTCTTATAATAAAGTGAAATCATCATGCAAAATTAATACATTTATCAGAAGGAGCTTTAGATGTGTCAAAAATATGGTAAACATCTGATTTTAAGTTTTTAAGGGGTATGAACATCTACTAAAATAGAAATAAAATAGGGTAGTTAAGGACTGCAATTTTCCCAGCTTACATTAAAATGCAAGCATCAACTTGTAGTGAAGGTCTTTCTGTGTGTGTATGTGTGTCACAATGTTTCAGATCAAGTGATACATTCTCCTACCTCCTAAACCTAAATGTGTTTTTGATCTATCCTAGCCCTATTTATTGTCATGCGTGCTACTCATGCTTTCGGTGGATAAGAGCCATACGATAAAGCTCTGATACATATCACATGGTTGGGATTTCAGCAATACTATTGCAATCAGTCCCTCATGGACGCAACAGCATCTTAAACCTGATTTTGCAGATTTCTCATGATATCTCTCAGAGTGAAAGGGAATGGGGATAAAGGGTTGAGGATTTGTAAGGGATATTCATGCATTTGTTCAATGATATCACAACCTGTAGGACATTTATAGCGGATCCAACCTACACCATTGGATATGACCTTTCATTTGAACAGTATGCATTCTGAATATCATGGTTTGATCACAATACTCATTGGACTACCACAAGAATTTCCAATGATATTGCAGAATGAATATCCTTTGTGTAAAATGCTGCATTCTATTTATCATTTGTCTCATGTCATATGTTACTTTTCCCTTCTCCCTATTCAAGAAGCTTTTACACATCTAAGGTTATATTATGTAGATGATAAGTCCTCTTATGAAAAATTAATGGAGTTTTTAGACATACATATTCATATCCACATAGTTATGCCAGGCAGAACAGTTGCACTGACAAATATCTTGGGTTTAAATATGGATAAAAGCAAACATTTTTGAAAAACAAAATTAAATTGGAAAAAAAACACTAATTTTTTTATGGAAGGTTGCAAAATGTCAAAAAAAAAATCTAAAAGTAAAAAAAAAAAACACTGTCCTGATCACAGCAATTGTGGATGCGGTTAATACTGGCTTCAGGATAGAATATGCCGGCAACTTCTCACCATAATGTAATGTGTGGAGAAGCATGCCCATGTTTTTAATTTAGATCTATCAGACAGAAAGGTAACACATGGACATGAAACTGGGTATTTCTATATAACTGAGGATCCCATGGACAATAGTAAAAGGGAGTTGTATAAATGGGCTGTGAATGGGGTAGAAGGCCATGCTAGGGTTTGTCCAAGGATCCAATATGGGGAGGCCCCGTGTGGTAATACTTACTTGGAGAGCTCATCTCTGGAGGTCATTGAATCATGAGGGGCGAGGGGGAACAAGGAACACGGTTTAGCTTTGGAACAGGAGGGAAGCGCGCTTACACTTTCTTAGCGTTGGGTGGGGTCGCAATAACATGCAATTCCTGCAGCAGCTGGAGCTTTAGAAATCTCTTCTACAACACTTGATAGAACACTCTACCAAAGGTTTACTTGTAAAATAACTAGGGGGTAAACACATGCACTATCAAAGTCCAGGGTTCTCTAATTAGCCCTCAAAACCATCAGAATGATGTTAGTTTTCACATTTTTGTTCAATTTTTCTTTAAATGGGTATCTATCTGATACCAAGTGAATCTGCGGTAGAGTAGGTTGGGCTGGGATCTTTCAGTCAGACACTGCGCACCATGCATTCACCCATGTGAGGCATTACTGTGGTTAGAATTGATGGGTCAGAGGTTTCTCACCCTCACCCAACAGAGACACTTCATTTTATAGCAAAGCAGGTCAATTGTCCCTATTGTGGACACTGGACCAATGCGGCTCAATAAAACTCAAAAGTGGGCTGATTGTCAGTTAATATTCATCCAGTACCAATCCGTCAACTTAGACATTATAAAAAGTCGGATAAAGCCCCTGTAAGCAATAAGTGTGTGAATATCAACATATGAAGAGCCCTTGCAGCGCTGGTACTACACACACAAAAAAGTACAGCAAAATCATTTTTGTATATTAATAAACTGTAGAGCACTGTATGTTATGTAACTGCGACGACTTTAGACTTGAAGCACCGACACACTTAATTCCTCCGATGATGCCCACCAACAGCTCACTGACATCTTAGGATTGACTTGATAGATCCGGTGTACTGGAACTTATTCATGCGCATAGACTACAACACATGCAACAATATGCCCTAGTATACAAGTTTGAAACCTCTGACTTGGGACTTCCTTCAAAGGGATGCTTTTCTGCTGTGGAAGTTGAAATCACTTCGATTTTTAAGTACAGAACTCTTCACGCAGTGATTATGCCGTCAAAAAAATCACACTTGAAACAATATTATGTCTTAGATAACCTGACAATATATCAGGTCTACCAGTATAAAAAACTATTTGGTAATTGCTTACTACCAATATGAAAAACATATTAACCTCTAACAAAGTCAATAACAGTCCAGATAAAACTGACATATACAATTTTTAATTTCCATTACAAACAATAATGTAGATTCAGTGAAAGTCAAATCAGAAAACATTTTAACTGAAACAGCTATCCAAAGTACATTTCTATCTAAATTCATGTTTAAAATCCAGGAAAACTTATATAAGGCTAAAAGAAAAATAATAAGAAGACAGAACAAATCTTTGGGTCTGTTATCTCCAACCAAGAAGACCACTTCAAGAAAAATTGGGGACAGTGTATATTTATATTACACACAATCAAAGAAACAATCAAAGATACTCCCATTACATCAATTGACAATTGATGCTATATTTATATCTATATTTAACTTTTTCTAGCCTTATGGAAAAGCATTTCTTTGGTGGTATTGACAATAATAAAACACTACATATAGCAGAGCTATCTGTCACATCTTTTTCATTCATATCTACTAAACCACTTTTCTACAATAATCTGCCTAATGGATATTGGGCAAATTTATCTTTTTCTAGGTTTTCATTTTTTGGTCTGAATTTTTTTTTCTTTTTAGAACAGTGGTCTCAATACTGATTCATGCAGCCACAGTGTAATGTAGCTAAGCTATATTCACACTTACACTATTCTGAGTATGGCATCAGTCACATGCCATATCTGTACAAGATATCAGCGGCTACTACCTATATTTGCAAGATAAGCTGAAGCGCGAGCAAGACCAGTGAGAGACTTTCACAAATATGTGACATTTTGAAACCACGTGTGAGGTGGTCTTGTAGCCTTACCCTTTCCACATGCTACAAATTCATCAGTAGTGGTTAGCTCAGGGATCAAGCGGAATAAGCTCATTGTGAGAAAGGTGATTAACTGATTCCCTTATTACCCGTTATAAGCTTTGATTACTCTGAGATAACTATCTTTAAATTAGCTCATTCCAAGACATGATTCTCTTTTTCTGATGCTCTACATTTATGTTTTAATTGTTATACCATACCACTTTTATTGACAGGTCTTGGTATACTAGTAGATCACCATTATTGGAATAGGGATTAAAATTAAATTATATCAATAATGGAATAGAATTTGTAGGTAGTCAATATCGCAGGAAACATCTTTTAGCACAATGGCAAAAGGGATAGTTACCTTAAGGTTGCACTGCCAATGAATTTGGTATGGTATCAAAGATTTGTCCAATTACATTTAGGTGGTGTTTTTCATAGAAGAGAAATGGTAGAATAAGGTGTTTTATATTTACATGTGAGGTGAATATTAGAATACCATTTAGATATAGTGCTATCAATACAGACATATGTATCAGGCATCTCATTCATCATTTGTAAATATTTAACATCAACTACACTGTGTAAACAGGAGTATCTTTTAAAAAAAAAATGGATATGCTAGGTATCTTTTGTTTTGACAGTTTGAATTATCAAAAACAGGATTTTACATACTGAGGGTCTCTAGTATTTAAGGATCTCATATTCTAGTTACTGTCTTATGGACTAATTGGTATTCTGCCTATTCAGGTCAATATCTTCTTTTTTCCAACAAGAATTGAGAAGTTGAGAAAGGAGTAAAAGACTATAATCTGTTTTGCTCTAGGCTAAGTACAATAGGCATAAATGTGTACCAGCCCTACTCCTTTTAACTGATACAAACTCTTTAAGGGCTGCATGATGCTTTACGCTGTAAATTTATAAGTGAACGCAGTACGGTTGATGCGTTGCATGTGTAGCTTGCCAAGGTTGCCAAGTTTTACCATCACATGCAAATGACTGGTGAATTTCTTCACAGCAATTCATTATGATGGCAAATAACCATGAGCCATGAGCCTACAGCCCTAAAGAGTTTGTTTGTCACTTCAGGTTGCTGATTGGCAGAAGCAGTGAGCTTCTCAAAGTAAGGATCATCGTGAGCAGTTCACAATCACAATGCGCAGCTCATAATGAGGACTCAGGAAGCTTTACACTGGCCTCCTGTGCAGACATCACTGCCCTCAGGTAGCCCTACACAGCTACATCTACCTACACACCACAGGGGGCCCTGCTCAGAAAAACCACAAACACCATCCTCAGAGCAAATCCTCCTCAATCAAACACAAAACACATTCCAAGCACAAAACCCCAAAAATTGAACAGAGTCAACCTGTAACCAAATGATTTTTGGGAAACTAAGACCAATGCTAAGCAAGATTTCTTTTCTTTCCTCTTGGCTGTAATCCATACACAATGATAAACAACATGAGTAACAACAACAAATGTGGAGGTGTGTAGGATCAATCGCTAAGCAGTTTTACGATATGGTATGTGATGACACACTCTGCAATACAATAAATTGTGATGGTGTTTTTATACCTCTTGTTCTGTTTGTAATAAGTATGTCAGGTGTCATTGGAAGTGTCATGTTGAGGTGATTACACACATATACCTGACTGCTTTGCTGGTTGGGTATATTAATCATAAGAATTCATGATAGATCTCAAATATTGTGTCAGATGAGAAAGGTACTATTCATAGACAGTCAGGATTGTAATCTAACAAGGCAGGCCCAAACCATACATGTATAGTATCCCTCTCATTCTGGCACATAAATTGAGGTCTGAATTTGTTCTGCTCTAGGATCAGAGGATAAAATACCTGACAAACTTTTGGGCACTTTGATTTGATTGATGTAAGTATATTACACTGCAAAAATTACTGAATTGTAGCAACCTTCAGTGAAATGTTAACTTCACTACAATAGTTTTGACATTCCTGACACTGCACAGCTCTCAGTCATTTCCTGATGCAAGTTGCTTAAATTGCTTCAGGTTGCAGCAAACATGTCATTTACTCAGCTTTACATTTTGCGTAAATTCAATATTTCATGCAGCATAAATTCTTAACACTCGGTATCTGGTTCTGTAGCAGAATAAAAAGCCACCTCTACATGGAAAGTCCATGCCATGTGCACCACCAGGTGGCACCACCAGGTGGGTGGATGTGTGGAGGAAATGTTCAGTTTGTGTGCATTCTTGTTGCTGCTTAACACTTACCGCCGTAGAAGAATTATACCCCTTAAATGTTTCAAAGCGTTATGTTAATATGTTTAGGTCTATTATGTTTAGTTGTGTCCTGATGTTTTATCATTGGCCCTACAGGGAAACATAAGAGTGATAAAAAATCATTTATAAATTGAAAATATTCTTCAATAATATCGTGATACAAGTTAGATATTAGTTTAACTGTAGATTATACTATACATTTGGCAAGGATCATGTAATGGCAAAACAGTCCATTACAAAGAGGTTACATGGTTATAAATAAATACAAACATGTACATGTGACTGCTGACATTAGTTAGATAGAAAACACACACAAGCACACTCTACACAAAACTACAGTTAGTAGACACTCAAAGCTTTGTGCAATAATTCATAATGGACTAAAGTAATTCTATAGAAATTTACAAACCTTAGACTTTCTAAATCATCTTGACTGGTTCGAATTGAATTGATTTTGACTTAAAAATCTGGCTGAATTTTTTATACTTATTTCTGATTCTTCTATTATTCATAATTGAAAATCAGAAAAGTGGTACCTCAAGAAGCTGATCCAGTATTGTGTCGGAATGACACTCTGGACATGCTCCTCGCTCAGCTCCTCGTTGATTACTCGAATGATGGTTTTGTCGAACCATTGCTCGTCAGTAGGGTTAGTAAGTCTGTGAGGCACACATCAAGCAGGAACATGGGGTGGAATAAATAAACATAACAACATAAGGGACACTGAGTACTACAAGAATATTGTGCTGAACATTGAAGGGTGGTTATTGAAAAACAACTGCACAAACACAAATACAGGCTAGAAGTAACAAACAGATGCAGGGGAAATCAGTTAGACAAAAAACAATGGTTTAACTTAAACCTAGGTGAGAAGAATATAAGGAGTAGCTGATGCTTACATAGCCTCAAAGAGTAATTTCAAAACATTTTCTTTAATCTATGGATTTTCCTTTAAACACTTTAGCAAGTTGTCATTTGTAACAAATATATGGGAAGAATTTTTTTTCCCTTTAATAAATGGTGTTTAAGATCTATAAGGCTGTGAACATAACAGAATTACTCAGAGCAGCTACGAGACAGCTAATCCTTATGACAAGGCTATAGTTTATATAGGAGGAAAATCTGTTGTCTTAAAGGGGAAGAATTATATTCAGATAAGAATATAACCCCCAAACTGGTTTATATTTTCAGACATCAGAGTGATCCCTAATTGTTAGGTGTAGGAGAGTAAGGATAGTATTCCTTCCTTCATCAAAACAAAACAGGGAAGTGAGTTTTGGATTGTACTCAAAAATCTGTTTATAAAAAAATATAAAGATTATGAAAAATATGAAGGAAGGATTGCCATCCGTGTAACTTAAAGCTATAACAAATCCACAAGAACAAAACGATGTTATCCCAAGCGTGCAACAACCTGCTTCAAAACAAATGAGTTAACGGTTAGTTTGGTTAGCTCCAGTTAGAGGGCAGTACAAACAGCCCCAAACATGACGTCACAACACTGCAAACATTGCGCTGGTTCTTGTTTACCTCATAAAGTCTACAAAGTAATGTGTCGGTTCCACCAGTAGGCCGACATCTTCGCCGTATTCCTCGGACACGACGCGTGCAATGGTCTTGGTAAACCATGCAGTGTCTTCAGGACCGACAAATCTAAACATGGACAGAAAGTTATCAGCATTATATAAATGATCTCAAACCTTCAAGGAGCACATGGTGCTTTTAAAGCATAATTGAGTTTAGTCACCATAATCTCATCACTGTAGTTGATGGATAGGACTAATGAACATCGGAAAGTCAAACTGATGGGTCGTTATAATCACATTACGTTTGGTGCACCTGGATGACAAATGAAGCGAAAACTTGATGTATCATGGCATCCTTTAAGGCAACTCAACTTAAGAACTTGTTTCATAGAACAGCTTATGAATAGATTTTGGTTCGGGGATTGAAATAATATTTGGAAAATAATGATATCCATTCCTCTGGACTTTCAAGGCTTCTTCCAATGGTTTGAAGAGGAACTAAACTTAAAATGAAATAAAGAATGACAAAAGAGAAGATGATTTAAACATTCTTATTTCTTAAATGGCACATATTGTGAGAACATTTTTTCATATTTGTGTGATATAACGTGAGTGCAAATAGATTTATTTACAAGATGGAATTTCAACATCATTTTCAAGAAATTAGATGACATTTTCATTCATACATGAATATAACTAACTAGTGTCTTTATTTTTATTACATTTAGGATTGAGCCAAAATTCAAAATTACAACTTTCTCAATATACATTAGAATTAGCTTATGAACATGGAGTTTGGATCTTGGATATGGTTGGCCACAAGATGTGCATATTGACCTTTCGGCACGGCATGACGTCTAAATTTAAGCAAATTTAGCAATATGCAAATAATTAAAACATTTACCTTAAATTCTCTCGTATAAGGTGCGACCACAACCCAAATAAAAAATAGGCATATAGGAATTGCCCAAAGTCAGGTTGCAGCATATATGAGGGTATTTTACATTATAAAACAGTACTAAACTGCCAATTTCCAAGGTTGGGCTATGGCTTATAGCTTCTCCCAAAGATGGGGTGCAGCTTATACGGGGGTGTGGATAATACGAGAGAATTAACGGTATAAATTTCTCAACTATAACTTGCTTTAAAAAAAAATGTCATTTATCCAATAGCAGCTGCCCTAGAGTGCTTCCAATGAATGGACGTTAGTCAGGTTCACGTCTTGCTCAAGTTGCACAAATGCAATATCAAATGCAGTAAGGTTTTCGTAATTGTCCATTATCTTCAAAATCAGTATACTGAATTGTTTGGTATGTCTCACCTGTCGGAGATAACTCTACAACACTCGTGCTTCCATAAGCTGAGAAGGGTCTTGGTGTCCTTGACTGTCTCGCTCACAGTGTTGATCATACCTTGCCAGATACGAGACAAGTCACGCAGGTTGAAGATGTAGTGGAACTTGGACGGTGTTGGTAACATTTTAATCTGAAGTAGAGATACAGGTAGGAAATAATGTAATTGAGTTTGGGCAGAGTCAGTAATATTTCAGTTTCAAGAGGGGAAGATACTAAATGATGTATTCTAGCTTGGACAGCATTGGTGACATTAGGAATAGGAATAACAGGAGATAGATTTTCAAATTATTTTCTTAAATCATTGCCTCCCTTTGTCCCAATGTTTTCTTCCAACTCTTTCAGGAAAACCATTTTAGCAATGCATCTGATGAATTCCTACTTTTTTCATCCAGAAGAAACAAATTTATTTTGATTTTTTTATAAACTAAGCCTCATCAAAAACTTATTCCTTTTCCCTGATTGATATTTGGATTCCCTATCATTATTGTGGAAGGTTCACTGTCTTACCTTGGTCAGCTGCCAGAGTCGTCTTGTCAGGGGGACAAGCTTCGCAACCATGTCAACCACATCCTCACTGAAGCCCCTCTGGGGGCAGTAGTGGCCACATCCGATCACGTTGAAGATCTTGTCGATGGAGGGGTTCGATGGGAGGGTACAGTTGAATATGTTGAACTGACGCTTGAGACGTTGGGGAATGTCATTACGTCCTCCTCCAGGTTGGATCATAGCAGCGAGGAACTGCAGGGTGACAGAGCGATTTTTGTTATAATCAGATTTGTGTTATCATGTTACTGTGATGATAAGTGTACCTTATAATTGTCATCACCATCAATCTTTACATTCTTGTTAGAAAAAAGGCAACAAAAGTACTGGTTTCCCGGGCATCCTCCTTGGCACGAAGAATATGAAACAGCAAATGTATCATTTTAAATCCGGGAAAACCCTTCTCCTGCCCTGTTGGCAGATGTAATCACCATTTGAACAATGTTATGCCATTATGGATTAATGATAATTATGCGCGCTTGAATATGAAGGATAGCCGATCCAAAAGTAAAAGATTACCATAGATATCATGCTGTGGACATTTATAAAATTGTCCTTGAGTGTAGATGAATTGTAAATTCTTGCATGCATTGATACTTCACAATAATAAGAGTTGACATGCTTACTAAATTCTTGTAAAATTCACTAATTCCAGCCTCTATTCTATTGAAGCACATGCATGTGCTTTAATGCCTTCGCATTTATATTCTAGCTGCAATTTTGGGATGCATGCATAAATCTTATACAATCATACACATGAATTTTTCTGACACAGGTGTGAACAAAATTTAAAATCAATGAGGATGTTAAACATCTCATCAGACCACAATCAAGGCAAACATCTTTAAACCAGTTGAAGTTCAATCTTACAAACCTGAACAAGGGATTGTAGGATGAACTTCAATTGTGATACTTGTCTTTCAACATTACATCATTCTCAGCACCCCACGGCACAAAAATACCAACCCGCACTGAGAGAAAATGCATCCCGAAAAATCGTTTCCACAGCAAGTCACAAAAATTTCAATGCATTCCTACATCTGAAGTCAACTTATTGAATCAGAGTCTGATTCTTTTCACAATATGCAACATTGTGATGCGCAGCACAACCGCCCCTATTTGAATATTTTTATAATCTAATCCACATGTGTGGCTAGCTATCAATGGATGGCTAGTTGCTTTGAGAAAAAAAAATCAAGATAAATATCCATCAGGATAATCCCCCCAAGCACATTTCTTATCTACACTACACAAACATTAGATTTAACCAGCATTAAGCTATTAAATCTGATTAATGATGTTCCCTGCAACTTGAAACATTTCAAAGAGAATTCAATTAGAATGTTCTTTACAATATAAAGTCACTTCAAGATTGTTTGAAATAAGCCTACAACCATTAATCTGCTTTCTATTCTGCTTAAATCTGTTTAAATCCAATGTTTCATGCAGTGTTACAAGTTACAAAGGCACATGGTACAGAAACAGACAGACTACATATCACATAGCGCTGTACATTTAGGGAGACGTATTTGGGGGGAAAATGCAGAACATTCAAACATATTTAGCCAGCAGCATCGAGGTCCGAACGACAGGCCTCAACAAAAGAAGCAATCCATGGTACCTGAATATACATATGTAGCAAGGTTCTTATGCTTGAATTCCACCAGATCCATTGTTCCTCCTCTAATAATGACACATAGAGAAAAACTTTTGAGTTTTCGACAGCCTTATTTCATTTTGATATACTTGAGCTCTCTGTTCATTTGAAACATCATGTCGACTCCGGACCAGAGTAAGTTCAAGATGACGCAGGAAGTTAGCCAAAGTGTGTAACTCTGCAGAACAAAGTTTGATGAAGTTCTTTGCAGCCTTGAAGGTTTAAAACAAATATAAGAGGATGATAGATTGTAAGACCTTTGGTGGAATCCAAGCTTTACCCAGCATAATAATGGTACAATGAAACTATATGTCACCGACATAAGCATAAAGAAGTACACCGAGCCCTAGAGTAGTAAGTTGTGGATATACTCACTGCCTGCAGAGTACATTATAAACAGATGATAGTACAACCAAACAATGAGTATACACATGTTGGCTTCTATAACCCAGGTAGGTGCTGCTGTTTGGTTTAATTTGGAGATATATGCGATATCAAACAGGATTAACAGCGTAAAACAAGTTATGTTCCTTAAGGTTAACTTGTGTAAGTGGGATATGATAAGATGGCTCTAGACCCCTAAAATCAACATGGCGACATGAGCATTTTTTGGCTAGTGACATGAGACATGGCCAATTACTTAAAATCGACACAGTGACATAGGAATTTCTTAAAATCGACATGGTGACATGGCAATTTCTTAAAATCGACATGGTGATATGCCCATTTCTTAAAATCGACATGGGACATGGGGACCCCCCATCAAGGGCCCCGATAAGCGCAGCTTCCTCCTATTGGCTCATTGATGGTCTATTTCCGTATGATGGGTTTGTAATGTAAATGATGGGTTAGATTAAGTTTAAATGGATCATTGATGGATAAGTAAAGTTTCAAAAGCCCTCATCTAACCCAGTAGTTGAGCAATCGATTAATTTTACATTTTACGTTGTATGTTTGGGTATGCGGTTTTTCCAGAAGCAGACTGATGTCGAAGAAAATATATGTAAATTGACTTTTGAAAAGGCTCTTTCTTGGAAAGTGAAACATCATGTGATTTCAAAACAAATTATTTAAAAAAATTGTAATTAAACCATTCGAAAGTTGATATTATAAAGCTATTCCAAAAGGATGTTATGTATATTATCTTGGGACCATATGGATAGCTTTTTATATAATTCCTAATTCAGATCTTTGTACAAGTAGTGCAAGAATACTTTTCTTATATCAATATCTACAACAATGACATCAGAAGAAAATCAGACTAAAGAGACACGTCAGTGGAACAATCACTATGGCCTATGACGTATAATCCTACCAGTGAAACAGTATTTAATCTTTACAGAAAATCAGCTGCATTTTAGTTCAAATGCCAACTGACATGATTTGTCAAAATAGCAGGCAATAATACATCATATCAGCAATGAATAAACAACAATACTTACTTGAACATCCACGATGGTCGTGAAGTCTCCCGGCTTCTCTAGATTGTAGAAACCTTTCATTTCCATCAGTTGTCGTACAATTTCATTAGCGACCTGGTCTCCCCACTCGTTGATTACCGGCATGTTGATGTCATCAATGAAGACGGTCATCTTCTTACCGGCAGGGGGACCATACATGCTGCCCATACGCTTGTCAACGTAACTCTCAATAGTTCTCTGGTAGGGCAGGGGTAAAATGTCATTAGACCTCATATATTGATATACTGTAATTCTTGGTTGGAAGGTTGTCTGTACAAATGTGTATGTTTGCAATTTTACTATGCGGTATGGTTTTGATGTGTTTGGGTGTCCTCTTTCGTGGATAATTCAAAATTATTTCATCTGAAGCATGGCGACAATGGAATAAAGCTGTTTCATAACTCTGTATCAGTTCAGCCTATTAAGATCAAGCAACAAATTGTAAGGGCACTGAGATATATTGAAAGTAGCCTTAGCATTTGTCTCTCAGTTTATTTTGATCATATCATATAGTTGGCAAAAGCAATAAGGTAATAAATAAATATGAGTTAACTTCATCTTTATAATTATATTTAACCTATGTGTGTCTGTAGTATACAACACCATTATCTAAGTATGACATGTGTAACATGTGTAACATGTGCTAAATTGTCAAGATAATTCTGATAGACCTACTGAATATCAAGTGTTAAACAATGTGTAGTTTGAATGTAGGGAGGGGTGTTGATAATTTGCAATTCTCTTCTGCCTTTGTTCTAATGAAAAGTGCCTTGTGTAGTATATATAAGGAAATTTGTGTAGTATATATAATGGAGTTTGAGGTGGTGTTGGTTAAATTTTTTGTTGAATACCCCTCCTTTCTTGTTGTTGTCTGATCTCTTTTTACGTCTCTGACCATAGGTATTCTTTTTGGGGTATCTATTATTCCCGGCGCTTGGGTTGTACATTGTTCCAATGCGCTTATCCACAAAACTCTCAATGATTTTCTTCAGGGAGTAACATTGTGAAATATTAAAAGAAACAAAATACATATCACTATATATGGCCTTCTATGCTTATGGGTGTCCCACGCACGAGGTCTAGACTCCCAATGGGAGTTATAGCATTAAGAGTCAAAAAGTGGATTTCCGACCTTCTCACTGGAATGTTACCTATACATGTGTTCAACTCAGTTCAGTTTAAATTTAAAGAACCTCTCTGTTCCTATAAATGATTTTACCTCCTCACAATAGGTATATATGCTCCATATGAGTAATGATTTCAGAGGGGTATTCAATAGGCGGCACGCCCAGCCATCGGCGCGCGCCCGGACCTGAACGTGCTCGCACTCCAGCTAGAGAGGAGGTGCGCCTGTGGCGCCCGCCGCGTGGCTGGCGTGCGGCTAATGAATACCGCTCAGGTGTCCCTCCCTGTTCCTATTGACCTCTACACCACACTGGGTATAGAATCTTTTATCCTACTGTTTTGGCTCTATGCTTCACCCTATAAAGGAGTCTGTTTTAGGTGTCCCTCCCCGTTCTTTAATCTTTTACCCTAATGTTTTGGCTCTATGCTTAACCCTATAAAGGAGACTGTTTTTAGGTGTCCCTCCCCGTTCTTGAATCTTTTAGCTTAATGTTTTGGCTCTATGCTTCACCCTATAAAGGAGTCTGTTTTAGGTGTCCCTCCCTGTTCTTGTATGTTTTACCTTAATGTTTTGGCTATATGCCTCATCCTATAAAGAAGTCTCTCTTTAGGTGTCCCTCCCCGTTCTTGAATCTTTTACCTTAATGTTTTGGCTGTATGCTTCACCCTATAAAGGAGTGTTTTTAGGTGTCTCTCCCCATTCTTAAATCTTTTACCTTAATGTTTTGGCTCTATGCTTGTAAATTTAGATGTCCCAATCAGGATTTAGCTTCCTACACTAAATAAAGGCACATATTCCCTTTATTAAGTGAGGAATATATTGTAGTTATCTTCCCCTTATTCATATTAAGTGCAGACTGTGGTCAGTGGAAAATAGAGACACCTAAAGTATATTTGTTAAAGATTAGAACTACAAGATGAGGCCAGTGAGGGACATCTAAAAATACATTTCTTGATAGGGTGAATATAAAGTGATAAGTGATATTATAAGTTCTGGCAAGGACACCTAAAAGCAGACTCCTTTATAGGAGAAAGATGAGCTACAATATAGACACACGCGGTAAGATTCTAGCAATCAGGTGAATAGACATGCCTGCTACAAATCCCCCTCTCCCTATACTACTCACACAAGTAGTGTCCGTACCCAGTATCTTTTATTGTCATTTTCTTTCATTTCTTTCTGAAATATTTAATCAATCTTTGGCTATATCTATAGCCATCACTATCCTACAGCATTAGCTGTTGTAATAGCTTTGTAGTCCTGTATATGGATGAGATGGGGCCAAATTTTAAAGTGTACCATTCCAGTTCAGAGGTATGTGATCCATTTTTTGGTTAACTCCATAGGGACACCTATAATAATACATGGCCCTATATATATATCAGCTTGCAGAGTACGATGGTCCTCAAGATCTATCTTAAAGGGCAGGAAACTGGGCAGGAGGACCAAAATAAGTGTTCATTTATTATGAAGAAAGTCCTCATAGAAAGGCCACCATAGCCATATAACACATCCCATTTCTGACTGCCAAATTAAAAGAGAAGATAAAACTGTCAATACTTTTTATTAGTTTACATTTTTTTTTCATTTCCTATACTCTGTATTTTTATATCATCCATAGGAATTTATTACCTTCTTCTGTAAAATCTTTTTCTTACCTGGAACAGATAAGGTGTAGTGGCAGAGGAGAAGTTGAATGCCTTGCCCAGGTGTATCTCCGGGTTGTATCGGGCCATGTAGCCGTTAATCATAACGGTCTTAGCCGTACCCTGCTCACCAATCAGCAGCACTGCCTTCTCCTGCTTGGCAATGGTCTCAATCAGGAACTCGGTACGCACATTGTCTACGTTAGGTACCAGGATGGAGCCATACTCAGGGGTATGGTCGGTCGGGTAGGTGTACTCCTGTACACGCATGTTCCAGTGCTGCCACTTTCCTGTTACAGCAAGAAAATGATTTAATTGCAGTAATTTGTAATAAGTTTGGCTAAAGTTTGACAGACCATTAACCCTAGAAACCACCATTGAAAAAAACTATGTATTGCATCAGATGGGCCTTGGTTATTTGGACATACCATAATGATGACCTTTCAGTGCCAGTACTATAAAAACCTACCTCCAAGCCATCCACCTAACTTATAGTGTTAGGAAAAGGATCCAGGCTATACAAGAGTGTTGTAAAGTGTATCCTCTATAATCCACCATCTAAAACCTACACCTCTATGCAAGGAGGGGGTGGGGGGAATCTATGAATAATGGTTTTCTTTATAGGTAGGGTGGGGCTGGTACCCACTGAGGTACAGGCCATGCAGACACACTACAGTGCCTATAACACATTAAAAACTGGATGTTTGAAACTGACCAATGAGAGCGCTTGATTTGGGGTAATCTATATGCCATCTATATGGGCCATGAAACCATCAAGTTTCTAACTCGGATAGAAACCGGAGGTGGTGTTCCTATGGTCATATAGATGCCCCCGTTAGAAACCCCACCTCGGTTTCTATCCTTTTATGGAAAGAAGTGCTTACCATCAGTGTCCACCAAGTAGTCAAACATGGTGGAGTCCTTGTCCTGTGTCGTATCAGGCAGGTCCAGAGTGAAGTCCTCGTGGGCGCGTATGAACTCTTCCAACTTAACGCGGTCATCGATCTCCAGGAAGGCACCGATGGACCACATCAGTGTGAAGATGTACAAGTGCTCGTAATGCATCTTGTTTAGTATGGTCGTGTCCTTCTCGTCTCTTGACGGAATCAGACCATTCAGCAAATCACAAGCCTAGGAGGAAAAATGAGGGGAGATTAAGAAGGGGAGAGGGAGTTTAGCCAGCATTGACATGGCTTTGATTGGGTGTTTACAAGAAAAATAGGTCCTTCAAAAATATGTATTTAACAGAGGTATGACGAGCCTCAGCTAACACCTTGCATTTCAAGTGCAGCTTGTTGTTCAAAAAAATTTCTGTCGAAATCACAAAGTTTAGTTGCAGTATAGGTGTGACTTATAAATATGTGGAGCGGCACAATGTGTTAGAAAACTTCACATCATGATCTAAGCTGTTAACAATATATTACAATCATAAAGAATATTTTTGAAGCTGAATCTGATAAACAAGACTGGCTTTGTCATTACTCACAGAACCAAAGTAAGAAAAAGTGATGATATACCTGCTTGATGATGAAAGCTTCTAGTACTTCCATTTTTAGCGACAGATTCTGGACTGTGAATCTGTACACTTCTGGGAATGAGTCTTCGAACAGACTCATAATGATGTCTCCCTCAGCGTGGTTACGGTGGTTGAGCCAGCCCTGTTAGATAAGATACAAAGTGTGGAAACGTATAACGTAGGTTAACTTTGAGAAGTCTGCATAGCTTGGGACATCCGCCCAATTACATTAGAATTCCACCTTCTGTTAAATCAACATTACCGAATGTTCAATGAACACAGAATCAACCAATTGGATCTTGTGGGATGGATAGCTCAAGGTATGTAGATGATTTAGGTAAATTTACCCATACAGTATAGAATAGTACACTGAACACCTTTTAATATAATATGCATGCATTTATTTTCTACGCTGCTTTTTTCTTTAATATTGAGAATTGCTCCATATGCCTTTATGGACAATGCTCCTCTTCCATTATAATACACTTGTAGGAAGAAACTCCATAGTGGCATTCATGCTGGTCATAATTGAAGGATTGGTAACCACCTGAAGAGTCAATGTATTTCTACAATGCTAGTGAGTCACTCACAAGCTCTGCGAGCCCTAAGATTGTCACATAAATTAAGCTGCTCACCTGCAGGATTGGCTTCCAGTCCAAGCCCGAGCTGCTCATGTACACCATACCGTTACGTGACACGGTAGCTGGGGAGGCGTTGTCAATGTTGTGAGGTTCAAAGATGATCTTACAGTTGGGGGCCATGGGAATACGATCACCATTGGCCAGTGTCAAAGTTTTGTTGTCGTCCAGGACTGAGTTCAAGTTCTCAATCCAAATGGCATCGACGGGGCCATCCAGGACAAGCCATATGTGCTCGCCCTTCTTGGCTCGGAGCGTCCTGCGCCAGAGAGTGGAGAAGATGCCGTCCGTCCAGTCGTTGGTGGCCACATCCAAGCGGCCGAACATCTGGGGGGCGGTGATGGCTTTGGGGTTCATGCGCATCTCCCTGTGTGGGTCTCCGCAGTCAGTGAGGGCCTTCATCAGGGTGTGGATACAACAGGTCTTACCTGTCCCTGATGGTCCCAGTGTCATCATACCATGACGCACACGCTGCGTCTCATATAACTGTATATAATAGAGGAAGGTATATATGGTTGTGGGTTACAGTAGTAAAAACATCATAATTATATTCAACTAAGTGGTAAAATTCACACAAAACCAGACACTGTCAAATACATTTAAACTGTTGGCATTTATCACTATTAAAAGCATGAATGGTACAGTTTACAGTAGAAAAAAATTGGTGGTAATCAAAATAGCGATCAGTATTTCGGACACTTCGATGTCCTTATTCTTATATTCTCACTTTTCATGAAATAATTTATGGTCGATGCCTCAGGCAAATGATGTACTGTATTTACGATATGATTGCTTAATGTTTTTACAGTAAGATCCGTGTGAGATGTGGATTATTTGCAAGCACATGAAGTGTCCATTACATTGCAAAGAGATCAACAGATATCAATTAATGAGAAATAAATTCAAAATTTACCTATTTAATTTGTATTATCTTATGTTTAAACCTGAAGCTACCAATATTGATGGAAATACCCCACTCCCTGTACCAACTGGTTAGTTTCCTCACCAAGCTGGTATAATCCAAGACACACTACTAGTAAGTGTAAAATGAAATCAAAGAACTATGGTAAAACCTCCCTTAGAAGCCGACCTCCCTTATAGGCTGACCCCCTAACTTCAGGTTATCATGTATAAGCCTAAAGAAGCCCACCCCTCAACTTTCATGGAATCTATAAGCCAAATTGGCATGCAAATCATTTGGCTTCTGAGGGAGGTCAACCCTGAGACTATAAAATGCCCAAGTGTGGATTGTTTTTATGTGTACACTAACCTGAATCAGTTTAAGGACCCATTGTGTATGATGAACCAGGCGGTCTGCCTCCACGTTGTCCCTTATAGCACCTTCCAGCTCAGGGTAACCTCCCTTATCCAGAGAGATGCCAGGGAACAAGTCATTGATGAGCGACAGGAAGAGTGGTTCATCCTGATCCACCAGTTTGGAGAGATTCATGTCTCGGAGGACGCGCATGACAATGGTCTGCTCCGTGTCGTGTGGGTTGGCGCGCTTCACTGCACCGAGTGTCCGCAGCACCGAAAGGATGTTACGCAGACCGAAATCGTAGTGCACCTAGTCAAAGAAATCAGAATTATGAATGATTATTTTTCTTTAGATGAGGAGTGAAGGATCTGTGGTGGGGTAGTCTGAAAGGGAGAGAAAAGGGAAGGGAGACAGTGCGCAAATGGATGAAAAGCGAAAGGTTATATGCTAACTCCAAGAGGGAAAGCTCGAACATATGGTTAGAAATTATCTTAATGTAGACTATGTTATGTGGGGTTTAGAACACAATTTGCTAAAAAGGAGGTTAATGAATAATCCCCCCTTTTAACTCATTGTTGAAAGCAAGTGAAATTGGAAATACATCTAAGGATATAATATGAAATACCAGGTAATAAACAAATGTTAGAAGTCTACAACAAAGAATATTAACTAATTGGTTTAGATATCCTATTTGGATAAGAATGTTGAATTCATTATTCCCTCTAAATATCTGCATTAGTTATGAGAACATTCTTTTATCACAGTAAAGTTCACTCTAAGAGTTGAGTGAGGGTTTTCTCATGCAGATATTCCAGGGAATGCAATAAAAGAAAGTGCATAATTTTACTCTGATTCCACCAGTGACCTAATCTCTTTAAAAACTTTTTTCTTCAAAAATGTGATGCCCAATTAGTGTCCGAAATTGTTTTTGTCCATTATTTTTTTGGTCCATGAACACTTTAATTGATAAATTTCTTGAGATTTTTATTTCTCATTGTGGAATCAAGGTGGATTATGGTGTACTCAGGGATTACATCAGCACTAAACATTTTGTCGAAGCACGAATTCTTCTGGAACCTAATGAAACATTTTATTTTGAATGTCGCCACTCGCACTCCATGGGTATTCTTTGTGTAAAGTGAAGATACAATCCAACACCACTGTGATATCATAGAAATGTTTGTTTTTGACATTCATGTGTTAACAAACATATGGGCACAATGGTGGTGTGTAGGGGTGATGTTGTACATTATAAGTGTAGGCTATTTTAGCATGGCTCATCCTTTGGCTTGTTACATAGCACTGAAGTTGAACAGAACTTTTGTCAAGTTACTAAACCATATCTGCCATCCCTTACATATTTTCTTTCAAAGAAAGTATGTAGGTAAGGTGTCATATGTAATTCACTTATAAGCCAATGGTATCAATCAAAATGATTCAAACTGAAAAATTATTGTCTCTAGAAATATCATGACATTTAGGATTGGGGTATTTTGATGACAATCGCAACATGGAAAACAACAGGCAGGGGTTAAGAATGAAAAAAAAATAGTGTATGATCTATTCAAAATTACCGTATCCAATCTCTGTAAAATGTCGCATGTTATGTAAGATAAATTCTGTTCAATAAATTCTTTCGGAGCAACACAAAAAAAAACTCATTATGGACTGGCCAGACTTCAAGGGTGAAAGGACTGTCAAATAATTTTCATACTTTTCATTAGAACACAGTTGGGAAAAGAATATGAGATTAGAAGAAAATGAGACAGGAGCCTATTCAAATATATAGATGACTGAACTGAAAAGAATGGAACTGCACCAAAACATATTGTCAGATATATTCACACAATACATTATCATGCCATGCTCTCACAACAAATTCAAACATATCAATATGAACAACCTCACAAATCATTTTGATGGCAACAATAGACAAACTCGTTTTGATTGAGTGACCCGCTTGGCTTGCTAAGCACTTACTTCGTCCTTGTCGTTAAGACTCTGACGGTCAGGGATTAAATCATAAAACTCACTTAAAACTAAGGCAAATTAAGTAACGCATTCATAAGATGGCATTTCACTGTCACTACCTGCTATTTTGTCAAGGGAAAATTCATGAATTTAGCCAAATAAAAGAATTCCAATTATTGATCAAAGATAATTCATTTGTTATAATATCTACCACATTTATGATATTCAAAGTTCAGTGGAATGCCCACTTAAATGATTAATGATGTTATATTGTAACCATTTAAACTCTATAACAGAAATAAGTAGCGTGGAGAAAGCTTGATTGAGAGTACTTTTGGGTTAGTATGCTTGCTATAATTAGTTATTCATTACAACCCTGGGAATACCAACTTTGAAAATTAGTAATTCAGAGCAATTTGATTTATTTTTTCATTTTTCTCTTTTGAAGAGTTAAAATTATATAAGGGTTTTACAGAACTCAAAGATAGTCCATAATTGATTGTAAATTAACATTAGGTCTATTCAAGTTTCCTTCGGATAGTCACTTCAAGAAAGTAATCAAAATGAAATATCGAAGATCATGGTAATAACAGCAAAGTATTTTATCATGTTTATACCATGTGTCATCTCCCTCATTATATCTTACTTTATTGAACCTAGTTAAGCAGTGCAAAATATTGATTAATGCATTATGACCTCCGGAGAGTGGTAGTATTTAATTCCTATCTATAAGCATACCTTATATGGATTTAATTTTATTCAAATCTATAAACAAAATAGATATCCATGTAAGAATGCTTAAAACTCACCTGTTTAGTAAGCTGCTCCTCACATAGTTTGTAAAGTGTGTAGAATTTTCGTGCCAGGACCACATTCTCTATGAAACCGACAGCTGCCAGCTTGACGCGGATAATGATCTGCCTGTCAGGCACCATCATCGCCACGGTCCGGAAATTGATCTTTAAGTTCTCAGGTAGTTCCTGACGCCCTGCATACCCGGGGTTCTGTCAGAATGAAGTTGGGATAAATGAGCATTAATGTGGATTCTTTTTATTGCTATTAATCATACACCAAACATATGTGGATTTCTATTAAATCGTATGCCTAACTTTTCATTCTGGTCGGAACCTTTTCTTTGCTTGAATGGGCTGAAGGGACAGTGTGAAGAGCAGTAGTGAGGGCTTTCTTGTTTATTATTTCATGAAATAATAAGCAATGTAAGCCATTCATTTTACATTGAGCCTACTTTGGGATTATAAGCTATTGCAATTCATGGCTGATTTCAGAGCTTGTGATTGTTATATCTGATAATTTAGATAATGGGGAAATAGTGCTCGTTGATTCTAAGACTTAATTGAATTACTGAGTTAAGAGTCAACCTCTAGAGTGGTAGACCAGCCATGAATTATGATAGTCAATTGACATAACCAAAACACTCAAATATAGCAGAGTATTAGGCAGGAGAGGGGCATAAACTAGAGCAGAATGTCAAACAATGAAACTACAATAAAAAGAACTATATCCTGTTTATTCTAAATTTCAATTCAGCTTCTAAACCACAGTAAGACTGAATAAAGTATATTTGGATATATGCAAATATTGACAGATAGAGGAAAATTATATATAATATGAAATCCATGCAGGAAGAATATTGGTAAAATGTAAAGCGTATCAAGTGATGGGGTACAAAGACGAATCCTAGAATAAACACAATAAAAAATATCTTCAAAAAACACACATATGATAAAATATATATTGGGGAATACCAAGATGACACAGTATATTGTGGCCTTTGAATGTGATTGGGGTTCGGTACACAGCAAGGTCAATCAGCACAGGGAATGCTGGTACTAAAGGTGGAGTGCTGTGGGCAGTCTCCTAGAGCTCATGTGGGTTACCATGGTTACTAACTTATAGCTAACCATAGCAACATGCTTCTTTATTTTATTTGCATTAAATTGTATATGTGCTTTTGCTGTAAATCATCTAGAGGACTTCTGTCTTAGTTTTATGACAGACGATCATGACGACAATCAGCTGTCTCGCATGTATTGCCCAACAAAACACTTTAACTTTGAGCACCGTATTATCATTGTAGGTCTGGACGGGCAGCACTGAAACCACACTCATACAATTGTGAACAATAATAGATATGAAAACATCTATGATTTCCAATGCTGTGCTGATACGTCATTGCAAAGATCTTTGTATGTGTCACTGATGCCACAAGACGTATTTACGAGCAAATTGGTGACATATAAAACCCCATAAGCCCTATCAAGAGACATGTATACATGCATCAGGGTTCATTCACAAGTTTCCAAGCAAATAGAAATAAAATGATTTGAAAAGAATAATTTAGAGGTCATGTATGGTATGCAATATATCGCGCCAAATGTAATAGATGCGGTATTTAATAACCCAGAATTAATAGGAACATGACTAATTGATATGGGCTGAAATTTCGTTTTCTCCCAAACAATTAATAAGCATGAATAGGCCACCTATTTTGCTTGAGAGGTGATATTTTTGTCTATTCATATTGTATGAGAAGGGAATCTTTATATAAAATAAACCAAACTTTGCAGAAAGAGGTATCAAAACAATAACGGCTACCGTAATCTCCCGCGTACAAGGCGCGACTTATACGTCAGGTTTTAGTTCTCACTGGATCCGCAAGGGGGGGATCAAGACCTTCATTTTGATATATTACACTTCCCCTAAGTAATAATATTACATAGGAGGCTCCAGGAGGTTCCATGTAGCTGTAGCTACATGTAGCTTTTTGAATTTTGAAAATCCATTTAGTAGAACAAAAGTTATGAATTATTTTTTTTGAGCATATTCTTAAACTCTAGGTGCATCTTATATGCGAGGTGCGCCTTATACGCGAGGGTATAAACTGACTTTTTGATCAATCCAATAGAAGTACGTCTTCATCCATTGACATAAATTTTCATATGTATAAGCCCGTTACATATAGTTGGGAAAGAATGCAGGGTTGCGCAACAAAACTGATACTGTTGCTGGGCTATAAATTTAAGAAGCGCACATCAGACATTGTGAGTAAAGTCTCATTGAAATAAAAACTACATGGACTGATAAAAGGAAAACAACATAAAAAGAATTCAGCCGCTCTCCATGACATTACATACCCCCGTAGTTAGGTCTTTCTCACTAAATGGGTTCTGGATGGAAGATTGGTATACATTATTAGAACAGATCCATGGTAACTGCATCCATATTTTTCTCTAGGTATATTTTATATCTCAGAGAAACCATCTCATATATATCCTTAGTGCCCTTTAAAGAGTTTATTCCATCTAGTCAAGTGAGTATATGCTAGAGCTGCCCGCAAAATATCTCAGTCCATCTAGAGATCTTTTCACAGACATTTCTGAAATGTTTAACACAATGAATAAACCAACCACCATTGATCCATCTTAACCTGCCTGGGAATTCAGTTGTAACTCCTGTGACGAAACAAATTATTTCATGACCCAAGAAAAAAGTTATCAATCTGGAAGAAAATATTTTTCACTATCCAATAAATGTAGAAGTACCAGCAATTTATATAAAATCTTGAACAAATCATCAAAAACATATTGTATGCAATATGCGACTACATACGGTATGCTTTAGTGGTGTAGAGGTACACTTTACTAAACCATAGGAGTTGGGTACCGTCTGACGTGGCGGGTGAGTCGAGTCGTCGGACGTTCCTCAGGTTCCGGATAGGTGGCAGCACCGATCCGGGTCTGTGGGGACATCTGACGACGAACACCTGGGTCCGTATATAAAGCCCAGGGCTCAGCCGCTACGTCAGAGGCCCTTCTGGCCTCCACACTATGTAAACCACTGTCTTTTAATATTAGCTGCCTCTTTGATATCATCCGGCAGCCGTAAGTGTGCATTAAGTAATAAACCTAACCATTGGCATACACTTGGAATACTGTCTTACTCTTTCTTTCCGAACCGTAAGACCCGAACCCCCCAGGTCCGTAAGGCCACAAACCCTTACTGGTGCCATGACCAGGATGCCTCCCGAGTGGCTTCGAGACTGGCCGTGGTTCCAACGGGGACTTATGGTGGACGCTGGTTTCCGTGAAACCGTGTATGCAGCTAACCGAGCCTTCGAGCTCGGAGCGTATCCGAAGCCTGACAAGTCCCTGTGGAACGTCAAGGCTACGAACATCAACTGGGTAGGCTGTGTCTGGGATACCGATGGCCAGACCTACCCACGCCCTAGTGCTATCCGGACGCCGTGCCGGACCACTAAGGAATTCCGGGAGGCCGCTGCTAACTTCGAGCAGTGGGATGACGGTTACTACATAACCGAACAGGAATTGGTGGATGTCCAGAACAATTCACTAATCGGATTGGACCGAGCTGCAGCCCTTCGGACGGTTATTGTCCGCCGTATGACTGCCGAACAGGAGGCACAGGAAGAGGCTAAGAGGGCCGCGGAAGCACCCGCACCTCCTATCCCCGACCTGAAGCTTGCCACCAGAAGCTCCGCCAGTGCTACATCAGCTACCGGCAGCACTACTACCCCAGTAGAAGCCACGACCTCCAGCACATCCGGAACCCAGGAACCGGAGGAAGACTGGAAGGTCAGTAAGAACCGACGATCCGCTGCTCGGAAGCTCAAGAATCTCCCGGATTCTGCGAGAGCCGAGCCGAAACCCAGCACCTCAACCACTGGTAGTACTGCCATGGAGGTTGAGTCGTCTGACGAGGAGTCGGTGCACGAATCCTCGGTTGAGTATGATGAGAAGGCCACTCCAACAACTCAAACCGAGGCCGAACGTTGGGCTAACGCCAAATCCGGATTCAAAACCCGGATCCCGACGTGTTTCTCCGACTGTGCGTACGGAGTTAAGAAGGACGGCTCTACCCTCTATGCCTGTCCAGACTCAATCAATAAGAACGATGAGTCGGATGATGAAGATTGGATGCGTCTTTCGGACGAGGACCCCAATCCGAGCAAAGCCTATCGAAAGATGTGGCTTATGCTAAACCACACCGAAGGGTATTACACTTATACCCAGAGGAGGAAGCTGCGTTGGGCTTTAGAGAAGTGGTACGGCGACGATCAAAAGTCCTGTCCCTTCTCTATCTGCCAGGATGCGAGTGATGTCTCGATCCGGACCTGGAGTACTCCAGCCCGGTTCCAAAGGCATCTGGTAGAGGCCCACTTCCACCATCACCCGGTTTACATTTGTGATCCGAGTTATGGTAAGAAGGGCAAGAAGTGTACTACGAAGGTGCAATACAACCGACGTAGTGATCTGGCTAGACACCAGAAGAAATGCCACGCAGAAGGTTTGGACGGGGCACGGAAGCGCATCATGGAGCTTCATCAGGAACTCATGAAGGAGTTCGACAGCCTGAGCGAGGATGCTTGGTCTAAGATCCGACCAGGGGACCAAGTCCTCTGCGAAGTTCCAAAGACCAAGGATTCGAAACTCCGAGCAAAGATAGTCCTGACTCCTGGAAAGGGTAAACTGGACATGCACGAGTCTCTCTGGCAGAAATGCGAGGAATCCGGAAAGGATGCAAAGAGAGCTCGTGAAAGGAGCAGGAGAGATCAGAACCGTGGCGGCAACGGTAATGGTCAGAGCACGACTAAATCGAAAGTCAGAGCAGAGGACCGTTCCAGGTCCCCTCTGGCAAGGCACCCCGCAGAGCAGGCTCAGGGCACTCCGGTGTTCAAGAAGCCCGAACCTGCCGGATACGCTGGAGCCGTATCTAAACCTGGGAAAGTGAGTTCTCGAAACTTTCCGTCCTTAAACCAGGGACCTGGACCTGAGAGCCAGACCTTGGTGGTAGGAAAGGATGGTCGCCTTATGCCAAAGAAGACCACCGCATCTGCTGCCGCCGGATCTGCATCCGCTCCAGCCGCCCCACCAGTTACCTTTACCCAGGAGCAGTTAAACATGTACCTGCAAATGGGACTGAAACAGAATGTACCACCTGCCTTCTGTGTACCAACGACAGGTGTGTCCGGAAGTCCTAAACCCGGAAGTGGTCCACAGGCCGCCTCGACTCCTCCCAAGGCTGTCGCTGCACCTGAGAAACCAAAGGACGCTATTACCATTAAAACCGGTAATGCGGAAGTTTGGTTCGAGAAGTCTCGCCAAGGGGAGGCAGATGTCCAAAAGGCCATCTACACCCATTGGGAGGAGAGCGTTCGTGAGAAAGCGATCGAGTTTCATCAGGGTCTCCTAAACGAAACTCTGTTGTGTATGAAACAGGTGGGCGACGCTGAAAAGCAACGTCTCGAGACCCTCATCCGGGACGATGTGAAGGCCCAGGAGGAGGCTGCCGCAGCTGCCCAAGAAAAGGCAGCTATGGATGTACACGTGTTGGAAAAGCGTGTAAAGGAGGAGATCACTCGGAACACCAATCTGAACACTAAGTTCATGAGGGTGTTCGGAGTCGACTTGGACGAGTGGGACGGCACTCCCGAGTCGGCTTTAGCTCTTCTGAAGAAGAAGCATGCTAAGAAATCCGTTTAAAGCATGCTAGGGTTATTTCTTCCATAATTTTTTTCCAACACCAAATGACCAGATATAGTCTTTGCGGAACCCTATAGGTCTGCGAATGTTTTATTCACTAGTGCATGAACACCTATGGTATGTGTTCCGGGTTCCTTTGACCAGTCTATTATATAATTCAGGTTGTATAACATTTATTGCACCCTGAATAGCCTATTCGGATTTATAATTTCATCCATGAACAATCCGATAGTAGACTTGCTGCTGTGAGACGTATCCGGATGCCAGTTCCAGACTCCTGCTGTTACCCGTGCTAACCAATTACTAGGATGGACTTTACGATTTACCTCTACAACTCATCTGTACTCCCGAATGGACTTATATCAATACTACTATTACTTCCGGATCAACCTATATCGGACTATTATTTTACTTATGTCAACTAAGCTTAAAAAGGATTACGTTCTCTACATAGTTGACACATCCGGACTATTATTCTACAAATCTACACCATTCGGATATACTACAAACTTTAGCACTACTAGAGGATTGTGGGTAGCTGCCCCAAATCAACTACCGTGTTCACTCTGTATAAGGAAACTATAAACTTTAGCACGTCCATCCCGTGGTTAGCTGACCACATCTACCTACTAGTACCCGGAGGATACAGCAGAAGACTTCAGCAGCATTTATAATTCCTGTATATTGTGTATAATGTCATATTTCTATTTTTCTATAACATTACATGTATGTACATATCCACTAGATACATATTATGATACGGGTACATAGATATTTTCTTGAAACGGATCTCTGATTATTATTAGTATTCATATTATAAGATCCGTTAAATCTCACCAGAAAACACATATTATTGTCCTGCGAGACAAAATTATATAATAAGTATATTGATCTGGTGCTATAAAGATTGTTAGATACACGGTGATAATATATCATTATCATATTCATTACCACACCGTGAATTTTTTTCTTTTTTTCTAAGTGTATGGTATATACATCCCTATTCGTACTACTCACGGAATCTTTAACGGATTCGTATAATATTAATATACGACATGTCATTAGATAGTGATGTTACTATAACAGTCTTCTTTAAGACTACATATTCAAATGTGGTGTCAATACTACAAACACACATACGGATGTTATTATGTGATATGTTTTATTATCGACAGTTCCGTTACACATGGCTGTCATCATCACATGTATACGATTCATATTACTTGTCTTATTAATTATACCTGAAATATAATAGAATATTATGTGGTATAATAATTAAATAGACAGTTCCGTTTCACATAACTGTCTCTTCTTCAAGTAATTCGTATAATATTTCAACATCCTAATCGTTATATGTAACTACATTTCACTATCGAATATATATATATGACACCCGGTTCACAATTTATTTGGTGTTAATGTTATACCTATGGTTGTACCTCTATTACTAAAGGTTTAGACATGTAGAAATGTTATCCTAGTAATATTATATGTATAACACCCTCCTAAATGTCTGGGGGAGTGGTGTAGAGGTACACTTTACTAAACCATAGGAGTTGGGTACCGTCTGACGTGGCGGGTGAGTCGAGTCGTCGGACGTTCCTCAGGTTCCGGATAGGTGGCAGCACCGATCCGGGTCTGTGGGGACATCTGACGACGAACACCTGGGTCCGTATATAAAGCCCAGGGCTCAGCCGCTACGTCAGAGGCCCTTCTGGCCTCCACACTATGTAAACCACTGTCTTTTAATATTAGCTGCCTCTTTGATATCATCCGGCAGCCGTGAGTGTGCATTAAGTAATAAACCTAACCGTTGGCATACACTTGGAATACTGTCTTACTCTTTCTTTCCGAACCGTAAGACCCGAACCCCCCAGGTCCGTAAGGCCACAAACCCTTACAGTGGCTTCTACAACAGTGTTGAGTGAAAAAAAACTCTCTTTAAAAATCATGCTAACTCAATTTATGCTGGTGCTATAACCAAATGCACAAAATATCTATTCATATACAAAAACCCTGATTATACATGTCCTAGTTAAATGAATATTTGAGTGTGCATTCAAGATCATTACATATAAAGAAACTAATTAGTCTTGAAAATTAGTAGTTATTCTGTTTAAAAGACACACATCAAAACAGAGGAAGTGTTCCATCAAGTTTTAAATCCTGAATATTAGGATCATCCCTACAATAATCCTGTAGAAGGAGAGGTTGACATCGGGTAATTGTCCTTCTTGTCTTTCACTCGAGGAAATCAAATGAGTTTTCTATACACTATATTCTCTGGGAATCAAAATATCAGGTGATCTGCAAAGCAAAGAGTTTTAACGGAAATAGATTCTCACATACCATTGTGAGGAATATTCCGAACTCTGGGTTCATGTTGACGGTGTCGCCATCGGTGAAAAGGAAGATCTTCTTGCGCTCCTTCTTACAGAGTAGTACAATGGCAATCTGCTGGGCAGCCACTGACAATACAGGCAACTCGATTCGGTTGAACTCATCGAAGCAGCCCCATGAGCCAGACTGGGCCAACCCTGTAAATAAGTTTAATTGTAATCATACAGTCAACCGTCACTTCCTCAAACCTTTCCAAACTTAGATCCCTCACTTCCTCAGATATTGAACTCTTATGCTTTTGAGATTTACTTCCTCACATACTTTTCCTTGCTCTTTCTCAAAAGCTAAGGAGGTGAAGGCAGATTTTATTAATCTGCCTCTTTAAGATGTCTGATAAGAAGAAAACAGGTAAATATTAAAGTAAAGCTGAGAATCATTCAGTATTTCATCAAGAAATTACTTACCTTTGTAAATTCTGCCAAGACCTCTGAAGTCCATTTGATCGGAGCAGTTGAATACGACAACGTACTTGCCAAGACAACGACCCATATCTTTAGTCGTCTCGGTCTTTCCAGTTCCGGCTGGACCAGCCGGGGCGCCACCCATCGACATGCCGAGTGCCTGCGCCAGTGTGATATAGCATCTGTAATGTAAAGGAAGGACTACTTTGAAGAGCATTTCAAGATAAATGAGACACAGAGAGGGAGTGGGCTGGGGGTTGAATAACTCAGATAGAAATGTTACTGAAGACAATTTTCTGAATAAGTGCATATATTTTCAACAGACTTTTGAATGCCACCTCATTGCCCAAACTTGTTTACCTATAACCCATTATCAGATCATTTATTGTTGTGAGTGGGTAGAAGAAAATATCCATACAGACATGCATGAGTAGCAAATATCCTATGGTGACTTAGTGAAGCTTTGAGGACCTTTTAGATCACAAATTGAATGTTGAGTATCTATAAAACAATAATCATAAGCATATTATCACCTGTCAGTAAGTGGTGTGATTACGAGACGCTCTGTACATCCCAGAAACTCGTTCTGGTATTCAAAGTCAACATCAGTGATTGAAATAATGCATTTGTCTGTATCCTCGTTGAAGTAGAACCTGGACTGTTTGAGCCATTCAAAGTCAGATGGTGATTTAACATGCATGCGTACCTGAAGAAAACATAAAATGAAACTTTGAATAAGACTTCCTTTCTATCCTGACACATAATCCATTTGTAAGTGTAAAAAATCTACACTTAAACTAAAAACTAATCATAACCTCTCTAATGTCAAAATGTTTTTAACCCACCAGAAGAGGTGCAAGTCAAGTGACAAAAGGAATATGACCGTTCTTCCTCGATACATTTAACAGGATCTAAATCTACAAAGAAACCACAGGCTTCATTTCACTATAGGCTAAGGATATTACTAATGGATGGGAAATTGATGTCTTTGAATGTCATAAAATCATTTCTATGCTTTAAAGTTTAACTTACCAGATCATCAAAGATATCTCTTTGGTGAACATGAATGGTGATAAGCGTCTCAAATTTAGTCCTTTCTACCTTACCAAGGTCCCTCGTTGTTTGGTCAATAAGGGTGTTCAGTAAATCCAGGAAGGCCTGGTTGGTTTGCTGCATCACTCGGCGGTCATATTTTGAGTTCTTGAGAGCATCAGTTGAATCGCGGGTCCAAATCATTTGGAGACCAAGCAGACCGACCTGAAAGTGAGAAAGCATGGATCATGACCTAAGAGCTGATATAGCTGTAATAGATATTTTCTTTTTATTCATGGAGATATACTATTGGTTGTTTGTCTAAATATACTACTCATGTTACACTGGATTTTAATGTGTTACAGTAGCATATACCGTCACCTCAGTGCAACAAGGTTGTAACTGACATTTTGGCATAATTGTTTTTTCTCCTGTTTTAAAATCTATTGACCTGTATCTACCTTCTATGAAATGATTGATCCTCTATCTATGATATATGTGTCTACAGACTCCATTGCAATAAGATTGTGTCCACTTGCTGCTATGGTAATTGCAACACTTCTTTAGCCTCTCCTGCAAAGTTTGAAATATGCAGACGCAGGCCTTGTTGCACTGAGGTAGTGATTTATCGTTAAGTTTTACCTGAGCAGGGAACATGTTGAGGAACTCCAGCAGCTGGAAGGAGGAGTCTCCGATGGCCATTGCCGCAGTGCGGATAACGCAGTGCAGCGAGTAGTGAGCCATCTTCATCAGGGACATCAGCCAGATCTCAACATTACCATCCGCTTTTACATTCTTCTGGAACTGTAAGCAAAGGATCATCATTATGTAAGTACTTGAAATAAAAATCTATGGGCAATGAAATTGCTGCTGCTGTTTGTTCAGATAAAAATGCTGAAAATTGTCCTTCCCTTTGGAGCAATTAAATAAAATCCTTGTTTTTGTAAATGGAGAAATTAATGACCAAATGAGCATGTGTAATCTTTATATTGTGTGTGTGTAGCAACTGCAAGCACACCCTCAGAATTGGCTTATATTTATCAATTATGTTTTTTGTGAATTTGTTACACTAACCTCAATAACTTCGCCTTCACAAGACTGAGCTGACAAGATCATCTCGTATTGTTTCTCGTGGAACTTGACAGTTTTGATGTTATCAAAGACTGATAGCAGGTGAGCCTGAATCGTGTGTGGGTCGCTGGCCTGACCCAAGATCTCTAGGAGAGCGGGGTCCGATACGAAGAAGAATCGGGGGAAGAGAAGACGTTTCTTCTCTAGGTAGCTGTAATTGGAAAAAAGTGGTATCATAGTTGAATATGTAGTAATTCTATCAAATGATCAATCAATAGATACTAACTTGGAAAGTAATAAAGTTTATCTGCATTGCAAAAAGAGATGCTTTTACCAAGAATTCAGGGTACATATTCATGTTCATTATAAAGTGTACACTGAGCATAATGTGTGTGCTCTTTTAATAGAATGAATAGGGTATGAAAGTATACTACAGTGTGGAACAGGCAATTTTAGGACCCCTTTGCAACTCTCAAAATTAGAGGTATGACCTACAGGGCTGAACTGCAGATTACAAATCAGATGTTCAATATCTTTGAATAAGAAGCTCACCCTGTGAGTGACTTCTGGCACAACTCGAGTTGCTCAAGAAGATGCGGTAGCAGTTGGCCGAGGGTGTCGTCGCCCACACAACACTGCACTACATTGGGCATCTCGTGGGCCCTCGTCATAATCTTCATCCAGGACTTGTCAATTTGGGAGAAGCGCTTGGCTTCCTGTTGGAAAAACAGAATTTATTTTTACTTGAGATGTACTTGATAATGAAAAGGTGATTGATTCAGGTTCCCAAAATTTACTATTTACTATAAATTTTCATGTTGGATAATACATATTGCAGTTTTGATATAGAGAGGATTCTATGGAATATAGGCCTAAAGCAATGGTGGTATTTCTATTCTAAGATAAACAAACTAATGATGAATTAATCTTAGAACAAAATCACCCGCCCACCTGTGGTAGTTGTTTGGCGATGTCTCCGCCAACGAAAACAGCCTCTAGGTAGACCCATAGATTCTGGACGGTCATCCAATTCTCAATAATCTCAGAGGAGTTGGAGAGGTTCTGCACCCATGTCTGTATCTGCTTCTTGAATGGGGTGTTGTACCTTGAAAGGGAATGGATTTATAAACACATTAGACATGTGATTTTATGTGGGGTGGGTAGTCCTAGTGGATGGTGGAAGAGGTAGGAGGAGGTGATGCAGAGTGGACATTGATGTGAGAGCGTCATAAACCAGCAGCTACCGGTCACGCTGTGGTTTACGCATGTATAGCCATGTTTCTAAAAACTCATCTAAAAATTGATCTTTGTAGAGTATAACTTATTTTTCTTCACATATCTTCTTCCTTCTGTTTCATCTTGCATAGCCTTACTAGATAAAGAGGGTACACCATAAGCATTATTTTCAACTGACCAACACTATATCTGACATTTCATCTCTGTCCTTTTCTTATATCAGAAATCACCAGATAGATGATTATATGACTAATAGATAACCAGAATTAGACTAGTGTTTCAGTTAGGAGTACTACCTTGATTAAAGCTTCTTTTTGCATGCATATTATAATTATTGAAATGAATTTGAGAAGTTTTTGTATGTGTAACTGAAGGCTATGAAGTGGGGAGGTACTACACCTAAATGACTACAATGACTACTTGTAAGGGGCACTAAAAAGGGGCATTTACTCTGTCATGTAATTGTCACTCTTGCTGCATGGAGAGGAAGAGTTCTTGTATATATGTGACATAGATAATAACTGTGATAACCTCAAATGAGGTTTTCCTTTCAATTGTTAGGATATTCTTGCCAGTAAACAAGTATTTAATACTTTAAACTATTGAATCATATTTTAACACACATCTAAATGTGTAGACACTGCAAACACTATAAATATGTGGAATGTGAAGTTTATATTTACATGTACGTCTTAGAAAATATCAATCTATTCTAGTCACACACTGTTTACTGTCTAAACACTCTTTTATTTATTTTTATTTGTTTCATTCTGTGTTTATGTCAAGTAGTATTTTTGCATTATTCAGGTGTTCATCTTTAATCATACATACTGGGCTATCTACAAATAATCTTGTACTTTTTTGCCCTGTAAGAATACCATAATTACTGCATGCTATGGTAGATAAGACAATGAAACAAAAAAAAACCCTAGGTTTCTGTTTATTGTCTACATGCTCATAAATGCAAAGAAAAATTGACCAAACTCATCCAACTCATTGATGCTGCTGTAATATCATATACGATGACATATGCTGTCATAACACTGATGTGATAGCTGGATGATATTGGGCTGGCACCAGTGGTTATGTAACAAATAAGCTAGACATTGAATGTAAGTAGATTGGATACATATGATTTCAAGTAGGTTTTGCAATTTTTGGAATTGGACAATTTAATTCACCAGAGTCTGTCTTAATGCCTAATGTAGAGTGCATCTCAGAAAAACCCAGATGAAGCCCCTTTTGTTTTAACCACACCCCCCCCCCTTCATTTTAATGCCAATGGGGTGGGCCTACTTCAGTCGAAAAAAATATCAAACTTATTTAGTGGACTAGGTGGAGAGGACCCTATGATACTTGGTTGTCTCGAGTTCTCAAATGTGGTATGAAGTTGTATTTTTTGGAGGTTTTTTGGCATCTATTTTTTGTATGAGTCGCTTTACTGTACCAAACCGTTTATCAGTCTAACTATACATAAAGATGTATAATTGCTTCAATGCTCGAACAATAATCCTCATGTAACATGCCTTGTGATGTCATGCATGGTTTACGCCAAGATACCATGCCGTGTTCGAGTAGGATTGTGAGGTTAAAAAGAGAATTCTCATCCAGGCGTGAGGTCACCTCTATCAGGGGGTGGACTTACTGCCAAAAGCTGGCGATGGGTAGGGGATGACAAGTCGTGACGATGGTATTTTCAGGGGTAAATGAAAGGGAAATAAGTCTTAGATGTGAGTGGGGAAACTATAATATTGAGTCTATGCGGGTAGAGCATGCACTCCACAGGTACACAATGAAGTGAATACAATCGATATATTCAATCCATGTAGAAACCACTACAGCGGTACAATTGGAGTGTATTACTGACATCCATTCATATCGAGACGCTAACTACAATGGCTAGAGGTATTTCTTAAGGATAACATGCCATTTTCGCTCGCTAGCAATGTCCGCATGCGTTGGTTGTTATTGGAGAGGAAAGAAAGGTTAAGTTTTTAAACTAGACCAATAGTAAACTGATGAAAAGTATAAGTCACACACTGTTTTTATTATAATCAGTATGTTTACTGCATTATTTCTTATCTAAGATATATCTATACTAATTATTCATATTTCTTATCATATCCAATATAATATGTATGTTCTGTGAGATACTCAAACATGTGAGGTTGCAAACTGCAACATATGTTTATAAAAAGTCAAACCCTAGTCATTCCTATTATTCTGTGGCATATTTGTATGTTCATACATGATTTCCATCCTTAAGATACTTAAATGATAGAAATTGTAGAATATCCATCATATGCAAAATTGTAGTTGACAAATTTCAGACAAAGTATAATTTCAAATGATGTATGGAAATAAGTGTGTTTGTGTCTATCTCTCTGCAGTCATGGATCTTTCATGCTGTGATATAGCAACCAGGGGGGTTCCCTTTCAGTGATTTTCCACATGCTTCAATACCAGCAAAAAAAAAGGAATAAAAATCATACCTCATTCTTTAAACTACCTTCCTGTTTCTTCAATCTCATATTATCTAACATGCATCTACCTGTGACTCTAATGTGATTAGATTATTTAATGTTTTTCTGTTCGTTCATGCTCAAGTCATGTCATTGTGGTGTATCTAAATAACATTCCCTACATGAGCAATATATCTGACATGTAGATGTGTATGGAATATAAAAGTCTTTTCCTAGTGAAGGTATTCTAGTACCTTTGTATTATAAGGTATGTCAACCGATGCACATGCTGGGTGTAAATATGACATTGTGAATAGATTCCTCCCATTGATGGAGTTATTCAGGGGAGTAGCATTTCCCCAGAGAGGTAATCCATGTTTGATTTTGTATAACATAGCAAGGACTTGTTACAAAAGTGTTACTATTACAACCCTCTTGATACCTGAAATATGATAACATACATCAAAACAGAGCCAAAGCAGAAAATCGTATTGAAAATTCTGTCTCAAAAGATATTTCGCTTTGACTGAATGAAATTCAAATATCAAACATAGTAGAATTAATGAAAGAGAGAGTTTTCCATAGAAAAGCCAAAACAAAGCGATTATGCACGTTTTGTAGTTAGGTCTCGTCATAATAAAATCATGCCGTGATAAGTCTTTTTAAAAAGATAGCCACTCGATCCTTAATCACTGATCGACAAGGCAGACGGAATAACCCTGTTAGCACGTACCCACTCAACATAATCCTGTATCGGACGAACCACACAGACAGGGGGTTAACCAAAATGTTTTCAGGTTTTCAACATTGGCTTACATTTAGACCTTAGACAATATCCCCAACCAACAAAACTTTTTCGACATCATACAAAAGTGGAATTTGGTATTTCTGTTTCCCTATCAGAAATCCTGTTGGTGAAAAAAAGAGAAATGATCAGCCAGGGTAGGGATGTTTTTTTGTGAAGTGGGATGCAAAAATTTTGGTGACGCCATTAAAAGTGACGTATGACATGACTAACTGTCGTCACATCACTACCATGTGACCTGGGCACGCGGTCTACCTGGATATCCGGGCACTGGATTCAAGTAGCAAAAGGTAAGATTTCCATCAATATTACTAAAGGTTCATTGAAAGAAAAACATAGTTTAATAGAATAAAAGTAAAATCAACATGTAAAATAATGCCAAAAGTAAAATGAGGTTCAAAGGTTTGTTCCTTTGTGGACCAATGCAAAACGGTCATAATACGCAAATAAAAAAGGCATTCCTGCTGACCCACAGCTGGTCTCAGCAAATATATATATGTAGGAATGGGAGCAAAAAACCTGTCCTCACTACCCTGGTATTAGAGCGCTGCAAAGGATTGGGTATAGCAACAAACAGAATTAGGGATATTGGATAAAACAGGGCAATAACCAGAAAAGGGGCTTTTGCACTACCAATGGTTTGGCTGACAGGTGCTCATTTCCAATAATCAAATCATAGAGTATAAGCATCTGTTCTTTTAGCTTTTGGCAACTGAGTACTTATTTAAGGTGGGTCGCTACTATTGGATTTGAGCTTATGGCTAACTTCCATCAGAATCAGATCATTTTTGGTAGGCACATATATGTATCAACCCTGAATGTCCACAAGAAATTTTGGACGATTGTGATCAAAATTGTGTATTTTATGACACTTTGAAACATTGACACATTTAAATCTATTTATTTTTTTCATCATTATCTACCATTCTTTTGCATGTTAGAATTATAGCCCTTAAAATACAGAGACAATGCTGTAGAAGTGGTAGGCTGTTCACAGTGACCAAGGGCGTATAGTGAATCAATCTTAGGCCAAGTATTTGCACATTTTACCCATCATGCAGTGCTTGGAATATGGATTTTCATTGGTTTTTCCTATACTTTTTTATTATAAATGGCCAAAACTATAAAATAATGATGGGACCCCATATCAAAATTACTCTTATTGAAAGGCAAATTATATGAACAATATTTTGAAGAAGTTTAAGAAAAATCTAGTGGTTGAAAATATGAATTTTATTTGTTTTTGTTATGAAATAATAGAAAATTTAGAAATTTACCCAGAGTGCCATGTTATGGAGTTAAAATCAAAAATTCTTAATCAATAAGGATATTAGACCAGGCGAAGTTTCATGTCTCTGTATTAAATATTTATGACAAAAAATAATCTGAGACATTTTCTCGAATTTCTAGGTGAAGATTTAATTACTTTTATTTTTCAAAAATCTGTAGAAAAAAAAGAGCGTGGGACAGCCTACTTTTCTTTTCGTATTCTTATTCTAGATGATTTTTTGTACCTCTGGAAAAAAAATGAAGAAAATCTAGGGATCTTGGTAGCGACCCACCTTAAGTGACACATCCTTGACTCCAATAGGAAATTATAATTGTTCATTTGCCAAACCATTTGGCAGTGGAATAGCACCCGACAATGAAGAGGTCAGTCAAAAGTTACCTAATATGCTCTGTATACATATATGTAGGACATTTGAAGATTTTTCTCATCACATTGACAAAATTTGATATTAGATAAAAATCTATGATAGATGTACAGATACTTCTGACAGTAAATCTGTAAAGACATTTTGTCCTGAATGGTAGAGACGTAAAAATAAATTTACACAAAGGCGAAGAACCCATCAGTGAACTACAGACAGTTATGGTAATATCTTGATATTTTCCATCAGAATTACAATTGATGATACAAGACATTGGATTAAAAAGAAAAGGTAGATATGGCATATTAAGCAAACCAGTAATTAAGTTACAGTTAGCATATTTTGCAAAGACAAAACACACAATATGGTCAGTAGACTAGAGAACCAAGTAATGTTTACTTGTATGTAAGCAGGTACCGTATTCTCCCGCGTAGAAGACGCGCTGCGCGTATAGGACGCACCCCAAACTCAGCAGAGGCATTTTCACGTATAAGACGCACCTCTTAGGGCTCAATTTTGTAAATCCAGTACTGTTCTATAGTAAAATTACCCCTCGTATAAGATGCACCCCCAACTTCAGAAAATCCTGTAAGATGCACCAGCATTTTGTTGGGTGTAGAGGACGCGTCTTATATGCGGGAGTTTACGGTATTAGTAATATTTGCTAAGATAGGACTTATTCTATATCCTGCATGGAATAACACATGGTATAAGCTTCCATTATAGGTATGCTTAGGGGGTGGTCATTCCTTAACAGTGGAGGGAAAGTCAACACAATTATGGGAATCCAGATAAGTTTTTGATTCACCAAAACATCAAACTTCTTTGTTTTCTTTTCTTCTTGTTTTAAGACCATTCCCCTAAGTCTAAATAGGGTCAATGGACTAATGAGAGGCTCATATTGTTGATGTAGATAAACAAATCTGCTCACCTGTTGCTCATGAGAGGCTCATATTGTTGATGTAGATAAACAAATCTGCCCACCTGTTGCTCATGAGTTGATGTAGATAAACAAATCTGCTCACCTGTTGCTCATGAGTGAGCTAAGGACCATGAGAGAATCCTCCATGAGCGAGACGATCTCGCCTGTGGCATCACCACGCAGTAACAGCTCGCCGCGGGATTTGAAGTTGCCGAAAGTGAACTCGTGCCCGTTCCACTCGGCAATGACAGCCTTTAGTTTAGCCTCTATGTCCTTCTCCTTGGTGGCTGAGATGCAAATATCCTACAGGGAAAATAAAAATAGTTTAGGAGTTTGTATGTTGCGTGTGTGTTTTGTACTTGGTCCTATTGTGTTTTATGGCATCTGGACACTGGAAAAAAGAGGGGGTTTTCTTACAAAAGGTTGTTCTATGACAGAGGAAACAATAATTGATGTATAGCTGGTCGGAAACTATAATAGTCTAATTTGAATGACTCGGAAACCTTATAAGGGGCGGTATCTTAAGTAATCTGAAGTGTTTGTTTTGTTCTGTATTCTTGGGTATGTACCCAGATTGACATCAGTGATTTTTTTTCCTTCATGATATTTCTAGATGTCGATTAACTTATGATAAATACTATGAAATGGGTAGAATTTCCCGTTAGAAGTATTATGTACTTCTTTGAAGAAAATATGATTTTGAAAATTGGATTCTATCGGAAAAAGAACACTAACTAGTAAATATACTCCTGAAGATTGTGATATCAAAATTGTAGGAAAAAGATTTTTTAGATAAACAATACTCTATAAGAACTATGTCAACAAGAAAGTTCACAAAGTATGTAGCAAAAGGGGTAGAAGTCTGCAAATATCTAAACTTCTGAAATTGCAAATGAAGATATATAAGAAAAGAAACGTATTTTAATTTTTAAAAAAATGAAGAAAAAAATAAAGAATCTTCCTTTTCTGAAGGAAGAAAAACTGAATGTACAATGTGTCAACGTAAGATAGAGTAATAGATAAGGAGAGAGATACATGAAATTCTGTCTACTGTGCAGTCGTCGAGGATCCGCCGTCTTGGTATATTGAACTGATGTGTGTGCCTTAGATAAAGACTGGAGTAGCTCTTATATATAAGCGAGCCACTCATCAGCCAAAAACTTTACCTCTATTTCTTGTTTAAATGCCAGTAATGGGATTTTGAACTTTTTCCTTTTTAGTTTCCTATCCCGTTCCTACACACAATAAACCACCGAACAGAGTGTGAACAAAACGTGTATCTCTGTACTGGTTTATACGGGAATATGCTGTACCGTTTTCTTATCTGTATCATGAAATAAGACTTCTCTTGTGATACATAATGGTAGTACAAATTAAGTCATTAAGTCTTGATTAAAAAAATTATATTCATTGAGAAGAAAAGACATGTTGTAAAAGTTGAAATTACAATTTAAGTTGTGTATCATGATATCAAAGTAGTAAAAATTATTTTACTTATAGGTCAATACCATGTGTACTGTTGTCTTTGTTGTTGTTTTTTTCTTTAAGTGCAACGGCTTTGTATAGTCTCATAGTCTAAAGGTAATTTCTTTGCGACTGTAGCTATGTGTTCATAATGATGTATAGATGTGTTTGGCTATCATGTGTTCCATAAAAAAAAGATTATTTCCCAATATGTGAGGTAAAATGATAAATGGTTGTGATACAGATAATGTACTTTTTGTACAATATTTATCATGAGGGATACCAACAACTCCAACAAATAATAACAGCATATTTGTGAATAGTGTGTGCACATGGGGAAAACTATGGCATTATATATATCATAGAATATATGATGTTGAATTTTACCTGTTTCATGAGTTCTAAATACTCATCTTTTCTCATTTTCTAAGACAAAGGCCCAAAAAATATTGAAATTGATGATAATTACACTGTAGACAGATTATTGGTTTCTTTAAGAAGTTATCCATCATGGATCAGTACATAATGTAGTTCACAGTTGTACAGTTAATATTATCATGATATGGATCAACTATTGAAGGGGTTTATTCTGTATACAGGCAACAACTACCTATAATGGTTATCATGGACTTTTAACAAAACTTTAAATAGTCTTATTAAAAATGGGATAGAAATAGTGTTCAGCTTTCATAATTACTCACCTCTATCTCCTCTTTGTACTGGAGGAGGGGTGCTTCTAATATATTTCTCAGTGTGAAGTTCTCGTTTTCAATGTCAAAAACGTGTCCAGTGACTTCTGTCATTCGCTGCCAGTGGCGAGGCTTCATCGCCTTATTCGCCATCAGTTCAAGCAATGGAACCATATCATTGAAATCATCAATCGTCTTCCGAAGCTCCTCAAATGCCTGCCACTCCTTGAGGGCACGTGGTAACTTCCTACATCTGAAGTCACCAATAATAAGAGTATTGATAAAGTATTTTCTTTAATTCTGATATGTTCAGATTGCATCAGAGTGCTGCATCGGTTGGAAGGAGAGTGTCATAACCCGTTTGAATCAGCATGACACAGGACACATTTTGGTCGACAAACATTTGGGTATAGCTTGATTACTGTTTTTTTTTTGGATAATCTCTATAAAATATTTATTATAATATGGTAGAAAGTAAATGTAAACAAAAGGTATCAGAAACAAGAGGCACACATCTAATACACCAACCTCTGTTGGAAGTCCTGAAGTTCGTTGTTAATCTTCTCAATGTCTACGTCACCCCAGAGGATGTCGTAGTAGCCGTTGACGGTGTCAATGACGTCATTGTACAGACTGTAGAGTTTCTGCAGAAGATTCAGCTCCTTCTTGATCTGCAGTAGCTCCGGATACTCCGTGACCGGCAGCCCGAACAGCTCCTCCCCGCCCGTGTAGGTGACGTATTTGCGGTACAAGGTGTCAAACCGGTTCTGGAAGACCACCAGGCGGTCTGACGCCTCCCGTGGCGGCACGCCAGCAACCATTGGGCCAGTCTGTAGGAGGAAAAGGATGAAGATGATATTGTAGAGGAGCATGAAACAGGTAGCCAATAGCAGGGGCATGGATATTGCACATGGGGTTTTGATTTGGGAGATTTAAAAGTAGAGATAGGTCAAAAGTCTACAGCCCAGCTACTTGGTCCTTCAAAACAAGAAGGTGGTGGTTCTACTTGGCAAATCTTAAATTGCAAAATATGTACATAATGGAAGTATTGAATTCAAACATAATCATGATTTTCAAAACTTCACCCTTATCAAAAAGATTTCCTCTGAGGAATCTGATAAAACATTTTTGGTCAAGGGCACTCTGAGGAAACCTTTCTTTTCTTCAAAAGGTATTTGAGAACTAGTGATTAGATTAATGACAGTGAAGGGGAATCAACCAACTTCGATAAAGAAAAAGAATTCCTGAATAATGAGGCATTATAATGCCTCCTTATATATATATATATATATATATATATATATATATATATATATATATATATATATGATCCTCATTTCGTGAGATAAATAAACCATGTTGTGAATGTGAGACAATACTTTGACACTATGACAGCTAGTATATAATTTTACAAGAGAATGATTAGAAAGAACACATTACAGAAAGAAATGGATGTAGAACATGCAACAAAAATATGGCTGAAACCCTTAGACTGTAAATTACCAAGTCCCTTTCACCATTGATATCAGATTTCATTGAACTGTTTCAATATATGTTAAATACCCATGTGATAAATGAGAAGTCCTGCTGAATGGAAATTGCCTCTTTTATTTTGTCAAAAAAAAATGTATTGACCTCTGTAGATGTGGCTTTCTTTATTACATTCTATAAAAAAAAATTCCCAAATCTGATTTGTAGTTGGTCTATTATCTATATATGTGGTGTGTGTTTATATGTAATACTTTTACTCCACAATACCTGTATGTATACATTACACATACTCACAATTCTGAGGAACAATACATGACTATGACAAGGATGAACATCCAGTGAACATTCAAAACACTGACCTTTGCACAGTTAAAGATATCCACTAAGGCCCCAATAACCCCAGCCCTGTCACATATTGGACTTTAATGTTCAAATATACAGTAATGTATAGCTTTACAAAACAAGTCAGGTTTTCTTACGTTAGCGAGCTCCAAGTTAAATGGAAAGATACAAAATGTTAAAACCATGCAATGTTTACATCTATCAATTTTGAAAGATATTTCTATCCTGTGTAGCTGTGTGTGTAAAAGTTTATTTATATGAAACGCTAACAATAAAAGTTTATTTATATGAAACGCTAACAATAACGGTAAAGGGGTGGTTTTTTTTTTAACATGTATACTATTGTCTAAGACCACAAAAGAAAAAGGTTTGAGCAACAAATAAAAGGTAAAAAGATGAAGCTGAAGATGAGTAGGAAAGAGGAGGGGGTATGCAAAATCTATTCCAGGGGGTGATCCGTAGGTCATCTATGTACAAATATTTATCAGGTAGCAGAGGAAGGCATGGAATCTTAATAATTTCTATCTAAAAATATTTTAATGCTCCTTACCGATCCGTAGTCTCCATAAAAGTTAGAACAATCCTCGACGAAGACCTTAACATCTTCTATAAGCTCCGTTTTGAAGCCGGGTTGAATTGTGATGAGGTGTGTCGAAACCTCGGAAGCATGGGCCTGTAACTTCTGCCATGAGTAGCGGAGTGTATCAACACGCTCCGCCTCTTCACGTGGTACGGGCAGATCGTACTTAGTCAACATGGCATATGACTCCTGAAAAATGGAAAAAAGCATTGCAGTGTGGTTACCTTGTGATAAAAAGTAGAGTTAGAAAACAAAGAATAACCATCACATAAGTAATTAATGATTGTCTTTTAAGATAGTGGCCATCTTTTAACAAGGTAGCTGGTGGTTTTGGGGTGGAGCAAAAGATTTTCTGGCTGCCTTCTTGTGGTAAACCACCCAAACATCACTCCTTGTTACCTTGATAACCCAGGTGTTCTCTTAGAATAAAGGGTGGGACAAAAAAGACTCTTGAAATGTCAGACCCATCCTGACCTAAAATCCACCAACCCCCTCTGTTATTTAAAATTGCCCAATACTCCCCTGAACTGTGTAATTCATGTTAAACTGTGACACTCACTTCAATAGGTCCAATATTCATGTCAAACTATAATACTCACTTCAATAGGTCCAATATTCATGTCAATCATGATTTCCTTCTCACGAATCTCCTTAAGCCCTGACATGACAAAGCGGATATCGTCGAGATCTTTGATCGGCCTGTTGAGCCTCTTCACCAGGTCATCAATGAACTCGAAGGTTTGTTCCATCTCCGTGCGATACTTGGTATTACAGAACTTGCTGTAGTGTAAGCGCCAAGCCTTGGTTTCAGCCAGGAGACCAAACTTAAGCTTATCTGTGGGTGGAAATATATTACTGATATTCAGTATATTCACACTTTTTTATGTGTTTTACAGGATGATATTTTCATATTGTTGTATTAGAATCTCATCAAAGCTCCTACAATGTCAAATATAAGTGCTGTAGATGAACTGTATTCGATTGGCTCTCTATGGCCTGCTACATATAATTCAATCAATGTGATGGCGCTTGGAGGAATGGTTTTAGAAAGCAGCCATGAAGTCAAATAGCAGTGTTGGGGAGAGTGTGGTAGTAGCCCTTATGGTCATAGTTATATCATGTAAGATCTCTTTTCACTCTGGACTAATCAATTTAGTTACATTACATGGGTGTTAGCTGTGTTGGATCATATTACTAGTCAAACTGTTGACAAATTATGGAAAACTGTGTATATTGTACATATATTAGAGGATGTATTCTACATGTGCTGTTACTACTAGTCTGATACAATGATAGATTTACCATCATTATAGAATTCATTATAACCTCTATACGTGACGGTCTATTAACTGACGACAGCATGAATTTTTAACGGGGAGTCACATGCAGAGGAGCAACGGGATTACGTGGCATGCATTATTGAACATTTTGCATATCTTGATTTAATCTATGTACAGGCCTAATTGAAATTGGCCACCTCCTTGGAAGTGGTCTGCCAATTTATTAAACATGATATTGGGAAGCATAATCCTATTCATAAACTGTAGACAGAGGCGTAGGAAGCAAATCTTCATTGGGGGGGCCCGGCGAGGGCACCATAGCGACTACCTTGAATTGTAGGCTGATGCGTGATGGCGTCTATATATGCGTATTTAGAATTCATATAGAAAAGTGATTTTTGGTAAATTTTGGATCTGACTTTAGGCTCAGACCCCCATTCTCCCTATGACATCACCATAATAATCTAATTTGAGATGTAAAGTTTTAGCATCTTTTCCATTGTGTTTATGAGTTCTTGGAAAATATTGGGGGGGGGGGCCCAGACATACTCAGGCCCCACCTCCTTCATGATTGGGGGGGCCCAGGCCCCCCTGGCCCCCCCTTTTCCTACGCCCCTGGTAGACCTGCATATAAGGTTTAACATTTAGAACATAAACTAGTTTACCATCTTCCAGGAGAAAGCAAGTTAGAGCATAACTATGTTACCTCACATTTAACATTATTTAATTTAATTCCCACACAACAATCTGTTTGAATTTTCCCATGACACATCCTTCATCAATGTGATATGCATAATCCACGTATCTCTCTATTTCTTCCCCATCAAGGGATGTCATATAGCAATGAAATAATTATATAGCTCCAAAGCGATACATAGATTTGGATCAGGTGGCTATTGTACCAATCACATCTCATGTAGTATTCAATTATTGCATATCAGACTGGTAAAATACATTAAAAAATGAAGGATATGATATCAGACTTATACACTCTTGTGGCTCAGGCTATGATATTCATGACCCCACTCGTGTGGATTGATGGAGATGTAGGGCACTCTTGCACACCTTTATGTCTATTAATAAACATATCATCAAACCAAAAACTGAGGCCACAAATGATTTGGGACCAATAACCAATGCCAAAAATTCCTACACACATAATGGCTAATCAGTAACTGATGCCACAAATGGATTCCTACCTGTGTATAGGGCAATAGGACCCACGTCGTAGTGTGTATCCTCGGCGAGGATGTCGCGCTCACGTTCCATGTAGTACAAGATCTGAGACTCAAACTCTGAGAGTCGCGGGCCCTGCTTCATAAACTCATCCAGTTCAGCATCGCGGTCCTTCGTCCAGATCTCGCTGTATTTAGAGAATTGCTCCAGGGCAGTGGACACTTCCTACATGGGGTAGAATTGGACCATTAATTTTTTTGTTGTGGTTGTAGTTTTTTTCTTTTTTCCCCCCTTAATTCAAGCCTTGAAATAATGGTATTATAATGCATAAATAAACCATTAAAGAGTTCATTAAAAGACAACCATGTAAGTAATAAAGCTTGTGATGATAAGGGACAACCACTATAAATGTGGTTGAGCCTAAACCTCTAAATAAGTTATATGCCATTGTAGAAATTACTTAAAAGATAATGCAAGAAGAAATAAACTGACCACACAATTTTCATGGGATTCTATCGTCAATGTCAGACTAACAAAGTGGGGATTTGGTTTCTGTGATATCACTGAGCATCACCAATGATTTTTATGGTTGATTTGGTATGTTCTGTTTTTTAGTCTACAGAAAACCTATTCAAGTGGAAATAAAAAGTGCTCTCACCTTCTTGGTGGAGTTGATGGATGTGGAGAGGAGGGAGACTAGCTTGGCGATCTCCTTGTTCTCAGAGACGGACTTGAAGTAGTTCTTGGGCTGGTTCAGCACAGTGTTTGCACCTCGGTCTCCATCCTCTCCCTTCCTGGCACCACGCGTCCCGAGATCACTGCGAGATGACTCGGACATGGCCGCCATCTGCAATAGGATATAATTTGTGGTATATATTGATATCATCATTGGAGGGAAATGTATGGGAAATTTCTGATAGAAGCCAAAAACATTTTTTCATAATTGTATTATAATCTATGTGTGCATTTATTATAAGTATATATATATATATATATGACCTGGGACCCCCCTGGTCACTGTGTGTGGAGGTGTCCCCACCTTCTGACCCCTTTGGGGTCAACCTCACTCTCACAGTCACACAGGACCACTCAGGTAGCCATATTGTTTCTTGGGTCCCAGGAGGGAAATATCTTGGGTTTTTTTACCCTTTTGCTTTAGGGACATTTTGTTTTTATTCATTTGACATAAAGACATGAGAAATAAATCTGCCTTTTTGATACAAGAAGAATAACTTTCAATGTATGAATAAGATAATTAAAAGTTAACTTACCGACACGACGCTGCCGCGTCTTTCCAATGGGTTGTCCCCCAATGCAGAGCTACTGCGGTCCCTTTGGGCATCTGGCCTTCTGCGCTCTTTGCTCCATTGTGATACGCCCTGGATATATGGAGAACAGGCTTTTATTTGATGTTTAGAATGACAGTTCCTTTAGTAAAGTATGGGCAAAGCCATTCCCTGCTAGGTTGTGAGGGAACTAAATCTCATTTTTCATGGCCCCATTCTCCATTGTGACGTCATCAAAGTAGCCTCAAATCCCTCAACGAAAAAGTGATTTTTGAGGGCTATTTTATGGGGCCAGCTAAAAGAGGCCCACTAAAATCACTGCAATCTTAGTGTTTCTTCACTTGATACTGTTAAAGCAGGAGTCTACTTGCCTCTGCCTTGTGGAGTACTGCTTTAATTGACAGGATACATTCATGCATTAGCTTCCCTTAAAGGGTTAAAAAGGATCCATGAGTAATAATATAATGCAGCAATGTAAATTGCTGATAACTCAAAAAGTGAAAAGCTTTTTTTTTTGTTTGGATGAGTGGAGTAATTGATCCTGTAATATTGAGCTATGAATGTGAATATGAAATAAAACACAAAGTCATTCCTTTTGACTTAAATCATTCATTGGAGTCTTTTTCTTTATTTGCTCAACAGAGCAGGAGATAAATATTGTAATCAATAAATTGGAATGTGGGATGGGGCTGCAGGCACCGCTGGAGTAAGCCAGAGGGAAGGGGGTTCTGATGTAAGACAGCTGCTACTCGCCTGTGATTAGCTAAAAAGGATCTGTGTATACAAGTCACCCACCTTGGACACATTGATAATCATCTGTGCAGAACGGTTCACATTCTGCTGCACCTCGTCTAGAGCAGGCGCCATCACCACGTTAGGGATGGCCAGCACAGCGTTACACTTAAAGAACGGTCTGTGATCGCGCTTAGTGTCACCACTTATATCTGAAATACAAGAATATATTCAACTTAAAGAACGGTCTGTGGTCGCACTTAGTGTCACCACTTATATCTGAAATACAAGAATATATTTAACTTAAAGACCAGTCTGTGGTCGCGCTTAGTGTCACCACTTATATCTGAAATACAAGAATATATTCAACTAAAAGAACGGTCTGTGGTCAAGCTTAGTCACCATGTATATCTAAAATACGAGTATTTATTAACTCAAAGGTTTTGAGCCGTCGCTTGTGTTATTTGAATTCCAAGAATCTCTTACACATAAAGAATTTCCTACGATCTATCTTTGTGGTCACCACTTGTGTATTTTTACTTGTTTTGTATTGTGTTATTTTATAAGATAGTTTGGCTACCCCTCCCATGGCAGCCAGCTCTCTAAGAGGTCAAAGGGTCAAATAAAGATCATAAATACAATTAATTCATCTTGCTTTCTTTTAATTTCTTTTGCCTTACCTCCAATATAGTGCACCATGGAGCTGGTGGTGATCCTCTTCCTGAGCCCCTCCAGGGTGTTTCTGGTCACCTTAAGTAGTGCGTCAAGATTGCGGTGGTTGAAGTGGGCAAGCAGCTCCATGGCCGCTTCCTCCAGGTTCTCCTATGAATGAAATTAAACGGTTTTAATGTTATTAAACCTAAAATAAATAAAGGTTCCGAAGATTTTATTGAATCAATGTTATACCGTATTTGACGTGACAATCACCCAAGGTGCTTAAAGAATTACCTTTACCTGAGAAATCAGCCTCAAATTTTCATCTTGATAAACACCCCCCTCCCTAACTACCAAATGTTGATTTATACACTGCAGTCTACCTCAGTAGCTAGCTGTTACTCATGGGGCTTCACGCCTGACTGGGCCATCACACCCTGACAGGTTGTTACCCATGGGGTTTCACGCCTGACAGGTTGTTACCCATGGGGCTTCACGCCTGACTGAGCCATCACACCCTGACAGGTTGTCACCCATGGGGCTTCACACCTGACTGGGCCATCACACCCTGACAGGTTGTCACCCATGGGGCTTCACACCTGACTGGGCCATCACACCCGGACAGGTTGTCACCCATGGGGCTTCATGCCTGACTGGGCCATCACACCCTGACAGGTTGTTACCCATGGGGCTTCACACCTGACTGGGCAATCACACCCTGACAGGTTGTTACCCATTGGGCTTCACACCTGACTGGGCCATCACACCCCGACAGGTTGTCACCCATGGGGTTTCACGCCTGACTGGTTGTTACCCATGGGGCTTCACGCCTGACTGAGCCATCACACCCCGACAGGTTGTCACCCATGGGGCTTCACACCTGACTGGGCCATCACACCCCGACAGGTTGTCACCCATGGGGCTTCATGCCTGACTGGGCCATCACACCCTTACAGGTTGTCACCCATGGGGCTTCACGCCTGACTGGGCCATCACACCCTGACAGGTTGTCACCCATGGGGCTTCACGCCTGACTGGGCCATCACACCCTGACAGGTTGTCACCCATGGGGCTTCATGCCTGACTGGTTGTTACCCATGGGGTTTCACGCCTGACTGGTTGTCACCCATGGGGCTTCACGCCTGACTGGGCCATCACACCCCGACAGGTTGTTACCCGTGGGGCTTCACGCCTGACTGGGCCATCACACCCTGACAGGTTGTCACCCGTGGGGCTTCACGCCTGACTGGGCCATCACACCCGGACAGGTGTGAAGTGCATTGTTGTGCACTGGCTAATCACACCCATGGGTTGTCACCCATGGGGCTTCACGCCTGACTGGGCCATCACACCCTGACAGGTGTGAAGTGCATTGTTGTGCACTGGCTAATCAAGGTACTGGTGCAGTGGGTAGCACCTTTGCTGTGAGGATCCAGGTTTGACCCCTGGTCAGGATTGCACTTTTGCAATGTAGATGACTACACTACTGTATAGTCCCGTAGAATCGCCATGGCCCTCACTGATTTCAACCATGCTGTGCCCTAGGCTCTTATACAAGACTGCTGCTGGTCTAAGACTTAGTTTATAGTTCATTTACAGTGGCGGATTTAGAGGGGTGGCACGGGGGTGTGCGCCCCCTCCTTTTTGCCAATACTTGAGAGTTTAATTGCATATTTTGTACCCCAGACTTTGCTCAAAAACAGGGGGTGCACCCCCTTCTTTTGGGCGCGCCCCCTCCTTTTTCAAATCCTGGATCCGCCACTGGTTTAACATGTACCCCAGTCACTTAGTCAAGATCCCGTTGCTCGATATTCCTGATACAAACCTTCATCTCCCGTCTCTTCCTGGCCACCACGTCAGCACGCGTGGACTGCGGCCGGGACCGCGGGTGTGACCCCGCACGGCTTCCCGACCGCCGTGACTCAGAGGGACTCTTGGTTGCTGACCGCTCTGTGTGGAAGAGATAACAGGCAAACTTTGAATATCACCTGGCTGGATTGCCTGACTTAGATTTGCTGGTTTCACTGATATGAAAGTAATCAAGATAGTGGCTAGCATTGATGAAATAACACACTGGTGAATAACAACACAAAGAAATCTGGAAATGTGAAATATAATGATTTTCATGACTACCCTTAACTCCTTCATATAAAGCTGCCGCTTATAAGAGTAACGATCAGAAAGTAGAGGAAAGTGGGATCAAGCAAACAACCCCAAGGCTACCCTGAACCTCCAAGTGCACAGGGCAGGGCAGCTTTTTAGATTTGGCAGATCCATTGAATAGGACAAAATCAATCTAATATTAACTCCGTGACATGTCCACAAACGTAGGGTGTGGTTTATACGTAAGGTTTTATGGTACTTAATGGTTCCTTACCCTCTTCATCCTCCTCCTCGTGCTCCTCCTCCTCATCTTCCTCATCTTGATCTACGTCACACAACATACTGATGAGCTCGTTAGCCGCATCCTCCACGTTTATAGACTTGGACTGTAGGATGCCGGCTCCCTTAACGCACAGGGACTGCGAAGTAACATAAGAAACAGGTGAAATGCAAACTTCTAACATGTTATTCAATTCTCAGTACTAATACAAGGCTGATAATGAGGTCCATGTTGCTATACTAAAAACAGGATTTGCAGAAGAAGCATTCTCCTCAGTGGTACTTTACCGCCTCCCTCTCTCTAACCAGCCTAAGAATTATCACACCTTTATGTACAAGTGAAGTATACATATCCTGCCAAGATGAAAAGACTTCATCAACCCTTACTGATACTTATACAAAGTGGTAATCAGATAATCAGGTCCATTTGGTTATACTACCGTAATCTCTCGTGTATAAGACGCACCTACAGTTTTAGAATATGGACAAAAAAATAAAAATTCATAACTTTTGTTCTACTTGATGGATTTTGAAAATTCAAAAAAGCTCTGTGTACCTTAAACACCCTGGAACCTCCTGAATCCCACTATGTTATAATATGATTTAGTGGGAGTGGAACATTTCAAAATGAAGGTCTTGCTGTCCCCCTTGCTAAAGAACTAAAACCTCCCATATAATAAGACGTGTCTTATACACGAGAAATTACGGTTCTTACAAGAACTGTAAAACAGGCATTATCGTCAAAATAAAACCAGAATGAACCCTTGGTAACCCATGTGTGAGCAGGAAAATAAAATCTCCTCGATATACAAAATCAGAATAAACTCTTTGCCACCTGTGCACAAAAGGTAGATCTCAATACAAAATTCAGAATTAACCATTTCTGTGTGCAAAATCTAGATACCGTAGAGGTCCGTATTATAAGCATCAGGGCACGCATTGATTTCAATACCTCTCTACCCCCGGTCCTTAGTCAAGACATATGCTTGTTTGACAACTGTTTTCAGTGCTTCAGGTTGTTTTCAATACCCTGTACCTACCGGTCCTTATTCAAGACAGATGTTTGTTTGACAACTGTTTTCAGTGCTTCAGGTTGTTTTCAATACCCTGTACCTACCGGTCCTTATTCAAGACAGGTGCTTATTTGAGATACCCTTAATACGAAGTCAAAACCCACCTGTGTGCTATCAAGGAACTCATCCACGGACCATGGTTCGTCCCCGGGTAGCTCGCACAGCGTGGTGGCGGCCATCTCACGTAGGACCGAGTCGATGCGGAACTCTACCAGGTCATTGGCCCTGTCCATGAGCAGCTCGAGTTCAGCGAGCGCCTCGTACACAGAGCGCACATAGGCCTCAATGTTCAGCGACGTCCATGTGAGTTTGGTGATGCCCGGCGCCATGGCACCGTCTACCTTCAGTAGGTGAGGCCCCATCAACATCTCAAATGCCACCGGGATCTTACGCCGCACACGCTCATTCTCCACCAACAGTTGCTGTAAGGGGAATGGATGAAGGTGGTTATTAGTTAGGCTGCTGTTGAAGGCAGATGGAGAAAAAAGAGAGAAAGAAATAGGTGGGGATGATTAAAAAGGGGGGGGGGATTGTCCTTGCTTATTGAACAAAAAGAATAAAAAGGCCCCTGCATTCACCGTTTAAGCAAAGAAAAAAAAAGAAAACGAGAAAAAAGGGGAGAATTTTGAAGTGGCCTGAGGTCTTGGTGCATGTATAATGTTCACTTCCATGCCATATCCATGCATATACATAGGTGCTCAAAATTTTCAGGATGTCATGCCGTCATTTTTTAGGAAGGCTGGAGCGTCACGCTGTCACTTTTTATGTACATTGTATATGCCAATGTATTGGGAACCTTTGAAATTGTCATCTTCCGTCATTTTCTAAAACCCCTGCATCCCGACCATCACCTTTTAAAAGCCCTCCGTCACAAGCGTCATGGCCGTCACTTTTTACCCATGTATAGACACATATCCCCCATACCATATATGTACTATAACAGTATAAGCACGCAGCTGCTTGTTTATTTCAAGTAGAGTAGACCCATACCCCAGCACTCATACAAGACTTAGCATATTTTAGACTATCAAATCACCTGTACCTCAGGCACTTATTTAAGACCCAGCACTTATACAGCTCCATATGATATACTTACATTAAGGACATTGTAGTTCTCCTTGAGGATGGTTTGTTTAGCACGGAGGGCCTTGGCTACAGGAGGAATCTCCAGCCCCAGGCGCGCCATGCACTCCGTCTCCCTGATCAATGTTAGAATCTGAGGGTCAAAGTTGACGAATAGCTCCTCCGTCTCCGGGTGCTTGACGAGCAATGACGCCTGCAGGCCAGACTTTGCTGCCTCAACCTGTAATTACAGATAAGTTAAAGTTGGTACATTTGCTGAAAACACTGTAGTTAGAATTGCCGTGTTACAGTGCTAGAGACTGGTGGTTAAAGCCGCGACAAAGTCTAAAATACGCCAGGTTTGTATCTGTGGAAAGCTGGAATTCATCCATTTTCTTTCTCTCCTATTAAATTCAAGGAAAGAAACAGTTCAAAAATGAAAATCGAGAAGTTTGGATAATTTAACTATGGGGTCTCATCTATTTGAATCGAGCATTAGTCTATGGTATATTTCACTTTTTGATGCATATTGGGCTCAGGACTGATGAATTAAGAATATCAGTATTACTTAATAACACTTTCATTTTGGGTTATAGGGGCAGGAGGGGAGGTTTGCATTAAGGTGCTATTTGGTGACTTTTATTCATGTCCACTGATAGTATGTCATCTAGTCCCCAGTGTGTTTAATATGATCACCGATACATTATCATGCCATTTACTTTTAATCCTTCATTATGGGAAAGCGTATAGTCTAGCGTCAAGTGGTAGAGTCTTGTGTCTAAGTTTCTATCCCATATGAAAGGAAGACACAACGGGTAAATCAACTCTGAGAAGTTTTATTAACGTCTGCCTTAGGTCGTCAAGTAGCAACAATCCATTATAACTCACAATCATCCACTAAATCTATCCAATAGTCCAGATGGTCAAAGACCTTTGGAACAAACTAGATGCCACACTCTCGCATCCTCATTAATTTCATGTCCAATTCATCCATATGTACATCAATAAAATATTTCAATATCTTAAATAGTCTCCATATATAAATCAACAAATCATATGAATTCCGTTCTTAATCACAACTAAACATCGGCATAAATCACATCCCTGGTAAATCATGCATATCCATTTAACTCTCATTGATGGAGGTGGAGAGCAACTTTTAACTCCATGTAATTTATGTCAATTGTATAAGAACTTTGTCCTAATAGATTATAAATGCCAATCTCCAAATGGTAGTAAGCTTCAGAATTGTTGATGTTGTAGCAAGTGAGTGAGGCTAGGTGAGGTAACCGGTTCCAAAATGTATGTGTTCCTATATAAATCCTAAACTTCCAAAGACAACTCCTGTCTCTAGCACCTCAGTCTTAAACAATTTCCTCTTGTAAATATAAATGTTGTATGAGCTGTGGACTATATAAACTTCCTCTGATTCCAGGGTGAACTGCACACGATGCTGCTGCCAACCAATTCACACCCTGGTCTGCACTACAGCCGGCCTTTATACCCTCATTGTCATGGACCTGTAACTCGATACCCCCTGGACCCCAACTCTTCCTGCTGTCATCCGATATCCTATAGGGGTGTATCTACTATTATCTAACTGATCGCTTTCTGGAGATATACTTTTGGTCCTTAACTTGTACCCCGCCCTGAGACTCTTTTTATAGACATTAGCCAACTCTTCCTGCTGTCATCCGATATCCTATAGGGGTGTATCTACTATTATCTAACTGATCGCTTTCTGGAGATATACTTTGGTCCTCAACTTGGACCCCGCCCTGAAACTCTTTTTATAGACATTAGTTTTTCATGAGTCATCCCAGGACTTGGTTCCTCTCTAGTCACAAACAACTTTTTATAAACTCTAAACTGATTTCATACTTGCCAATATTACTGTTACTCGCTTATGCCATTATAGTTGTATTGCTTTCTTAGATTTCGAAATGTCCAACATCAAAATAAAACATCTTTACTATTTCTTTGTCTTATTATTTCCATTCCTTTAGTTCGCTAGTCCTTTTTATTCGAAATCCTCCCAATTCAATTTGAAGCCCTATATCTTGGCTATTCAAAAAGGTTTATTCAAGTCACCAACTCCAAACGGGTCAGTTTTTATAGCCTGCGGCGTAAAACCCTTCAGAACTAGTTCGACGTTGGTCACGTTTTTTTAAATAACATCAAAACTACACTGAGTATTGTTTGGATTGCCACCAAATTTTGTCTCAATAATACTACAATTAAGTATTTTAAGTGTACCAAAAATCAAAAACCAGGGATCAAAACTTTTGGAATTGTGGGTCTTGTTTTATATAGCCCTAGGTGTAAAATTTGTTGAAAATCAATCCACAATGTTAACTTACCCTCAGTTCATCAAAAATCATCATATACTCTTAAGAATCACTATACCTTCCCTACAGTGTGCCTACTACACAATACAGTTACCCTCTGCCACCTATAAGTTATTTAAGAAGCTCAGAAAGACCCTTGCTGAAAATGATCTTTGGCCTTTTTTAGACACACTTCCGACTCACTGCAGGCCAGCCCTTACAGAAAGATAAATCAACATAACTCATTTTGTCATATTTATCCAGCCAAACATGTCTACTAACCAATACAAAACAGTTCAACACCATAAAAGATGATTCCTTAGACTGGTGAGCATTCTACATAAACAATCACTTTGTGTGACCTACCGTAATCTCCCGCGTATAAGGCCCAGCTCGCATATAAGGCGCACCCACAACTCAGAGAATGCAAGTCCATGTATAAGGCGCACCTCTAAGGGCAGATTTTTGCTAATTTAGTACTGTTCTATAGTAAAAATACCCCCCCTATAAGGCGCACCCCAAACTCAAGGCAATGTCCCTCCCACGTATAAGACTCAGCAGCATTTTGTTTGGCATGTAAGGCGCGCCTTATACGCGGGAGATTACGGTACGCTGAATTGGCCCATTTCAGCATAGGTCACACCTCCAGAGTTGAAAATTGGTTCCAAGCCTGTGGTGATGTAGGGTTTATAAGTAGAGCCAAACTTTTTTCTGCCAAATAGACCCCTATAGGAACCCCTTTGATGGTGGGTATTAAATAGATTAAAGCTGGTATATTAGCAGGCTAGCTAGTCTATATATGTGATAGACTTGGTGAGTAGAAAATCTGTCATTTTTGGGCAATTTTTCACCTTTGAAGCCCAAAATCTCCAAGGATTATAGGCCGACATAAGCAAATTATCATTTTTCTCAAGCTCCAGATGTTTTCTATCAAATGTGACTATAATAAAGAAGAAGGGAGCTTTAACTTGTTTATTGCAGCTCCCTGAAGGTAAAAAGACAAAAAAATATTGTTTCTTTGATCAGCCCCTATAGAGACTTTGTGTAATGGCTCAGTATACCCCCTCTGACCGTTATTGGAACCTCATATAACCACTATTTTAGATGTTGTTTTTTTTAATTTGTGAGATGTAAAAAAATCTCAAACTGTATCTCAGATTGGCAGCAAATATTCCTATCAGTACAAACATTTTATGACAATTATCATAATGTCAAAGGAAAAACTGCTATCCTATCTTTAAGTAATGAGTAGCTCCTATCTAAGTAAGTGACTCACCTGCCGCAGCCACCCTCGGTGGTACAGCACCTCAAACTCCAGCAGCACCTTGGCCAGTTTGTTGTAGTTCTTGATGATCTTCTTGGCGTCTGGACCCTGCATTATGGTTGGGTGCTGCTGGAAGATCTCCATGGGCTCCTGGATACGCCGGAACATCTGCCGCGCCCACGCTATCTTACCTAGGGGATGGAAGAGGGTGAGCCTCAATATACAAGTTATCGCTACTTTAAAAACTTATTCATCTTTTTGGTAGGTTTCCATGGGCTCCTAGATATGTCTGAACATTCCGAGTCACCATGGTGTCTGAATGTAGTTCTGGCAAGTTATTTGTATTGGCTTATACTCAAGGTATGACAGTTTATCATATCGTCGCCTTATTGCAAGAAGGTTGTATCTGATATTTTTATTAAAATAAGTTTTCTTCTGTTTTGACATCCATAGACCCTTATCTAACTACTTTGAAAGTGTTGGAGCTCTGTCTATGATATGTGTGTCTACAGGCACCTTTGCAATGTTGCTGTTTCCACTTTGTCCCAAAGTAAGTGGAACACTTCTTTTGCCTCTCCTGTAAAACTTAATAAAATTAAAATACAACCTTCTTGCACTAAGGCGATGATATACTGACCTGCTACTGGGGGCAGGTCCCTGGCTATGGGCGGGTCGCTCTTGTTCTTCTGATAGGTCTTGGAGACTGACTCTATGTCCTTGGCGTAGTGGTTGAGGATTCTGTGATACTTCTCCTGAATGCCCAGGTTGGGCAGGCTCAGAGTCTCAAACTTACGGAGCAACCAGAGCGCACGCTGCGTGCTCACGATACGCTCAAAGCGCTGGTCCATGAAGTTTACTATCGCAGTCTGTGAGGAGGAAGATAATTATGATGTTTACTATGGTGGTCTGTTAGAAATAAGACAATAATAATTCAATAAGATCTTAATGATAACCTTGGTATAAGAATTAACCAGAGGGCACGCTGTATGCTCACAATACACTAAAAGCGCTGTTCAATGAAGTTTTGCAGTGCCCAGTCTGTGAGGATTAGGATAAATATGATTATCATTTAAGTTTACTATAGTGGTCAGTTAGAAATAAAAAAAATTGATAATTTAATGAGGTCTTAATAATAATAATGTAGTGGTCTATTAGAAATCAGAAAATGATAAGTCAATAAGTTCTTCACAATAACCTTGGTATATAATAATAATAACCAACCAGAGTGCCTGCTGCACACTAAAAATCTGTCAAAGCTCCTCTAACAGTAGCCCTTTGATGGCTGAGAGGAGTGTTCATATCATACACCTGTAGGTCGTCATGATGCATAAATGCAGGCTTGGTGAAAACCTCACCAGGGCTGCATTCATGCATCATGACGACCATACTTGATTGATACACTGCCAAAGAGTTGACTTGATGCAGTTCTGGTGAATAATTAACCAATGTTGCATAATTGCATCATGAACATTCATCATGAATCATGGGATATCTTTACTGTCTTTGAATAGATAATGCCTGTACGGGAGACCAAAAAGCCACGATGAAGTTTACTATCTTAGTCTGAGTGATAGCAATTATTACTAGGAACTTGAAAATTAATGACATTTTGGAATAACTGAAACTTCCTTGAATTCATGGTCATTATAAACTTACATGCAGCTCCTGAATCTGACGTTTGAACTCGTCAAAGTCTGAGTCAAACTCCATCTTCCGTTGGTCCAGGTAGTCATACGGCTTTTTACGCATGCCCGTCACAATTACCTGGAACTTGTTGGCCATAAGCTCCATACCTGGGGGGCAGAGAATGTGTTCAGTGTATCTTAATATGGTTCTACCTGCGTACTGAGAAGGTGTGGGGATATGTCAAAACTGATTCTTGTTATCATTTTATGTTTAATGAGAACACACATTACATATTACCAAGGCTTCTTCGATGAAGGGGGAATTCTTTTTTCTTTTCTATCCCTTTCTTCACAACTGCCCAAAAATATTAATAATCCATTCCCAGCAAGTAGGTCAAATTGTCATCGGGACTTAATTGCTGTCCATGTTACTTCTCAAGTGGGTAATCCTATATTGACTTTCTGTGTTATGGAATCATATATAGATGTATTGAATAAAAGGCAGAGAGACTTTATGACTAATTCTGCCATGTGTGATAGACAGATGGAAGGAGGTGTTGGTGTTTTATGCAGGATGGTTATCAAATGTAATAATAATTGTGGTAATGTTGGGTGGTACATTTTTATATAAACAGGTTGGTGGTTACTGAATGAAATCTTAGTTGTTATTTATAATTGGAGACATTGTATATTCAGAACAAATTGTAATGTAACCTAATACATTGTTCCCAGTTTGAGGATCTCTGTGGTGCATCTTTAGAGCTAGGTAAATAAATCACTTATCTTGTTACTCAGTCCTTTTTTCTAACTATATGCTAGACCTTCTTTGAAACTGTGCTATTGCTATGACAATATATGGCTACTTGAAGCAGGATTTGTCAGAACTCAAGTAACTCAAATATAAATCATCTCTAAACTCATTTGAGATGTTTCTGAAGAACCATAGATGACATACTGTTTATGGAATAAAGGCATATTATATGTTTTCTCCTACAAGATTCCTTTTGATGCCATATGTGACAGGATCTGCGAAAAGGGCCCTTAGTGCAGGGTGCATTAAGTCCCCCTATTCCCAGTACATGTCACATATTGTCTTTGAAATTCTGATTTTATTTTCTTCATTTCTTTTAGTCTACTCTCATGTACCAGTCATGTGCCAGTACAAATCTGACCAATCCTGTTCAAGACTCCTATTCCCTTTGCTAAATGTTTGCTAACATAAAATTGGTGTCTCATTGTACTGACCAATGTTTCAAATGGTTTGCAGGTGTGTGCATTAAATAATTTAAATGTTTTTGAAATATGATACATCCTAGTTCTACACTGCTGGTTTTTCCTATTACCGACCCGTCTGAAACATCGTGCCAATAGCATCACTTGTCGCTGATGTTTCCATATCATCGTCATCGTCAGGTTTTGATTTTTCTGGGTGAATTTCATAAACTATGGTTACAGTGAGATTAACGCTTATATTGTAGTGGATATTGTTTGCATAAATGAAATCACATACCCTAAACCTACCTTTAAACCCAGCAACTATGTAGCAAAGCTACGAAATAAAATTGAAAGGGGCTGGATGCTAAAATTATGCACTATGTCCCTCTAGGCCTGCTTCTGATAGATGCACCCTACTCATTCAAAAAACACATGTTTATCCGTTATTTCTACCCAGTATTATGTCTGTCGTTTAATGAGTGGTTCTACACCACACTACTGAGAGCGTAAACTATGGAAGAGGCATATATCCAATTAAATCAATGATTATATTCAGATCTCCTGTACAGTCTCTATTGTGATCCCTACACACCCAACAGCTTGGATATTTTTGTGATCATAACCAAATTTTGAAAAATTCATCTTTTGCTGAACCATAAATTTAATATAATTATTTTATGGTAAATTGTTACAAAGTAACAAACCTTGATTAACCATTTTTGAAGCCCGATGAGATAAAATAGATTAAAACCTTGATTCACCATTCAAAGATAAATATAGGATTTAATTTTTCCATCTAAACAAATGTTTGGAGTGAAGTCCTGTGCTGGGAGAGCTCACATATCAACCAATAGAGGAAGGACCACAATCCCTCAGTACCTGTGTCCATGGTGACAACACAGCTTTGACATAATCATCAACACTATCTGTGATGACATCATCAAATGCTGTTGAGACTGTATAGAAACCAGGGTTAGGTTGTGACTAGCAACGTTCATTCGGTCAAGGTAGTTTCTAGGGTGCAAAAACACAAACCCCATGCTCTGAAAGTACCTTTAAACCAAGGGTTTGTACCTTACTTAATTAATCGTGACTTGTTTTTTTTTCAGTTAGTTGTCATTGAAAAAGAAACTTGGTGTGGAATAAAAACTAGATTTGCCAAAGTTGGAGTGAAGATGGAGGAGGATTAGAAAAATATACTCAATGCATAAGTTTCAAAGTACATCTCAATGCAGACCAAGGTTGATGGAAAAATTTATAGAAACAAGGAAAGATTGTGCAGCTTATTTAATGAATCTGGCATAGGCCTACCAGTAAACATTCAGGAAACCCCTACCCTGCCTCATACCTAACTCAAATCCTCCTTTTTTCTGAACAAAAGGTAAGTTCTTGTTCCGATTGGTGATGATAAGTGGAATTGTATGTTGTGTTTCACTAACTGATCCTTAATCTGATCCCCACATGCACCTGCACTAATATCAATGGCTTATTAATCTGTGAGATTTAATAACCTGAGGATATATTCCTGAATTATGTTAAGTTAGCAATATGGAGGACATGCAGCATGCTTGATGTATTCCCAACTGCTATAGCTCAATCTAAAAGCTTTAATCTCAAACCATGCAAGGAAATTCTTAATGATCTGCTGCATACCCATGGCTGGGGAGGGAAGAGAACCAAATACAACAGGTTTACAACAACTCAGGAGGAACATTTAGCTTGTTATTAACCCTTTAGAGGCTGAAAAGTACATTAACCCTTAAGTACATTAATGAATCAGGGCTTTTTTGTAGTTATGGTGTATAATTCCTAAGAAACACTGCTAAGTAGGTCACCATTGCTACAAAAATGCATCATGCCAACCCTGTAGGGCTGATAAAATGCTGTTCACATGATCCGCATGATACGCCGATGAAGAATCCCTGAGTACCCCTTCATTGATGTATCATAGCGACCACTGGGCATTATGTATCAGTGTGTTGGTGGAACTTAGAGGGTTAAGGTACTCCGCAACTCATGGAGGGTTAATCATGATGCAACAGTAGGAATCAAGCATTAGTACATCAAATTGACACTGGGTGTAGTTTGGAAATTACTTGAGAAAGGATGAATAGGATGGTTAATTCAGGAAAGGTACATTGACAAGGTTTGAAGTGCCAGGGGAATTACATTACAAATATACATATGGAATACCTATAGCAAATGATGAGTAGGATCACAAGGTATATATATGTACAACACATAACTGCTTTAGGAGAAAATTAAAGACATTTATGATTATAGCCAGGGATATAGCATTAAGTCATACACAGGGGATGAGGGATGGAGATTGCAATGGTATAATATCAAAGCAGGGTTAAGGGGTGTGTATATGATGGCATATAGTTAACACATGTTAGTATATCATCTAAAGTGTTACATAGGTAGTGGTATTAACTGGAATAGCTTGTAGCACAAGGGAACTCTTATGTCAATGTTCAGAAGTATAAACAGAAAACCTACCTTCGATCTTTGAGTCAGTCAGATGGGAGTACATCTCCATGGTATCGAACATGTCGACAATCTTCTTGAGTCTCCGTGTGAAGGTGTCGAACTTGCCAAAGATGTACATTTCAGAGAATTCGAACTTGCGCTCGTTGGGCATCGACTCAAGTTTTTCTTTAGTTTTGTGGAAGGCACGCTGGTACTCTTCATTTAGTCGCATGCAGTCTTTTATCTTGCCGATTACCTCTGGAGTTGGCTGCGACCACACAGTTTCTGAACCGCAGTCGGTTATATAGGCCTTACAGGCTGTGATCATCTGGTTAGTGATCTGTGTGGGTAGGAGTGGGGGAAGAGGAATTAGAACTGGATTTATAAGGTATATTATAAGAAATGAAGCTGAATTGATTTCTTCAAGATAAACTGTACAGAAGCAGGGAAAGCTGTATATATCCCTTTCAAGTAGATTTAGATTTTCATACTTGATAAGTTCACAATTGAACTGAGTGATAAACTAAAATCAAATTAATAAAAAAAAATTGGCATAGTTTATTTCTTCTGCTTTAGCACATATGAAATGTAATAAAGGTCCTTTTTAGAAAATACAATTTTAAATAACAAGATATAAAAATAACTCTGAAGATCTTATTTTTAGAAATTGCTGCATGAATCATTAATGATGCCTATTTGACCTTGACAGAACATAAAACTGGTTGACCTTGACTTACTGATGACAGTGAGTAAAAAAAAGATGAATAAAATAGGCCTAATTGACCTTGGAACTAACCTTGACGAAAAGGGAGGTCATCCTCTCTGATGTGTTGTAATAGCGGGAGATGCTGTGAATCATGCGGATAGCATTAATCAACCCCGGGATGGCGTCCAGCATCCCAACCTGCAACAAAGGTCACATCAAGGTCATTACAAGGTCAAAGGATTAGTATTCACGGTCAAGAGTATATTCAGTACCATTTTTTATATATATATATATATATATATATATATATATATATATTGTAGGGGACTGGAATGGTCTAAAATAAAATTTCATTTTGGTATTATCATTACATGTATAATTATTATTCATTCATTGGTTTCTGATTTTCTGGCTTTGGTCTCAAAATTTGTTGTCTTATTTAAGGGATCAAAAGAAGGCTATGGCACAACTGTCTGTGGGATGGAAAATCTAGGCTATTGGATCTACCAGAGTTTAGTCAGTTAGTGTTAGCTATTCTATTATTAGTTAAGGATAAAATTCCATGGCCCTAAAAAAGGAAGGCATCATACCAAGAGGACGTCATGACCACAGGGCATCATACAATATATGTGGTTCTTTCAGAATTAGAGCAGAAGGCTCTATAAACATTTGATGTCAATTTTTTGAGCTGTAAAGATTTAGGAGAACTATGAGTTGTACTCACAAATCTCAACTTTATACCAGCAGGAAGGCACAGTAGGAATAAGTTTGCATAAGGAGAAGTTTATGGTTAGTATCATTTAACACGGTCAGCAGCTATATGCAAAATGTTGTGGAGTATATGATAAAGGTAGGCCATATTTCTTGAGCATTCTGATATTTGTGTCCATGCAACCATGCTTTTGGAACTCATGCTTCACACTTAAAAATCATGTGAGCAGGTAATAAATAGGCCCTATAGAACATATTCTACATTATCCCATTGTCTTTTCTTTTTTCTTTTTCTTTTTTTTTGGGGGGGGGGGGTTGGAAGGAGGTCCTTTATTGGGGCTAGTTTAGGAAGTCAAGAAAGGGTTAGCTTTTAATTTGTGAGATGATGTATTGATTAATCCAAATTGTCAACCGCAAAGGTGCCTTAAGGTGATCATGACAAAATGTTAATTTATGTTAAATACTGATATTTTGACTGGTTATTTTTCTTTCCACTAAAATGTTAAATTTCTTTTCAGTCCAAATATAAAAAGGAAAATAAAATATTTAGTAGTTTATATTCAAACTGTGTCAGGTATCAATGGAAGAATTATGAGTGGAATCTGTATTCATGTGACATTTAGAAAAGGTTTAAAAAGTAAAATACATTCAGTTGTGCCATGCCAAGATTCTGTGTTTGTGTTTATATCATGTTCCGCAAAGTGAGACATGCCCCATGACCGTTAACTATAGTTCTTGTATGCACATTTAGATCACAGAAAAATAAAAGAATTACTGAAAATGTATTTATCATATCTACATCATGGTCATATCTATCTAAAATCAAAGCAATTGCTTTATACCTAAACTTTATACATCCTCACTGGTCTATAAAGTACATATTTGGCAGTAAGCTATTTATAGAGTACATTCTTGAGATATGATTTGAAATACTAATGTGATGATCCAGCAAACAGTACACAGAAGTTACAATTCCCATTCTCCTCTATTCATAAGCTATTTTGCCATTTAGCCTGGCATATGTGTGTGAATTTGTTAACTTTCACCCTCTAGAGAATGTTGCTGTATAACTTACAGGGTCGCTGTTGTAGAGGGGGTCACAGAACTTCTCCAGTGTGTACAGGTATTTTACATTATCCTTGGCTTCGTTAGCATAGTCTGTGATACGACGGTCCAACTCCTGCCACGTCTGAAAACAAAACATAGCCATGTGAGCATAATTTTTTCAAGCTACTTATATGTGCGCATATAAGTGGTGATAAATGGGCAGTAGCAGTTCCCAATTGTATTACTAGATGTCACCACTTACATTCAGGTGTTATGTAACAGGTTCCTTCACTGGTGGCCTTGTAGTCAGCCATATTGCCTAGCCCCAGGAAGGACCACCAGTCTCACATTGGAGATTTTTTTTCTTTCTTGTGTTACTTAGGCCTGGTTATGTATGTTTATTGGCCAGGTCCAATAAAATATTCGCCCAAACTAGATTGGATTTGGCGTATGTCTATTTATATTCAAGTTTCATGCAGATTTGACTTTGGAGGAAAATCTCTTCCACTATGGCTGAAACTTTATGGTAATGTGGTGCAGTCTTGTTCATAAATTACTTTTTTGTTTTTGAAATTTTGTTACATAAACAAGATACCTTAGTCAATAGTTTTGTAGCCTAATCAGAGATAAGTAATAAATTATTTTCTTTTTTATTACTAGATGTACTTTATTCAAATATTGTATAAAACATTCAACATCTAGATTCTTGTTCCACAATGAGTTCTAAATTCTAGATTCTAGATTCAACACCTAGATTCTAGATCTACAGGGAGTTCTAGAAATTCTTTGACCTTGTACATATCTCTATATTTAACCTTGAGCTGACCTTGATAGTCTTTGATTTGGCTGCGCTGAGGACACCGAGTACGGCCTTGACTTGGGGCCCTTTGATCTGGTCCAGCAGGCAGTTAAACCTAGACATGCGCTTTTTCCAATGGTCGAGTTCTGCTCGTGGTCCTATGTCATCTGCTTCTCGTCTCATCTGTTCACTCTCTGCCAGAACCTTGGTGGTACAAGAGGGATTACATAAGATATCATCCGCAAACTCTCAATCAGAGCTTTTGTGTTACAAGAGTTATTTATCATTCTTGTATTTTCTTCAAAAAAGGGTACCCAATGGTGTGAAAAAAGGCTATAAATGAACAAAGACTGAAAAGAAAATAGTTAAAAGATAAGACTCACAAGTGAAAATGTGAATCATAATGTTCATAATATATGTTTATATCACCATAATGATCTGCATATATGTCTCTGTTCATATCACCCCACAATCAAATAGAGATATCCTAGGATCTTGAAACTGATCACTAAATATTTTTGATACATTTCTTAGAAAAGGGAATAGGGAAAATAAGTGAAATTCTACAAGGAGTATTTGTGATTACCTGTTCTATTTGTTTGATCCATACGTGGGTGCAGTCCTCTATGGCCTGGAGTCCCTCCGTGGAGTTGGCTACAGCCATGTAGTCGTGTGCCGTCTGTAGTTTACTAAGATCACACGTCTCACACGGCTTTAGCACCACCTTCTCATCTAAACTCTCCTGGGCACCTAGAATTATTATGATATAAATACCTTAATCTCCTGCGTATAAGGCACAGCCCGCGTATAAGGCGCACCTAGAGTTTTGGAAAATTCTCAAAAAAATGAAAAATTCAAAACTTTGGTTCTACTGAATGAATTTTCAAAATTCAAAGACCTATGTGTAACTTGGGCCCCATGGACCCCCCTGGGCCCCCATATATCCCTGGCTAGGGGGGCATGTAACATATCAAAAGAAAGGTCTTGGAGTCCCCCTTGTGGATGCAATGAGAACTAAAACCCCCCGTATAAGACGCGCCTTATACGCTGGAGATTAAGGTATATATATATGCGACATGTACTAGGAATAGGGACCTTAAAACACCCTGCGCTAAGGGCCCTTTTCGCAGATCCTGTCACATACATAAAAAAAATTCATATCCCATTCTTATATAAACTCTCCTGGGCACCTGGAATAATTCAATGATGTCTTAATAATGACCTTTGATGATAATGATAACACAGAAATAACTATAAAAGATATACACTACTTTCTCATCTCAAACTTAGACATGCGCTTTTTCCAATGGTCGAGTTCTGCTCAATAACCTTTGATGCTAATAATGATACAAATATAAATGGACACTGCTTTCTCATCTAAAATCTCCTAAGCACCTGCTATGATAAGTATACAAATACATATATGCAACAATCCTCATGTAAACTCTACTGGAGAGTAAATAATTGTTGCTTTCAGGTAATATTTTACTATGGTAGTTCCCTTCCTGTAATGTCACATCTATATCTTTTGCTAACATGAAAAATAGAGTCTTACCAATGAGGACAGATACAAATGAATCAAGTTGGTTAAAGAAGTCTTCTCGTGTTTGGAGCGAGGCGGGGGAGTCAAGCTGGCCCCACCCCTTCTCCAAGCGCCGTATAGATGGAATGAAGACTGTAGACAGGATGTTCTCAAAAGCCCGCAGCAGCGCATGCCCATTTGACGACCCGTGCGTGCTAGCATCTATGGTCATGAAGTTTATCTCCTGTTGGGGTTGAAATTATTGCTGTGTTATGTTTATCTCTTTTGGATAGTGTAAATACTAGGATTATTTTTTTCACAATGTATATCAAAATATTAAAAAAAATCTACATTGTTTTCATCCATTGATTCAAAATTATTCTAAATTGTTCTGAAGAATTACTTAATCAAGAAATTGAGGAACTACCCGGTACCTGTGGACTTCGATTATGAAGAATATAACTTTTGTCATAGAAATTCTATTCTAAAATAATTATTGTATATAGAATTGCCAGTTTCACTGTGTGTCCAGAATCTAGATTAAACAATCCAAACCTAGCAGTGTTATAATACTTACATATTAAAACAAGGCACTTCAAATCATATTCTTAGATGCCTATGTTACAGAAAATCTTAATCAACATTTATGCGAAATTTCATTCATGATCTACAATAGTTATTGAAGCATCAGGATGTTCCTCTCATCTAGCCCCAAGGTCTCTCCTACTTCCCCGCCTCCCTCTATTCACTTGCTCGCAATTCTTCCTTTCCCTCTCTGGCTATCGTCTCTCCCTCTCTTCCACCCTCCTTCCCCTGTCGCCCTTTCTTTTCTATTTCCATTATTTCCATCTCCCCCTTAACTCTCTTCTCTACCCTCTCCCTCCACATCCCAGTGTCACTCTCTATTTCATGGAGAAGCTCTATTTTGGATCCTACAAAGGCCTGCACCCCACCCTAACCCCATCCCTGCCTGTTCAATATGGTCTGCACCCCACCCTAACCCCTCTCCTACCTGTTCTATATTGCCTGCACCCCACCCTAACCCCACCCCTGCCTGTTCAATATGGCCTGCACCCCTAACCCCACTCCTGCCTGTTAAATATGGCCTGCACCCCTAACCCCACCCCTGCCTGTTCAATATGGCCTGCACCCCTAACCCCTCTCCTGCCTGTTCTATATGGCCTGCACCCCACCCTAACCCCACCCCTGCCTGTTCAATATGGCCTGCACCCCTAACCCCACTCCTGCCTGTTCAATATGGCCTGCACCCCTAACCCCACCCCTACCTGTTCTATATGGCCTGCACCCCTAACCCCTCTCCTGCCTGTTCAATATGGCCTGCACCCCTAACCCCACTCCTGCCTGTTCTATATGGCCTGCACCCCACCCTAACCCCACTCCTGCCTGTTCTATATGGCCTGCACCCCTAACCCCTCTCCTGCCTGTTCAATATGGCCTGCACCCCTAACCCCACTCCTGCCTGTTCAATATGGCCTGCACCCCACCCCAACCCCACTACTGCCTGTTCTATATGGCCTGCACCCCTAACCCCTCTCCTGCCTGTTCAATATGGCCTGCACCCCTAACCCCACTCCTGCCTGTTCAATATGGCCTGCACCCCTAACCCCACTCCTGCCTGTTCTATATGGCCTGCACCCCTAACCCCACCCCTGCCTGTTCAATATGGCCTGCACCCCTAACCCCTCTCCTGCCTGTTCTATATGGCCTGCACCCCACCCTAACCCCACTCCTGCCTGTTCTATATGGCCTGCACCCCTAACCCCACCCCTGCCTGTTCAATATGGCCTGCACCCCTAACCCCACTCCTGCCTGTTCTATATGGCCTGCACCCCTAACCCCACCCCTGCCTGTTCAATATGACCTGCACCCCACCCTAACCCCACCCCTACCTGTTCAATATGGCCTGCACCCCTAACCCCACCCCTGCCTGTTCAATATGGCCTGCACCCCTAACCCCACCCCTACCTGTTCTATATGGCCTGCACCCCACCCTAACCCCACCCCTGCCTGTTCAATATGACCTGCACCCCACCCTAACCCCACCCCTGCCTGTTCAATATGGCCTGCACCCCACCCTAACCCCACCCCTGCCTGTTCAATATAACCTGCACCCCTAACCCCACCCCTGCCTGTTCAATATGGCCTGCACCCCTAACCCCACCCCTGCCTGTTCAATATGGCCTGCACCTCTAACCCCACTCCTGCCTGTTCAATATGGCCTGTACCCCTAGCCCCGCCCCTGCCTGTTCAATATGGCCTGTACCCCTAACCCCACCCCTGCCTGTTCAATATGGCCTGCACCCCTAACCCCACCCCTGCCTGTTCAATATGGCCTGCACCCCTAACCCCACCCCTGCCTGTTCTATATGGCCTGCACCCCACCCTAACCCCACCCCTACCTGTTCAATATGGCCTGCACCCCTAACCCCACTCCTGCCTGTTCAATATGGCCTGCACCCCTAACCCCACTCCTGCATCTTCAATATGGCCTACACCCCACCCTAACCCCACCCCTGCCTCTTCAATATGGCCTGCACCCCACCCTAACCCCACCCCTGCCTGTTCTATATGGCCTGCACCCCACCCTAACCCCACTCCTGCCTGTTCTATATGGCCTGCACCCCACCCCAACCCCTGTCCTCCTGTTCAATATGGCCTGCACCCCACCCTAACCCCACACCTGCCTGTTCTATATGGCCTGCACCCCACCCTAACCCCACCCCTGCCTGTTCAATATGACCTGCACCCCTAACCCCATCCCTGCCTGTTCAATATAACCTGCACCCCTAACCCCACCCCTGCCTGTTCAATATGGCCTGCACCCCTAACCCCACTCCTGCCTGTTCAATGTGGCCTGCACCCCTAACCCCACCCCTGCCTGTTCAATATAACCTGCACTCCTAACCCCACCCCTGCCTGTTCAATATGGCCTGCACCCCTAACCCCACTCCTGCCTGTTCAATATGGCCAGTACCCCCACCCTAACCCCACCCCTGCCTGTTCAATATGGCCTGCACCCCACCCTAACCCCTCTCCTGCCTGTTTAATATGGCCTGCACCCCACCCTAACCCCACCCCTGCCTGTTCAATATAACCTGCACCCCTAACCCCACTCCTGCCTGTTAAATATGGCCTGCACCCCTAACCCCACCCCTGCCTGTTCAATGTGGCCTGCACCCCTAACCCCACCCCTGCCTGTTCAATATAACCTGCACTCCTAACCCCACCCCTGCCTGTTCAATATGGCCTGCACCCCTAACCCCACTCCTGCCTGTTCAATATGGCCTGCACCCCACCCTAACCCCACCCCTGCCTGTTCAATATGGCCTGCACTTCTAACCCCACCCCTGCCTGTTTAATATGACCTGCACCCCTAACCCCACCCCTGCCTGTTCTATATGGCCTGCACCCCTAACCCCACCCCTGCCTGTTCAATATAACCTGCACTCCCAACCCCACCCCTGCCTGTTCAATATGGCCTGCACCCCTAACCCCACTCCTGCCTGTTCAATATGGCCTGTACCCCCACCCTAACCCCACCCCTGCCTGTTCAATATGGCCTGCACTTCTAACCCCACCCCTGCCTGTTTAATATGACCTGCACCCCAAACCCCACTCCTGCCTGTTCAATATGGCCTGCACCCCTAACCCCACTCCTGCCTGTTTAATATGGCCTGCACCCCACCCTAACCCCACTCCTGCCTGTTCAATATGGCCTGCACCCCTAACCCCACCCCTGCCTGTTCAATATGCCCTGTACCCCACCCTTACCCCACCCCTGCCTGTTCAATATGGCCTGCACCCCTAACCCCACTCCTGCCTGTTTAATATGGCCTGCACCCCACCCTAACCCAACTCCTGCCTGTTCAATATGGCCTGCACCCCTAACCCCTCTCCTGCCTGTTCAATATAGCATGCACCCCACCCTAGCCCCTCTCCTGCCTGTTCTATATGGCCTGCACCCCTAACCCCACTCCTGCCTGTTCAATATGGCCTGCACCCCACCCTAACCCCACCCCTGCCTGTTCAATATGGCCTGCACCCCACCCTAACCCCACCCCTGCCTGTTCAATATGGCCTGCACCCCACCCTAACCCCACCCCTGCCTGTTCAATATGGCCTGCACCCCACCCTAACCCCACCCCTGCCTGTTCAATATGGCCTGCACCCCACCCTTACCCCACCCCTGCCTGTTCAATATGACCTGCACCCCTAACCCCACTCCTACCTGTTCAATATGGCCTTCACCCCACCCTAACCCCACCCCTGCCTGTTCAATATGACCTGCACCCCTAACCCCACCTCTGCCTGTTCAATATGACCTGCACCCCTAACCCCACCCCTGCCTGTTCAATATGGCCTGCATCCCTAACCCCACTCCTGCCTGTTCAAAATGGCCTGCACCCCTAACCCCACTCCTGCCTGTTCAATATGGCCTACACCCCTAACCCCACTCCTGCCTGTTCAATATGGCCTGCACTCCTAACCCCACTCCTGCCTGTTCAATATGGCCTGCATCATGTCCATTGGTTGTCATGATGCACCAATGAAGTTCTGGCAAGTCCACTCGCCTGCAGCCTATTGGAGCATCATGTCAACCCTCCAGGAGTGCATCAGTCCCATAGGGCTGGCATGATGCATGAATGCAGCCCTGGTGAGTAACTCACCAGGGCTACATTCATGCATCATGACAACCAATGGGTATGGTACATTTAGGTGCAAATGTCCAATATGTATGACCCATCTTGAACATTTATTATTACGGGAGTCAGATTCACTTTTCTAGAAGAAGAAAGAAAATCAATCTGGACCAGTTCTGCTCAAACCACATTATACACATATCTGACACTGCACTCGATGTGACTACTCCCCCCCCCCACTCCTTTCATTCCTCCACCTTAGCCTCCCACACCTCATATCCCCCCTGCTCCCCCTCACACACACACTAACACACACACATACATCAAGCCTGCATGTATTGATCCCTCCAGGTGGCTTCTCGTCTCCAGGGGCAACCACCACCATGTTCCCCCAGGTAGAACGATGCACGTATTGGGTATACATGACTTCTTAGCTCTTGGTGAGGTGTAAGGTGCAGGTATTGGGTATACATGACTTCTGAGCTGTTGGTGTGAGGTGGGAGGTGCAGGTATTGGGTATACATGACTTCTGAGCTGTTGGTGTGAGGTGGGAGGTGCAGGTATTGGGTATATATGACTTCTTAGCTGTTGGTGTGAGGTGGGATGTGCAAGGATTGGGTATACATGACTTCTGAGCTGTTGGTGAGGGGTGGGAGGTGCAGATATCAGGTATACATGACTTCTGAGCTGTTGGTGAGGGGTGGGAGGTGCAGGTATTGGGTATATATGACTTCTTAGCTGTTGGTGTGAGGTGGGATGTGCAAGGATTGGGTATACTTGACTTCTGAGCTGTTGGTGAGGGGTGGGAGGTGCAGATATCAGGTATACATGACTTCTGAGCTGTTGGTGAGGGGTGGGAGGTGCAGGTATTGGGTATACATGACTTCTGAGCTGTTGGTGAGGGGTGGGAGGTGCAGGTATTGGGTATACATGACTTCTTAGCTGTTTTTGTGAGATGGGAGGTGCAGGTATTGGGTATACATGAATTCTGAGCTGTTGGTGTGAGGTGTAAGGTGCAGGTATTGGGTATACATGACTTCTTAGCTCTTGGTGTGAGGTGTAAGGTGCAGGTATTGGGTATACATGACTTCTTAGCTCTTGGTGTAAGGTGTAAGGTGCAGGTATTGGGTATACATGACTTCTGAGCTGTTTTTGTGAGATGGGAGGTGCAGGTATTGGGTATACATGACTTCTGAGCTGTTGGTGTGAGGTGTAAGGTGCAGGTATTGGGTATACATGACTTCTTAGCTCTTGGTGTGAGGTGTAAGGTGCAGGTATTGGGTATACATGACTTCTGAGCTGTTTTTGTGAGATGGGAGGTGCAGGTATTGGGTATACATGACTTCTGAGCTGTTGGTGTGAGGTGTAAGGTGCAGGTATTGGGTATACATGACTTCTTAGCTCTTGGTGTGAGATGGGAGGTGCAGGTATTGGGTATACATGACTTCTGAGCTGTTGGTGTGAGGTGTAAGGTGCAGGTATTGGGTATACATGACTTCTTAGCTTTTGGTGTGAGGTGGGAGGTGCAGGTATTGGGTATACATGACTTCTTAGCTCTTGGTGTGAGATGGGAGGTGCAGGTATTGGGTATACATGATTCCTGCTAGAGAATTGAATCTATAACACGCTCAGCAGTAGGAAATGAATATCCGATGACCTGTATCTCATTACAAATATGGCTATGGAGGGGAAAGGGGTTTTTAACCTTGGGCACCTAAAACAGCTGATGTTGTCTGATTTTTCAGCTATCATTTATCCACTGATGCATTAGTGTATCATGGCAACTGGTCACTAGGATGCACCGATGAATCTGAAGTGCTGATGAGTGTGCTCACCAAAAAAGGCTTAATCATAAGAATAGTACTTTAACATGTGAATAGGGAGAAGGAATCATTCTAGAGGGAGATAGGGCTCTAGACATGCATAATTGAAGGATGTAGAATATCACTTAACAGGGCTGAATAAATTTGAATTAACATGGGACTGAAAATGATTTCCTTTTTAAAACCCTTTATTTATAGGTATATTGTGTTAACTATTGATGTCGAATTATTGATCTGCGTGATGATTGTTAGTCAGTGCCTGGCAGTTGGTGGACGTCATTGATCAATGGCCTCTGCTTTGGTATAGCCTTGGCATCTAGTATTTAGATATCTATACCACTGACTGGTCCTGAATCCTATCACGATCAATCCTACTTTTCAGGTGATTGTTACACACCACACTTGAGTTTTGAAATGCTTTTATTGCTTAAAAATCATGCTAGTGGTCTTCTAACTATGACAATTTGGGGTGACCAGTCCCTAGTGTTCGGTATACTGTCAGCAGTTAATGTCATTCTACTCAATAGATTATGGTATAAACACACCTTTTTCCATAACTGTAAAAGGCAAATGCCTGGTCTCTATCCTTACTTTACTGAGTTCCTTGGCCGAGTTGCGGTGGGTTCAGGTTTGGGTTCAGGTTGGCTAAGGTTTAGTGTTTAGAGAGATGTTGACTGCACCAGGCTCCTTGGTCAGGTTTGGGCTCATTTCATTTTTGAATTGGTTTTGGTTGAGGGTTATGCTTTTACCTGAAAGATGAGCTCCTTGGTTGGGTTGGGGCGGGTACTAGTTTGGGGTTGAGGTGAGTTCTGGTTTGGGTTGAGGTTGACTAGGAATTAGGGTCATGCTGGGGTTTTAACTGAGAGATGTCCACTGTGCAGAGCTCCTTGTCCGGGTTGAGGTGGGTTCAAGTTTGGGGATGAATGGGTTGGGTTGAGGTTGGCTATTAATTAGGGTTTTAACTGAGAGAAGTCCACTGTGCAGAGCTCCTTGTCCGGGTTGGGGTGGGTTTGAGTTTGGGGATGGATGGGTTGGGTTGAGGTTGGCTATTAATTAGGGTTTTAACTGAGAGAAGTCCACTGTGCAGAGCTCCTTGTCCGGGTTGAGGTGGGTTTGAGTTTGGGGATGGATGGGTTTTTGGTTCAGGTTTTGGTGGGTTTGGTTTAAGGTCATGCTGGGGTTTTACCTGAGATGTTGACCTCACTGAGCTCCTTGGTCTTGTTGGGGCAGATTCTGATTTGGGGTTGAGGTGGGTTCTGGTTGGGTTGAGGTGGGTTCTGGTTGGGGTTGAGGAGGGTTCTGGTTGGGGTTGAGGTGGGTTCTGGTTGGGGTTGAGGTGGGTTCTGGTTGGGGTTGAGGTGGGTTCTGGTTGGGTTGAGGTCTGGTTTGGGTTCTGGTTGGGGTTGAGGTCGGTACTGGTTGGGGTTGAGGTGGGTTCTGGTTTGGGTTGAGGTGGGTTCTGGTTGGGGTTGAGGTGGGTTCTGGTTGGGGTTGAGGTGGGTTCTGGTTGGCATTGAGGTGGGTTCTGGTTGGGGTTGAGGTGGGTTCTCGTTGGGGTTGGGTGGGTTTTGTTGTTTTTCTATACCTTGTTGACCTCACCGAGCTCCTTGGTCTGGTTGGGGCAGATTCTGATTTGGGGTTGAGGTGGGTTCTGGTTGAGGTTGAGGTGGGTTCTGGTTGAGGTTGAGGTGGGTTCTGGTTGGGGTTGGGTGGGTTTTGTTGTTTTTCTTTACCTGAGAGATGTTGACCTCACTGAGCTCCTTGGTCTGGTTTGGGGCAGATTCTGATTTGGGGTTGAGGTGGGTTCTGGTTGGGTTGAGGTGGGTTCTGGTTGGGTTGAGGTGGGTTCTGGTTGGGGTTAAGGTGGGTTCTGGTTGGGGTTGAGGTGGGTTCTGGTTGGATTGAGGTGGGTTCTGGTTGGGGTTGAGGTGGGTTCTGGTTGGGGTTGAGGTGGGTTCTGGTTGGGGTTGAGGTGGGTTCTGGTTGGGGTTGAGGTGGGTTCTGGTTGGGGTTAAGGTGGGTTCTGGTTGGGGTTAAGGTGGGTTCTGGTTGGGGTTAAGGTGGGTTCTGGTTGGGGTTGTTTGGGTTCTGGTTGGGGTTAAGGTGGGTTCTGGTTGAGGTTGAGGTGGGTTCTGGTTGGGGTTGGGTGGGTTTTGTGTCGTTTTTCTTTACCTGAGAGATGTTGACCTCACTGAGCTCCTTAGCCGGGTTGGGGCGGGTGAAGAGGAGGCAGGTGCCGTGAAGGGGCACATCAGCCCCATCCGTCACAAACACCTTCGCCCGCGTGTTTTTAACCTGGCGATTACCGGGTGGTCCCAGGTGCATGCGCTCCACTAGCATTATCATCATCATCATCATCATCAGCCACATGAGTCACACAGAGGTGCAAATAAAAAAACACAAAACACACCAATCAGCATTTTGTTATGATTAGTTGCTCATAAAGGCAAAAAGTTATGCAAAATAAATCACGTGGCACATCAATCTGATTCCGGCACTGAAATAGTTATTGATTTCATTAGCTTAATGTAAAATGGTCAAAGCAAGCTGTTTTTGATCCTGGTATCTGGAAATATGTTATCATGATTATTGATTAAATGCGTGAAGCCACAATAAATGATTTGTTATTCACATGCTCATTTTTTGTAATGGCACTTGTATTAATTGTACAGAAGTGTTTCAGATTTCAACTCATGGGCAATAGGTTTTTTCAGCAGCGAAAAAAGACATCAAAGTGAGTTGTGCCTTTCTTTCTTTTTTTCATTCTAAGGAAGTAAAATTCTGCCCATTCATTTAGATCCTCCACATTCCTGTATGTCTTAACAGTTATATCATCAAACACAGAAGCATCAATAAATCACACAATAAAACATCAATTCATGAATGCAATAAAAATTCACAGCAGTAGTACTGTACAGAGAGGTGTCTTCACCCAGGTTAGCTTGGTGTTATGCCAAAGCTAGCCTTGATCCTTGACTAAATTTAGCAGTTCATCATCAAAGTTTGCCTCGGTCCTTAGCGTAAGTTTGTCACACGGGTTATCCTTTGTTTGTCACCTGTGTAATATTTGTCTTGTCAAGTTCTTTGCTGGGGCTGGTCCGTAAAAACACCATACAGTACCCCTGAAGTGCCACGTCTTTGCCGTCAGTGACCAGGATACGAGACTTACACGTCTTAGCCGCACGGTGACTTGGGGGACCTAGACGAACCGTCTCCACTTAGATGTGACAAGAAAGAAATATGGTTTGAAATGTTGGGAAATCTAGGGAAATGGAGCAAAATGGTCAGAAGGCAAGTTGCATCCAATCAGGTGGAAGGAAACAGTGTGAAGTGGTCAGACAAATCTCATCTAATTAGAAAGAAAGGGACCGCTTTTCCCTTTCAATGTAGAACCATAGAGGTCAAGATATGCGAAAACATCTGTGCATAGATGTTCAAAAGTCCTGCGACTAATGCTGTAAAAAACGGCATTATCTTAGTTTAGGACGCTAATACTAGCAATCAGTTTAAGTGACTTGAATAGTGGCTTATTCCATATCAGAAAATCTTTTTAGTGACCACTAAATGCTGTATTTAGCTTCCTAAACATAGATATGGCCTAAAAGAACATGGTAAGTGTTGCTGTAAAGAGACAATCCAATGTACGTAACATGTAAGAGATGTTCAGTGTAACCCATGAGTTAAGGAGGCCAAGATATTTTAGGCCTTTTTTCACTTATCCCATGAAATAAATTGTGACCTACTATACTTTTGTTTGGCCCTCTGTAAGCATGGGATACTTTCATTCTCATTGGCTATTGCCATTTTAACTTGAATTAGATTTACATAAACTGTTCTTTGAGTCTTTGAGTATGAATATTAAATGCATCGTCTTACCGGTCTCTTTGTCTGGTTCTGGTTCCTGATAGTAGAATATAAGTTGGCTCGATCCATTTGTTTCTAGGAACCGGTTCATTAAGTCAATCTGTCAACAATAATTAGTATTCAATTAGTTAATTCTGGTAAATAAAAAATGGGATTAGTTAGGTCTATTTGCTTGGCTATAGCACTAACCAAATTGACACAAGAGGAGGGTAAACAGAACAATAGCAAGTATAGATAAAGATGAGGAGCTCCACCAAAAATAGTTTTCTTATACGATAAAAAGAAAAGGCAAATCTTTAATTCCAGCCAAATAGATCTACAAGTTCTGATAGAATTTCTTTCCAGTTTCCTGTCTGCATGTATGATTACTAGGTATAATATTCATCCTGTTTTCTTGAAATGAGAAAAGTATTTTTGGTTATTATAGACAAAGTGTGTTTGAAAGGTGCATGCATAGATACATGTGGACCAGTTTATATGTGAGTTAGAAATATCTGATGTCCAATTTCATTCGTAATAATTAACAAAACATACATTCCATGAATATTTTCTATAATGGGACGAAGATGTGTTTGAAGTGAAGTATGGAAACCAGTGGTGGTTTCAAGTAATAACAAGCTTAAGGGAATTGAATATAATCATAGAACACGGCAATCCATCGACTCAAAACCAAAAGGTTTCAACAAGATCCAAGTGAGCAATGTGAGTTTGAAGGGAGTAGATAAATAAAGCTTTTAACCCTTAAAGGGCCGCTAATACACGCTAAAACACTAGTGCATCATGCCAGCACTTCATTGGTGCATCATGCCAGCACTTCATTGGTGCATCATGCCAGCACTTCATTGGTGCATCATGCCAGCACTTCATTGGTGTATCATGACGACCAATGGGCATGATGCACTCCTGCCCTCAAAGGGTTAACTAGTCACGGACGCTGTATCAAATTTGCAGGGAATTGAGTGAGACAACAACCACAGAAATACATGACATTATATGAAGAATATTATAAGATCTTGAAGTCACGACATCAAACTTATCAATCTGAAAGGTAAAATGGACACAGAGGGTAGAGGCTTTCAAAAAGGGTAAATACAGAAAATGTCAGTTTCCAAATACCTGGTCCTGTGGTGGTGGAGGGCAGAGAGAAGGTTGTATTATGATTTAAATGTGTTTGCAAAACTTGGATATCGACCCTTTAAGGGCCGCTGATGCATTAATGCATCATGCCAATTGGTCGTCATGATGCACCAATGAAGTGTTGGTGAGACTGCTTGCCATGACTTCATTTAGGCATCATGCCAAACCTCCGGGAGTTTGTGTATCAACCCTGTAAGGTCGGTATGATGCACCAATGAAGTGCTGGCAAGCAGTCTCACCAGCACTTCATTGGTGCATCATGACGACCCATGGGCATGATGCATTAATGCATTAGCGGCCCTTAAAGGGTTGACGACCAGATAAAAGTAAGAATAAAAAAGGACTGGGCGTGGCTGGCTGAGTCTCCGACAAGACGACTTATCCATTTAATCCTTGCTGTAAGATAGTGTATGAGTACACTATACCAGAAGGTCGTCATGATGCATGAATGCAGCACTGGTGAGTAACTCACCAGGGCTGCATTCATGCATCATGATGAAGAATATATAACATATATGGACTACCAACCGCTCAGCATTTTCCCAATTCCAACAAGTATGAATCAGGTGATATAAATGGGTCAATAATAAAGCCTTACTTCCACATAGTGGGTGTTCTGTGTGATGTACCAATGCTTGACTGGCGTGTTACGCGCCGACATTGCTTTGGTACATCATGCGTTCCTCACCATACATGAAGTATCAGGCCCGTAACTAGCCCTTGTAGCGGGGTGGTTCGATTTTCGATAAGGTGGAACTCGATCAGTTAAAAGGTGGAACCTGCCAAAAATTTCATATAATAAACAGCAAATATTAACTTAATTTGTATACAAATCTGTATGGTAATGGGTCATTTGTGGCAAAATGTCCTAGTTTTAAAGTTTACTCTCTAAAAACCTTAATAATTGTCCGATTTACAAGCCGCAAAAACTGACATGTAGCTTATCATGTGCACTTTTGGGCTAGCTAGGGTGGAACTTTTTTTGGCATATCAGGGGCCTGGGGGGGGGGGGTCGTTCGAACCGACGAACCCCCCCCCCCCCCCCAGTTACGGGCCTGAGTATTGGTGAGTTAGACAGTAGTTAGGCTCTTTGTCCATCATGTTCTATTGTCCCTCTCTGTATGAGGGTTGATATAAAAAGGGAATTTTCCTGTATTTTTTTCTTTTCTTTTGTGAGTGATTACAACCGTCTGATTTCAGATTTCACTTCTGCATATCAGTCATGCAATTCTACCATGGTGAAGTATAGAGAAGAACTTACATGTACATTTTATAAAAACGACATCCATCTTGCATCAATCATTAAAGAAAAAAACAAGTTAAAATAAGCCACATCTGCTATCTATTATGAATGTACAACTTAAGGTTAAACATACCTGAGAGCCTTCTAGTATGGCATCCTCCACCTCTGAGTAATCCACACCTAGCGAGTCGGCCACCGTCTTCAGGATGTACGTATGACGGTCGTCCAGCTGGTTCCGCTTCGCCTCTCGTTCTTCCTTCAGTTTTTGCTGGAATGCATACATAGACATAGACATGTAGCGTCTCTGTGAAGGGTGCATGGCAGAACGTAACGGCGTTTCCGTACGTACGCGCGGCGTCTCGTTATCGGTTCCCGTGGAATTTCCGGCCGCACTTCCGGTGTCGTCAGCGGCACCTGGCAGCGCGAGACGTAGCGTCTTTGTCGGGCTGCGTTTACGTCGACGCCGACTGCCTTTACGTTCCATATCAAAACCCTGCTTCTCCAGGACCTTCTGAACCTTGACCCAACCCGCCGACAAGGAACGCCCAGCTGGCGTCTTGGACGACTTCCCCTCCATTTTGTTAGAGGAAAGTGTTTAATGTAGAGGCGTTCATAAACTAGGTGCTGGCCGACATATAGTCAATGACCACGTCGTGTTGCTTGGTTACGTCAAGTCAAGACGCAGGGACGCAATATATGAACGCTGCGTCATTTCACGTCTAAAGCATTCCCAGGGTGTCTACTAAAATGTCAATCACCTTGTCTCTAATTTTTGTTTAATATATCAAGTGACAGGAGCAAATTTATGGACGCAGTTGTTTCACCCCTAGATAACGAATGCCTAGTGAAAGTCTCTCAGTAATGGCTCAATGTTTATAATGTTGCAATGTGCCTCACTTAGTTCAATCAATTATTGGATCAATTATCTGATAAATCCTTGTTCTGATAGGTTTTAACGTTAGATGTCCTGTACTCAATATGTCGAAAAGTTCAGATTTGTTCTGTGTCCTACCACAGTACATGTAGTCACTGCTGTGTAGGCCTATTGTTCTACACGTAGGCCTACTGTTCTACACGTAGGCCTAGGAGTCTTAGCAGTATAGGCCTATTCAGGAGGGCTTCCACAGTAGGACTAGTGACTTAGTCGTTGGGACTAACAGTACAGACTAGTCAGTAGGACTAGTCGATATGACTAGTCATTGAGACTAGTCCTACTGTCTAGTCGATAGGACTAGTTTATCTATATCAATATATACACCGATCCAAGCTGTGGTATGACTAATTCCTCCAGAGATCCAAGCTGTGGTATGACTAATTCCTCCAGAGATCCAAGCTGTGGTATGACTAATTCCTCCAGGGATCCAAGCTGTGGTATGACTAATTCCTCCAGGGATCAGAAAAGTTAAATCCAGCAGGTCCTCCTGTGCCCCTCAGGTGACCATGGTGACGGTGTGTTGTACCACACAGGATGTTAAATAAAGTGGCCGAGCTTTGAGTAGAGTCGGCCACATTGTGTGTGGATGTAGAAGACGTACAAGATGTGTACAGGAAGCAGACAGGAGCAGATCTGGTCGGGGATCTATGGAGCTATGAGCAGTTAACGAGCAGGTGGGGGTCAATGCTCGACAACCAAGGTAAAAGGTTACCATAAATACTCATATTTAACCCTGAAAGGTGTTGATATATCATTTCATTATGCCTATGGGTCGCCATTGTGCATGAGTAGACTCACTGGGGCTACATAATGTCCCTTGGTTGGCAGGATACATGAGGGCAGCCCTGGTGAGTTACTCACCATATAATATGGTATTTGAGGCGTACATAGATAATACAGAGCTTACAGTACTCCGTCTTGTGTAGGTAAGATTGATGTATGGAGGAATGGTTCCCTGGTGAATCGATCTACTCCCAATACAGATCAAATATCACCCAGTCAACCGTGACCACCGAGATGTAGGGGGGGAGGGGTAAAGAGGTGGGGGGGGGGGGCTGGGGTCGGACACTGCTCATGATATCAATGAAAGCACATACTATTTTCTCATCTTGTGTTTTAAAGAAAATCAGGTCAATTTTGTAGCATATTGTTTTCGCTAGTAGAGATTTACTCCACTCTGCATCCTGTATTTACAAATGACGTCATGCAGGAGGGGGGAGGGGGGTTAGGCCCGGCATGACGGAATTAGTTTTCCATATACCTTCAGCATTGCAAAATTGGCAAAAAGCATGACGAGGGGGGAAGAGGGGTCAAAAATGGTTCAAAAAAGCATGACGTCATTTGTACACAGCCCAAAACCATTGTATAAACTAAGAGTGGGGTATTTCGTAAATTTGAAGTTACACAAAGTAAATCACCTTTCACATGTAGGACCTAACGTCTGTAGATCCATCTACATGAATCGTCATGATGCAACAATATAGTGCTGGTGAGTTACTCACCCGGGCAACATAGATGCATCATGCTGACTGGTGAGTTACTCACCCGGGCTGTATTTATACATCATTCTGACTGGTGAGTTACTCACCCGGGCTGTATTTATACATCTTTCTGACTGGTGAGTTACTCACCCCGGGCTTTATTTATACATCATTCTGACTGGTGAGTGACTCACCCAGGCTGTATTTATACATCATTCTGACTGGTGAGTTACTCACCCGGGCTGTATTTATACATCATTCTGACTGGTGAGTTACTCACCCAGGCTGTATTTATACATCATTCTGACTGGTGAGTTACTCACCAGGACTGTATTTATACATCATGCTGACTGGTGAGTTACTCACCCGGGCTGTATTCATACATGGTGCTGACTGGCGAGTTACTCACCCGGGCTGTGTTTATACATCATTCTGACTGGTGAGTTACTCACCCGGGCTGTATTTATACATCATGCTGACTGGCGAGTTACTCACCCAGGCTGTATTTATACATCATTCTGACTGGTGAGTTAATCACCTGGGCTGTATTTATACATGGTGCTGACTGGTGAGTTACTCACCCAGGCTGTATTTATACATCATTCTGACTGGTGAGTTAATCACCTGGGCTGTATTTATACATCATGCTGACTGGTGAGTTACTCACCCAGGCTGTATTTATACATCATTCTGACTGGTGAGTTAATCACCTGGGCTGTATTTATACATGGTGCTGACTGGTGAGTTACTCACCCGGGCTGTATTTATACATCATTCTGACTGGTGAGTTACTCACCCAGGCTGTATTTATACATCATTCTGACTGGTGAGTTACTCACCCGGGCTGTATTTATACATGGTGCTGACTGGTGAGTTACTCACCAGGACTGTATTTATACATCATTCTGACTGGTGAGTTACTCACCCGGGCTGTATTTATACATCTTTCTGACTGGTGAGTTACTCACCAGGACTGTATTTATACATCATGCTGACTGGTGAGTTACTCACCCGGGCTGTATTTATACATGGTGCTGACTGGTGAGTTACTCACCCGGGCTGTATTTATGCATCATTCTGACTGGTGAGTTACTCACCCAGGCTGTATTTATACATCATGCTGACTGGTGAGTTACTCACCCGGGCTGTATTTATACATTACTCTGACTGGTGAGTTACTCACCCAGGCTGTATTTATACATCATTCTGACTGGTGAGTTACTCACCCAGGCTGTATTTATACATCATGCTGACTGGTGAGTTACTCACCCGGGCTGTATTTATACATCACTCTGACTGGTGAGTTACTCACCCAGGCTGTATTTATACATCATTCTGACTGGTGAGTTACTCACCCCAGGCTGTATTTATACATCATTCTGACTGGTGAGTTACTCACCCAGGCTGTATTTATACATCATTCTGACTGGTGAGTTACTCACCCCAGGCTGTATTTATACAGCATTCTGACTGGTGAGTTACTCACCCGGGCTGTATTTATACATCATGCTGACTGGTGAGTAACTCACCCGGGCTGTATTTATACATCATTCTGACTGGTGAGTAACTCACCCGGGCTGTATTTATACATCATTCTGACTGGTGAGTTACTCACCAGGGCTGTATTTATACATCATTCTGACTGGTGAGTTACTCACAAGGCTTTATATCTGCATCATGCTGAAGAATGGGCAAGTTGAATTAAACAGTCAACTTGCCAGCAAATATGGGATCTAGATGGGGATAGATTGGAGCAAATCTACCAGAACAGACGATTTAAAAAATAATGCACATGTTTCTTGTTACTACCTTAAGAGCGTCTTACTGATTCTCCTTCAAAATGTCCATATTGCCCTAGTTGTGGAACTAAAGTTCCTAAAATGCTAATTGCCAGCACTTCATTGGTGCATCATGCCATCCCTACGTACTGTGGTGTTGGAATGATGCATGAATGCAGCGCTGGTGAGTCACGTATACCAGGACTGCATTCATGCATCACGAGGGGCCAATGGTCATGATGCATTCATGCATCATGGCGACCAATGGTCATGATGCATGAATGCATCATGGCGACCAATGGGCATGATGCATTAATGCATCATGGCGACCAATGGGCATGATGCATCCATGCATCATGATGACCAATGGGCATGATGCATTAATGCATTATAACGACCAATGGGCATGATGCATTGATGCATCATGGCGACCAATAGGCATGATGCATTAATGCATCATGGCGACCAATGGGCATGAAGCATTAATGCATCATGGCGACCAATAGGCATGATGCATTAATGCATCATGGCGACCAATGGGCATGAAGCATTAATGCATCATGGCGACCAATAGGCATGATGCATTAATGCATCATGGCGACCAATGGGCATGAAGCATTAATGCATCATGACAACCAATGGTCATGATGCATTAATGCATCATGACAACCAATGGTCATGATGCATTAATGCATCATGGTGACCAATAGGCAAGATGCATCAATGTATCATGACGACCAATGGGCATGATGCATTTATGCATCATGGCGTCCAATGGGCATGATGCATTAATGCATCATAACGACCAATGGGCATAATGCATCAATGCATCATGACGACCAATGGGCATGATGCATTAATGCATCATGACAACCAATGGGCATGGTGCATCCATGCATCATGATGACCAATGGGCATGATGCATCAATGCATCATGACGACCAATGGGCATGATGCATTAATGCATCATGACGACCAATGGGCATGATGCATTCATGCATCATGACGACCAATGGGCATGATGCATTAATGCATTAGTAGACTTGCATTGGCAAGGGTTAAAGATAAGTGCAGCGCCTAGATCTAACAAATTACCATGCCCAGTTCCCTTCACTTTGCCCTTTATCTTGTAACCATGTTGATCAATACTGACAAGTCGTCAATATCGATATTGGCTTAAATTACATGTCTCTGGTCACATTGATATAGAATAGCATGTGTCGAACCAGCTCAGGTTATTTCTGAACGAGCTATAGAAATCAAAACAGTTCCGTGAAGTTTGATGTGACTTCACATTCATGTCGTTGTTATCTCATACATAATTTTGTTGTTTTTTTTTTGTGTGATATTTTTTTTTCTTTTTCAACTTTTTCCATGCGTGACGTGATTCCTAATGATAGTGAACTTCCTGCCTACATCTATATCCATCCATGCTGCTCAAGATTTTCATGACAGAGGATATTGGTCATTTTGTAAATTTCTACACATTTCCATACCAAGATCCCCAATTGGTATTTTTTTCACAAAACAAGCCCCACGATTTCAAACCCACCTGTTTGGCTTTTTCCTCCTGTGGATCATAATACTTAATCCTCCTGTATGAAGGCCTGACCCTACCAGTATCAGCACCACCAGTCGCCATGTTTGTTATAGTACAAACTGCTGCTTTTACGGTGTGTCCCTGGGACCAGAATGAATATACCGTAATGTCCCGTGTATAAGGCGCGGCCTATTTATGTCATGGCTGATACAAACGTCACTATAGATTAGTACTAGCACCACAGTATTCCATGGGGGGGTGGAATACAATGTGGTCGTATTCAATGCCTGATGGTCACGTGACTGCCATCTTGGATTATGAAAAAATGAATGGCATCGTTTTTATTTATCTAAAAGCAAATCAACTCCTAGGGCCATGACATAAATGCAAATGTCCACGACCTATACGGCATCGTGGGATACGACCAATGCCACCTTGGGGAATACGATGCAAAAATATGGTCGTGGACATTTGCTTATGTACACAATGATGGATCCCCTGGTGCGACTTATAGGCGAGGGTATTTTGCATTTTGAACGCCTTATACGTGGTGTATTACGGTAATTCACATGGTGCCTGCTGTCGGCCTATCTATAACACACACGTCAAGTACCTGCTTCCGTCTCTTTAACTCTCTAACTGTTAGATGCTGCATTAATGCATCATGCCCATTGGTCTTCATGATGCATGAATGCAGCCCTGGGGAATGATACACGTGAATAACTCACCAGCGCTGCATTCATGCATCATGCTGACCCTGCAGGGGAGCCATCCATAAATGACGTCATACAAAATTTGACCTTTTTTGACCCCCCCTACCCCTGTCATATTTTTGCTACTTTGCCAATGCTGAATTATATGGAAAATTTATTTCGTCCTGCCGGGCCAGACCCCTCCCCCCCCCCTTCAGCATGACGTCATTTGTGGATGGCCCCATGGCTGATACACTCATGTGGGGCTATAATTAGCATGATGTAAATCACGTGGTGCACCATGGTGATACCCGGGTGATAATATTATAGCAACATCGGCTTCAAACATCTTGTGAACCTTGATTGGTTACTTAGCCATTTATAACGAGAGCTTTCACCGGACTCGATTCTCTTTGGATATGCATCTTTTGTTCCTAATGTTGGGGCCATTGACTAAAATAGTTTTGTCACCATATACTTGGAAGGGTGTGTTAATGATTATAGCTTCCTCTAATGGGATAGTATCATTATCAGAGAATTTAGAAATAAAAGCTTTCTGAGTTATGTGTGAAAACCTGAACATTGTCAGAGAAGCTGAGTGAGCCGTAAATCCTAAGTTCAGATTAGTACTATAAAACTGTAATGGTTTAGTCTTACGGACTTGGTGGTTCGGGCCTTACTAATCGGGAAAGAAGGAGCAAGGCGGTGATTCAAGTGTATGCCAAAGGATAGTTTATTATAGGAACACTCACGGCTACCCGGTAGATGGTATAAGGGCAGCTAATAGATATTAATGGTCTTACATGATCAGAGGCCAGAAAGGCCTCTGACGTAGCGGCTGAGCCCTGGCCTTTATATAAGGACCTAGGTGTTTGTCGTCAGATGTCCCCACAGACCCGGATCGGTGCTGCCACCTATCCGGAACCTGAGGAACATCCGACGACTCGACTCACCCGCCACGCCAGACGGTACCCAACACTATGGTTTGTATTAACGTACCTCTACAAAACTAAAAATGTAAATGGATAAAGCTTTTACTAAATGACACCTTTTTGCCTGGGACACTGATATCTATACCCGTTTATGAATGTTGTATGGATTCTAAATTCTTGGCTATGTATTCTCTAACGAGCATGAAAGGTAAGTTTGACAAAATTAATGAACGCCAGAAGGTCTAACTGCCACTGGGCGGTGTTTATGCACTCTGGTAATGCGTCCCTGCGAGTAACTCGCCAGGGACGCACTCATGCATCATGCCGACCCTACTAGGTTATTACGCCCCTAGAGAGTTGGCATGATGCTTCTATGAGGTGCTCCCAGCCGAACAGATACACTCCTGCATCAGCGACCCTTAAAGAGTTACAAAGGTTAATGACAGGAAGTGCCACCAGGCGGCACTATGGTTACCATGGTGACCACAGACGCCATTTATTAGCGCCAACTGTGGTAGTACCAGAGCAGCATGCTACATGGGCCCCGTGCTACATGTATTGTGTGCAGTCATTTTAACTGGCTTGATGGATTTTGGCGGATGGGCAGATTTTTTACCAACCCCCCATCACTATGACAAAAATGATTGCGACCCCCCCCCCCCCACTAAGAACTGATTTTGCCAAATGACCCCCCCGTCCACCCCACCCAAAAAAAAAGATCAGATATGTGCATGGAATGACGCGTCACAATGGGTATTTGAATAACCCATATTTATTTTGACCCCCAAAGGTGAAGGTTGATTGGGTTTTGCCCCCCCCCCCACCAAGGGGCTCTTTTTTTTTATAATGAACCCCCCCCCCCTATATCTAACAAGCCCCCCTCCCCACCTGGCAATAAATGACTCGTCCCTTACAAGAGAACCTCAAACATCATTTCCTCATGGCGGGCTGCGATGGATAAGGGTGTCATTGTCTGGGCATTGATAAAGTAGAATTTAGGGTTCTGTCCAAAACACAAGAGTGACTCTATGAATCTATCTATAGGCCTACTATGGTTAACGTGGTTTCTAGGGACGTGACAGAGACGGGTCGTCAGTCTACACTGTAAAAAAAATGTCGTCGAAATAACGAAGAATTCATCATCCCAAAGTTACCAGAGATCTGTCTTTTTTTCAGAGAGATGTCGTTATTTTCCCAGAGCTTCCTTTGTACCACCATGCTGCCACCTGGGGGTTCTTGTAAAAACTACACTGACCCCATGCTATATGATTACGTTCACTGTCCAGTTTAACAAGGATCCCTGGTAGATTCAACAGTTATTTTGTACAGTGTATACAAGGATCTATGTGTTAATTCAAGCAGATAGATTTCCAAAATATTGGGCGAGTCAATCCCCCCTTTCGCCCTGATAACAGGAAGGGAGAGAAACAGTAAGTGATATAGGCCTACCCACTCCCTGAGTTCAAGGACATTGTATAAGCCGCACATGGAGCATGATTTTGAGTACTTTTAGTAGTCTTTTGTGTGAAGCCTCTGATACCCCGCACATGTATCTTACAAATGGTGTTGATAAATGTCCATGCACTGTGCTAAGGCAAAAAAATAGTTGTGTTTCCGGTTACCTAACTGACCCTAGCAAAACATGGCCGATCCTAACTTTTTTGTGATTTTTGAGAATTTTGGCGAGTTTTTATGGGGTTTTTTTCATATTTTTCTTTATTTTTTTGTATTTCTTTTCCGATATTTTTCATATCTTTTCATCAATATATCTATAGGCCTCGATTTCACAACATGCATATCTTGGTTCACCTCTCTCATATTCTTTCATAGTTTTACCATAAAATCTACAAATATGGCATATCTACCTATACAATTGCATAAAAAATCAAAAAGGAAAAAAATGAAAAAAAAATCCGATCTACTGACCCTAGATATTTGTGGCATGTAACTGGAAACACACAATTATCTTCTTTCTTTTTTTTTTGGTCTAACCACATATAATGATCTGATAACATGTAATCTGCACTACCATGGGGTTGATATAGAGATCAGCAGGGGGTTGATCATGTCACGACATGTTCCTTATCTCCCTGATCCTATACTCAGTGTATAAGGGGCGGCAGATAAGGCGCACATCACACGTAGTGAGGGACACATACACACAGGGAACCTATGGTAGAAGCAATTCAGTGGCGGATCCAGGAACTGAAGAAAGGAGGGGGCGCAGCCCTAAAGGAGGGGGTGCACCCCCATTTTTGAGCTTATTTCTGGGTCCAAAATATCTGATTAAACTATTAAGTACTGGGAAAAAAAGGGAGATGCGCGCGCCCCCGTGCCCCCCCTTAATCCGCCACTGCAGCAATTAAGTACTGGTTCCACCTTCATGTGTTACTCACAGGCTGTATTCATGTAGTGGTGCATATTAAGGACTGGTTCCACCTTCATGAGTTACTCACAGGCTGTATTCATGTAGTGGTGCATATTAAGGACTGGTTCACCTTCATGTGTTACTCACAGGCTGTATTCATGTATCTGTGCATATTAAGTACTGGTTCCACCTTCATGTGTTACTTACAGGCTGTATTCATGTATCTGTGCATATTAAGTACTGGTTCCACCTTCATGTGTTACTCACAGGCTGTATTCATGTAGTGGTGCATATTAAGTACTGGTTCCACCTTCATGAGTTACTCACAGGCTGTATTCATGTAGTGGTGCATATTAAGTACTGGTTCCACCTTCATGTGTTACTCACAGGCTGTATTCATGTAGTGGTGCATATTAAGTACTGGTTCCACCTTCATGTGTTACTCACAGGCTGTATTCATGTATCTGTGCATATTAAGGACTGGTTCACCTTCATGTGTTACTCACAGGCTGTATTCATGTAGTGGTGCATATTAAGTACTGGTTCCACCTTCATGAGTTACTCACAGGCTGTATTCATGTATCTGTGCATATTAAGTACTGGTTCCACCTTCATGTGTTACTCACAGGCTGTATTCATGTATCTGTGCATATTAAGGACTGGTTCACCTTCATGTGTTACTCACAGGCTGTATTCATGTAGTGGTGCATATTAAGTACTGGTTCCACCTTCATGAGTTACTCACAGGCTGTATTCATGTATCTGTGCATATTAAGTACTGGTTCCACCTTCATGTGTTACTCACAGGCTGTATTCATGTAGTGGTGCATATTAAGTACTGGTTCCACCTTCATGAGTTACTCACAGGCTGTATTCATGTATCTGTGCATATTAAGTACTGGTTCACCTTCATGAGTTACTCACAGGCTGTATTCATGTAGTGGTGCATATTAAGTACTGGTTCCACCTTCATGAGTTACTCACAGGCTGTATTCATGTAGTGGTGCATATTAAGTACTGGTTCCACCTTCATGTGTTACTCACAGGCTGTATTCATGTAGTGGTGCATATTAAGTACTGGTTCCACCTTCATGTGTTACTCACAGGCTGTATTCATGTATCTGTGCATATTAAGTACTGGTTCCACCTTCATGAGTTACTCACAGGCTGTATTCATGTAGTGGTGCATATTAAGTACTGGTTCCACCTTCATGAGTTACTCACAGGCTGTATTCATGTAGTGGTGCATATTAAGTACTGGTTCCACCTTCATGAGTTACTCACAGGCTGTATTCATGTATCTGTGCATATTAAGGACTGGTTCACCTTCATGAGTTACTCACAGGCTGTATTCATGTAGTGGTGCATATTAAGTACTGGTTCCACCTTCATGAGTTACTCACAGGCTGTATTCATGTAGTGGTGCATATTAAGTACTGGTTCCACCTTCATGAGTTACTCACAGGCTGTATTCATGTAGTGGTGCATATTAAGTACTGGTTCCACCTTCATGAGTTACTCACAGGCTGTATTCATGTATCTGTGCATATTAAGTACTGGTTCCACCTTCATGTGTTACTCACAGGCTGTATTCATGTATCGGTGCATATTAAGTACTGGTTCCACCTTCATGAGTTACTCACAGGCTGTATTCATGTAGTGGTGCATATTAAGTACTGGTTCCACCTTCATGTGTTACTCACAGGCTGTATTCATGTAGTGGTGCATATTAAGTACTGGTTCCACCTTCATGTGTTACTCACAGGCTGTATTCATGTAGTGGTGCATATTAAGTACTGGTTCCACCTTCATGTGTTACTCACAGGCTGTATTCATGTAGTGGTGCATATTAAGTACTGGTTCCACCTTCATGTGTTACTCACAGGCTGTATTCATGTAGTGGTGCATATTAAGTACTGGTTCCACCTTCATGAGTTACTCACAGGCTGTATTCATGTATCTGTGCATATTAAGTACTGGTTCACCTTCATGTGTTACTCACAGGCTGTATTCATGTATCTGTGCATATTAAGTACTGGTTCCACCTTCATGAGTTACTCACAGGCTGTATTCATGTATCTGTGCATATTAAGTACTGGTTCCACCTTCATGTGTTACTCACAGGCTGTATTCATGTAGTGGTGCATATTAAGTACTGGTTCCACCTTCATGTGTTACTCACAGGCTGTATTCATGTAGTGGTGCATATTAAGTACTGGTTCCACCTTCATGTGTTACTCACAGGCTGTATTCATGTAGTGGTGCATATTAAGTACTGGTTCCACCTTCATGAGTTACTCACAGGCTGTATTCATGTATCTGTGCATATTAAGTACTGGTTCACCTTCATGTGTTACTCACAGGCTGTATTCATGTAGTGGTGCATATTAAGTACTGGTTCCACCTTCATGTGTTACTCACAGGCTGTATTCATGTATCTGTGCATATTAAGTACTGGTTCCACCTTCATGAGTTACTCACAGGCTGTATTCATGTATCTGTGCATATTAAGTACTGGTTCCACCTTCATGTGTTACTCACAGGCTGTATTCATGTAGTGGTGCATATTAAGTACTGGTTCCACCTTCATGTGTTACTCACAGGCTGTATTCATGTAGTGGTGCATATTAAGTACTGGTTCCACCTTCATGTGTTACTCACAGGCTGTATTCATGTAGTGGTGCATATTAAGTACTGGTTCCACCTTCATGTGTTACTCACAGGCTGTATTCATGTAGTGGTGCATATTAAGTACTGGTTCCACCTTCATGAGTTACTCACAGGCTGTATTCATGTATCGGTGCATATTAAGTACTGGTTCACCTTCATGTGTTACTCACAGGCTGTATTCATGTAGTGGTGCATATTAAGTACTGGTTCCACCTTCATGTGTTACTCACAGGCTGTATTCATGTAGTGGTGCATATTAAGTACTGGTTCACCTTCATGTGTTACTCACAGGCTGTATTCATGTATCGGTGCATATTAAGTACTGGTTCCACCTTCATGTGTTACTCACAGGCTGTATTCATGTAGTGGTGCATATTAAGTATTGGTTCCACCTTCATGAGTTACTCACAGGCTGTATTCATGTATCAGTGCATATTAAGGACTGGTTCCACCTTCATGTGTTACTCACAGGCTGTGTTCATCTAGTGGTGCATATTAAGTATTGGTTCCACCTTCATGTGTTACTCACAGGCTGTATTCATGTAGTGGTGCATATTAAGTATTGGTTCCATCTTCATGAGTTACTCACAGGCTGTATTCATGTATCTGTGCATATTAAGGACTGGTTCCACCTTCATGAGTTACTCACAGGCTGTATTCATGTAGTGGTGCATATTAAGTACTGGTTCCACCTTCATGAGTTACTCACAGGCTGTGTTCATGTAGTGGTGCATATTAAGCACTGGTTCCACCTTCATGTGTTACTCACAGGCTGTATTCATGTAGTGGTGCATATTAAGTACTGGTTCCACCTTCATGTGTTACTCACAGGCTGTATTCATGTAGTGGTGCATATTAAGTACTGGTTCCACCTTCATGTGTTACTCACAGGCTGTATTCATGTAGTGGTGCATATTAAGTACTGGTTCCACCTTAATGTATTACTCACAGGCTGTATTCATGTAGTGGTGCATATTAAGCACTGGTTCCACCTTCATGAGTTACTCACAGGCTGTATTCATGTAGTGGTGCATATTAAGCATTGGTTCCATCTTCATGAGTTACTCACAGGCTGTATTCATGTAGTGGTGCATATTAAGCATTGGTTCCACCTTCATGAGTTACTCACAGGCTGTATTCATGTAGTGGTGCATATTAAGTACTGGTTCCACCTTCATGAGTTACTCACAGGCTGTATTCATGTAGTGGTGCATATTAAGTACTGGTTCCACCTTCATGAGTTACTCACAGGCTGTATTCATGTATCTGTGCATATTAAGTACTGGTTCCACCTTCATGAGTTACTCACAGGCTGTATTCATGTATCTGTGCATATTAAGTACTGGTTCCACCTTCATGTGTTACTCACAGGCTGTATTCATGTAGTGGTGCATATTAAGGACTGGTTCCACCTTCATGTGTTACTCACAGGCTGTATTCATGTATCTGTGCATATTAAGTACTGGTTCCACCTTCATGAGTTACTCACAGGCTGTATTCATGTAGTGGTGCATATTAAGTACTGGTTTCACCTTCATGAGTTACTCACAGGCTGTATTCATGTATCTGTGCATATTAAGTACTGGTTCCACCTTCATGTGTTACTCACAGGCTGTATTCATGTAGTGGTGCATATTAAGTACTGGTTCCACCTTCATGTGTTACTCACAGGCTGTATTCATGTAGTGGTGCATATTAAGTACTGGTTCCACCTTCATGAGTTACTCACAGGCTGTATTCATGTAGTGGTGCATATTAAGTACTGGTTCCACCTTCATGTGTTACTCACAGGCTGTATTCATGTATCTGTGCATATTAAGTACTGGTTCCACCTTCATGTGTTACTCACAGGCTGTATTCATGGAGTGGTGCATATTAAGTACTGGTTCCACCTTCATGAGTTATTCACAGGCTGTATTCATGTAGTGGTGCATATTAAGTACTGGTTCCACCTTCATGTGTTACTCACAGGCTGTATTCATGTATCGGTGCATATTAAGTACTGGTTCCACCTTCATGTGTTACTCACAGGCTGTATTCATGTAGTGGTGCATATTAAGTACTGGTTTCACCTTCATGTGTTACTCACAGGCTGTATTCATGTATCGGTGCATATTAAGCATTGGTTCCACCTTCATGAGTTATTCACAGGCTGTATTCATGTAGTGGTGCATATTAAGTACTGGTTCCACCTTCATGTGTTACTCACAGGCTGTATTCATGTATCGGTGCATATTAAGTACTGGTTCCACCTTCATGTGTTACTCACAGGCTGTATTCATGTAGTGGTGCATATTAAGTACTGGTTTCACCTTCATGTGTTACTCACAGGCTGTATTCATGTATCTGTGCATATTAAGTACTGGTTCCACCTTCATGAGTTACTCACAGGCTGTATTCATGTAGTGGTGCATATTAAGTACTGGTTTCACCTTCATGTGTTACTCACAGGCTGTATTCATGTATCTGTGCATATTAAGTACTGGTTCCACCTTCATGAGTTATTCACAGGCTGTATTCATGTAGTGGTGCATATTAAGTACTGGTTCCACCTTCATGAGTTATTCACAGGCTGTATTCATGTAGTGGTGCATATTAAGTACTGGTTCCACCTTCATGTGTTACTCACAGGCTGTATTCATGTAGTGGTGCATATTAAGTACTGGTTCCACCTTCATGAGTTACTCACAGGCTGTATTCATGTAGTGGTGCATATTAAGTACTGGTTCCACCTTCATGAGTTACTCACAGGCTGTATTCATGTATCGGTGCATATTAAGTACTGGTTTCACCTTCATGAGTTACTCACAGGCTGTATTCATGTAGTGGTGCATATTAAGTACTGGTTCCACCTTCATGAGTTACTCACAGGCTGTATTCATGTATCTGTGCATATTAAGTACTGGTTCACCTTCATGTGTTACTCACAGGCTGTATTCATGTAGTGGTGCATATTAAGTACTGGTTCCACCTTCATGAGTTACTCACAGGCTGTATTCATGTATCTGTGCATATTAAGTACTGGTTCACCTTCATGAGTTACTCACAGGCTGTATTCATGTAGTGGTGCATATTAAGTACTGGTTCCACCTTCATGTGTTACTCACAGGCTGTATTCATGTAGTGGTGCATATTAAGTACTGGTTCCACCTTCATGAGTTACTCACAGGCTGTATTCATGTAGTGGTGCATATTAAGTACTGGTTCCACCTTCATGAGTTACTCACAGGCTGTATTCATGTATCTGTGCATATTAAGTACTGGTTCCACCTTCATGTGTTACTCACAGGCTGTATTCATGTATCGGTGCATATTAAGGACTGGTTCCACCTTCATGTGTTACTCACAGGCTGTATTCATGTAGTGGTGCATATTAAGTACTGGTTCCACCTTCATGAGTTACTCACAGGCTGTATTCATGTAGTGGTGCATATTAAGTACTGGTTCCACCTTCATGTGTTACTCACAGGCTGTATTCATGTAGTGGTGCATATTAAGTACTGGTTCACCTTCATGTGTTACTCACAGGCTGTATTCATGTAGTGGTGCATATTAAGTACTGGTTCCACCTTCATGAGTTATTCACAGGCTGTATTCATGTAGTGGTGCATATTAAGTACTGGTTCCACCTTCATGTGTTACTCACAGGCTGTATTCATGTAGTGGTGCATATTAAGTACTGGTTCCACCTTCATGTGTTACTCACAGGCTGTATTCATGTAGTGGTGCATATTAAGTACTGGTTCCACCTTCATGTGTTACTCACAGGCTGTATTCATGTATCGGTGCATATTAAGGACTGGTTCCACCTTCATGTGTTACTCACAGGCTGTATTCATGTATCTGTGCATAGTAAGGACTGGTTCCACCTTCATGTGTTACTCACAGGCTGTATTCATGTAGTGGTGCATATTAAGTACTGGTTCCACCTTCATGAGTTATTCACAGGCTGTATTCATGTAGTGGTGCATATTAAGTACTGGTTCCACCTTCATGAGTTACTCACAGGCTGTATTCATGTAGTGGTGCATATTAAGTACTGGTTCCACCTTCATGTGTTACTCACAGGCTGTATTCATGTATCTGTGCATATTAAGTACTGGTTCCACCTTCATGTGTTACTCACAGGCTGTATTCATGTAGTGGTGCATATTAAGTACTGGTTCCACCTTTATGAGTTACTCACAGGCTGTATTCATGTAGTGGTGCATATTAAGTACTGGTTCCACCTTCATGTGTTACTCACAGGCTGTATTCATGTAGTGGTGCATATTAAGTACTGGTTCCACCTTCATGTGTTACTCACAGGCTGTATTCATGTAGTGGTGCATATTAAGGACTGGTTCCACCTTCATGAGTTACTCACAGGCTGTATTCATGTAGTGGTGCATATTAAGGACTGGTTCCACCTTCATGTGTTACTCACAGGCTGTATTCATGTAGTGGTGCATATTAAGTACTGGTTCCACCTTCATGTGTTACTCACAGGCTGTATTCATGTAGTGGTGCATATTAAGGACTGGTTCCACCTTCATGAGTTACTCACAGGCTGTATTCATGTAGTGGTGCATATTAAGGACTGGTTCCACCTTCATGAGTTACTCACAGGCTGTATTCATGTAGTGGTGCATATTAAGGACTGGTTCCACCTTCATGAGTTACTCACAGGCTGTATTCATGTATTGGTGCATATTAAGTACTGGTTCCACCTTCATGTGTTACTCACAGGCTGTATTCATGTAGTGGTGCATATTAAGTACTGGTTCCACCTTCATGTGTTACTCACAGGCTGTATTCATGTAGTGGTGCATATTAAGTACTGGTTCACCTTCATGTGTTACTCACAGGCTGTATTCATGTATCGGTGCATATTAAGGACTGGTTCCACCTTCATGAGTTACTCACAGGCTGTATTCATGTAGTGGTGCATATTAAGTACTGGTTCCACCTTCATGTGTTACTCACAGGCTGTATTCATGTAGTGGTGCATATTAAGTACTGGTTCCACCTTCATGTGTTACTCACAGGCTGTATTCATGTAGTGGTGCATATTAAGTACTGGTTCCACCTTCATGAGTTACTCACAGGCTGTATTCATGTAGTGGTGCATATTAAGTACTGGTTCCACCTTCATGAGTTACTCACAGGCTGTATTCATGTAGTGGTGCATATTAAGTACTGGTTCCACCTTCATGTGTTACTCACAGGCTGTATTCATGTAGTGGTGCATATTAAGGACTGGTTCCACCTTCATGTGTTACTCACAGGCTGTATTCATGTAGTGGTGCATATTAAGTACTGGTTCCACCTTCATGAGTTACTCACAGGCTGTATTCATGTAGTGGTGCATATTAAGTACTGGTTCCACCTTCATGAGTTACTCACAGGCTGTATTCATGTAGTGGTGCATATTAAGTACTGGTTCCACCTTCATGAGTTACTCACAGGCTGTATTCATGTATCAGTGCATATTAAGTACTGGTTCCACCTTCATGAGTTACTCACAGGCTGTATTCATGTATCAGTGCATATTAAGTACTGGTTCCACCTTCATGAGTTACTCACAGGCTGTATTCATGTAGTGGTGCATATTAAGTACTGGTTTCACCTTCATGTGTTACTCACAGGCTGTATTCATGTAGTGGTGCATATTAAGTACTGGTTCCACCTTCATGTGTTACTCACAGGCTGTATTCATGTATCGGTGCATATTAAGGACTGGTTCCACCTTCATGAGTTACTCACAGGCTGTATTCATGTAGTGGTGCATATTAAGTACTGGTTCCACCTTCATGTGTTACTCACAGGCTGTATTCATGTAGTGGTGCATATTAAGTACTGGTTCCACCTTCATGAGTTACTCACAGGCTGTATTCATGTAGTGGTGCATATTAAGTACTGGTTCCACCTTCATGAGTTACTCACAGGCTGTATTCATGTAGTGGTGCATATTAAGGACTGGTTCACCTTCATGAGTTACTCACAGGCTGTATTCATGTAGTGGTGCATATTAAGTACTGGTTCCACCTTCATGAGTTACTCACAGGCTGTATTCATGTATCAGTGCATATTAAGTACTGGTTCCACCTTCATGAGTTACTCACAGGCTGTATTCATGTAGTGGTGCATATTAAGTACTGGTTCCACCTTCATGAGTTACTCACAGGCTGTATTCATGTAGTGGTGCATATTAAGTACTGGTTCCACCTTCATGAGTTACTCACAGGCTGTATTCATGTAGTGGTGCATATTAAGTACTGGTTCCACCTTCATGTGTTACTCACAGGCTGTATTCATGTAGTGGTGCATATTAAGTACTGGTTCCACCTTCATGAGTTACTCACAGGCTGTATTCATGTATCAGTGCATATTAAGTACTGGTTCCACCTTCATGTGTTACTCACAGGCTGTATTCATGTAGTGGTGCATATTAAGTACTGGTTCCACCTTCATGTGTTACTCACAGGCTGTATTCATGTAGTGGTGCATATTAAGTACTGGTTCCACCTTCATGAGTTACTCACAGGCTGTATTCATGTAGTGGTGCATATTAAGTACTGGTTCCACCTTCATGAGTTACTCACAGGCTGTATTCATGTATCAGTGCATATTAAGTACTGGTTCCACCTTCATGTGTTACTCACAGGCTGTATTCATGTAGTGGTGCATATTAAGTACTGGTTCCACCTTCATGTGTTACTCACAGGCTGTATTCATGTAGTGGTGCATATTAAGTACTGGTTCCACCTTCATGAGTTACTCACAGGCTGTATTCATGTAGTGGTGCATATTAAGTACTGGTTCCACCTTCATGTGTTACTCACAGGCTGTATTCATGTAGTGGTGCATATTAAGTACTGGTTCACCTTCATGTGTTACTCACAGGCTGTATTCATGTAGTGGTGCATATTAAGTACTGGTTCCACCTTCATGAGTTACTCACAGGCTGTATTCATGTAGTGGTGCATATTAAGTACTGGTTCCACCTTCATGTGTTACTCACAGGCTGTATTCATGTATCGGTGCATATTAAGTACTGGTTTCACCTTCATGTGTTACTCACAGGCTGTATTCATGTAGTGGTGCATATTAAGTACTGGTTCCACCTTCATGAGTTACTCACAGGCTGTGTTCATGTATCTGTGCATATTAAGGACTGGTTCCACCTCCATGTGTTACTCACAGGCTGTATTCATGTAGTGGTGCATATTAATCCCACCGTTTTTTTCTATACTTTTGATACATCATAAATCGTCGGATTAGGGCTAATCTTTAAGAGACAAGGGATACTGATTCATTGATGCATCATGCCCAGTGGTCGGCATGATGCACCAATGCCTATGTCAGCTCTGGTTTTGACATGATGCATGAATGCAGCATTGGTGATTAGACCCACCAAAGCTGCATTCATGCATCATGGTCTGGTCAACCTGTGGTCATGATGCATTCATGCCAACTGGCCTTTGTATGGATTCCAACCCCCTAATACATTACATATAGCCATTGGTCGTCATGATACATGAATGCAGCCCTGGTGAGTAACTCGCCATAGTAGAATGAATAATATCATGCAGCTGTGGTCAAAGAGGCATTGTGTAGCTGCATGGAGCCCACTGGAGTGTGAAAGCCTCGTGGGGGAAGCCTTAAGTGTAAGCAACTGAAGGGACTTGCTATGATGAAACTGCTCATGCGTTTCTGGGATTTTAATCATATTCCCTTTTTAGATACCTTAGCTGTTGGAAAGCGTTGCTGTCGTTATGCCCTTACGCTGGGCTGGGGTCAGATATACAGGTACAAAATTACCAACATTATTCTGAACATGCAAAATGTAACAGCTCCCATGTAGCAGTGCCCATTCCTGTGGTGTGAAGGAGGTGGATTCAGTATTAGGTCAACAATGTGTGTTATCATTGGTTCATTAAAACTAGGTAAAATAACAATGACACAGAATTGAAATACTCATACTGATAGGGTTACAGATGTTGTACGGAGGTTCTTATTATTACTAAGGGAGTGATTATTTTTTAACAACAGGTGGGTGGATGGGTGGATTTGAGCATGGACGCGCAGAAAATATTTTGGCCCCCCATCTCACATGTCAAAATTTTTTTGACCCCCCCTCCCCGAAGGGCTGGAAATCGCGTGCGAATGCGCCCTTTTAACCTATAGTAACACGCGAGCTTTTTCACAAAAAAGGTGAAATTATTTTGACCCCCTGGTCAAGGGGTCAAAAAATTATGACCCACCCCCTCAAACCCGCCAGCCCCCCCCCCCCGTTGTTAAAAAGAGGAATCTTCTGCCACCCGCAGATGTAGCATATATACAATGGTTACATCCTGTGTGCTTTATTTCACTTGTTGTGTCTGGATTTAACAAGTAAGGCTTGTATATTTGTGCCTTTTGTATGTTAGTAATCCTACTTGAACCTCATGTAACCTGTGGGATTTAACACACCTTTGTATTAACACACGCAGCATGAATACATTGAGCTAGCCAGGGTTCTTATATTATACACTATAAATACCTATTGTTCATAAAGACAGTATCCCTAATAGTAAGGGGGTATAATGGAATAATTAACTCTACAATACACCTCTACAGCTGGATATTGTTTTAACTCCCCGGTATAAATGTGTTGTGCTTCTTATAACTGCAATGAATGAGGTTAGCTTCTGATACTTTGTACATAGCTAAATGAGGAACGCATGGGTGGGCCCGGTATGGTATCCAGTACATTTAGTCTATTCATTATTTGACCATTTCACCATTCATATAAGGAAGTTAATCTGATAAACTGCTGGCTAACAGACTCGCTATTACTTGTATGGTGTATCATGGCGGACAATGGGTATGATGCACTCATGCATTTTTACGGCCACTGCTAAGGCCACTCAAATAAAGCGGGAAAAATGTTCCTCGTCATAGCGAAAACAGTATTTCATTACTTTTGTTTATGTTGGTGAAATTCCTGATTAAAATGCACCATAACAGGGAGAATGTAGTCAGGTTTGGTATCAAATTAAAACCTATTCCTTTAAGGGCCGATAATTCATTAATGCATCATGCCAACCCTATGGGGTAGGTACACACCCGGAATTGCGACATGATGCTCCAATGAAGTGCAGACTCGCCAGTGCTTCATTGGTGCATCATGCCAACCAATGGGCACTCCTAACTCAGCGGTCCTTGGACGGTTAAGGTCCGGGGGAAGGTAAGGAGTGATATATACCTGAAATTTCTCTAGTTCCTCAATGTCCATCCGAAGCAAGGTCATCTTTCTCCTTACTGGGGGCTTCGTCATCTTAGACTTGGTAGTCTTCCTGGATGCCATCTTGGACCTATTTTCTAATTTCTCCTATTTGGTTAATTCCACCTCTGTGACTGTTTCTATTTCCTGTTTTCTATCCAGAGCAAATCTGTCACATGAATTCAAAGCCATGTTGGGATACACATGGTGATCCCTGGTGTATGGTATGTGCTTACAACTGGAAACTTCTGGTGCAATCCTCTGGGGAATCCCCTTGTCTTATATCATATGTATCAACTTTTTCCCCTCATGTATTAACTTTCTTCCTTCATGTATCAACGTTCCCGTTAATGGTACACACACAGAGAGGCCTGTATACATGTACAATAAGACGTACAACGTCAAAGTGCACCTCTGGGTCTCAGTATGGTTATGATATCAATGTATGACTCTCACAGACCCCCACATGTGTATTACTACCAGGCACCCCTCCCACTAACAGTAACACTGGTCCACACAGATCTAAGGTCCACCATACAGGTGGGGGGGGGGGGAGCTCCCCTCGATTTGGGCAGCATGAATGTGTGAACATGATTCCAGTGGAAGCTCCCAATCACACAATATTCCACGTGATAAGGGGCACGTCTTAGGCTCTAATCACCCTTGGGACCCTTCATTACGAATTCTGAAAGCCAAAACTGTACCTTTTCAGCTACAATGAGTGTGGTATACCCCACATTTCGTTCGCGTGATGTCACATGTCGGTGACCTGCTGCAGTTGGAAGGGTTTTATGGATTACCAGCGTTCAATAAAATGTTTTTGCCAGCCTCCCACACAAAGGCCTCCATGGATACTAAGATTGTGTAAGTGCTCACACGTATAAAATGCAAGAAAAATATTTAGAGTGCCCCCCCCCTTCCAAGGGTCCACCATAAACCACCTATAGGAACTAATAGACCAGCACACAGGGGACCAGCGGAACATTATACCACTTCAGGTATACTGAGGATGTAGCTGGTGCCATGCACTTCATTGGTGCATCATGACGACCAATGGGCATGATGCACTCCTGCATCAGCAGCCGTTAAAGAGTCTCAATGGACCAACAAGAGCCTGTGTGCACAGTAAATAGTACTAGCTATACTCATAACTAACGCTACAAAACAATGAATTAGCTAGTTATTGTATTATTGAGGTAATCTACCTGGGTAGAAAACAAAAGGGTTCATTTTCTAATCCCAGCTAAGCAGCTTAGAACTGAGTGATTTGATATGGGCAGGAGTAATAGAACTAGTCACTGCTTCTGACGGAGTCATTGGTAAAAATGCTCTCTCTCTCTCTCTCTCTCTCTCTCTCTCTCTCTCTCTCTCTCTCTCTCTCTCTACTAGCCAACAAACTACAAGCATCTAGGTGGCCATGGATAACTCATATAACCCCCAAGTTCACAATTTCAACATCACCTAAATCATCATCTGGTGTCTGCCTGGATGACAATTCACATAGAGTTATATCTATAAGTCCTCTCCTACATGGCTTTGTAAGATAAGCATCCAATTATACTGATAAGAACCATATCGAGTCCATGTCCCAAGTACCATCTCACATTCCTTAGTCGTCATGATGCACCAATGCAGTGCTGGTGAGTCTACACACCAACCCTGCATCGGTGCATCTTGCCTACCCTTCATTGTCAACCCCACATAGGGTCGGCCTCATGCTTGATGCATTGAGTCAGCACGTCCAGAAGCGTAGGAACCACAATCATTTGGGGCCCACCACAATTTTATCTTATATTCATAAGCTCATACTTTCCCATTTTGGGGAAACCTCTGTCCCCCCCCCCTTTGCTTTATCAGTGCCTGCCCATGGAGGCAAGAATCTGCAGTGCCCTTGATCGAGTGACTTCCCAGGGCTAGAATCATGCATCATAAAACCAATAGGTAATGAGACATGTACACTTAGAGAGCTGCGTACTATGAGCCTACACGTATCAGTAAAGAGATAAGGTAACTACTGTTGTTGGTTACAGCAACCAACAAACAAACCGATACACTGTCAACATGTAGCTGGGACAGCGAGGTGTGAGAGAATTGTACTGTTATATAGCTATGGTCCATTATGTACAACATGTAGCTGGGACAGTGAGGTGTGAGAGAATTGTACTGTTATATAGCTATGGTCCATTATGTACAACATGTAGCTGGGACAGTGAGGTGTGAGAGAATTGTACTGTTATATAGCTATGGTCCATTATGTACAGCATGTAGCTGGGACAGTGAGGTGTGAGAGAATTGTACTGTTATATAGCTATGGTCCATTATGTACAACATGTAGCTGGGACAGTGAGGTGTGAGAGAATTGGACTGTTATATAGCTATGGTCCATTATGTACAACATGTAGCTGGGACAGTGAGGTGTGAGAGAATTGGACTGTTATAATATTATAGCTATGGTCCATTATGTACAACATATAGCTGGGACAGTGAGGTGTGAGAGAATTGTACTGTTATATAGCTATGGTCCATTATGTACAACATGTAGCTGGGACAGTGAGGTGTGAGAGAATTGTACTGTTATATAGCTATATGGTCCATTATGTACAGCATGTAGCTGGGACAGCGAGGTGTGAGAGAATTGGACTGTTATATAGCTATGGTCCATTATGTACAACATATAGCTGGGACAGTGAGGTGTGAGAGAATTGGACTGTTATATAGCTATGGTCCATTATGTACAACATGTAGCTGGGACAGTGAGGTGTGAGAATTGGACTGTTATATAGCTATGGTCCATTATGTACAACATGTAGCTGGGACAGTGAGGTGTGAGAATTGGACTGTTATATAGCTATGGTCCATTATGTACAACATATAGCTGGGACAGTGAGGTGTGAGAGAATTGGACTGTTATATAGCTATGGTCCATTATGTATAACATGTAGCTGGGACAGTGAGGTGAGAGAATTGGACTGTTATATAGCTATGGTCCATTATGTATAACATGTAGCTGGGACAGTGAGGTGAGAGAATTGGACTGTTATATAGCTATGGTCCATTATGTACAGCATGTAGCTGGGACAGTGAGGTGTGAGAATTGGACTGTTATATAGCTATGGTCCATTATGTACAACATGTAGCTGGGACAGTGAGGTGTGAGAGAATTGTACTGTTATATAGCTATGGTCCATTATGTATAACATGTAGCTGGGACAGTGAGGTGAGAGAATTGGACTGTTATATAGCTATGGTCCATTATGTACAGCATGTAGCTGGGACAGTGAGGTGTGAGAATTGGACTGTTATATAGCTATGGTCCATTATGTACAACATGTAGCTGGGACAGTGAGGTGTGAGAATTGGACTGTTATATAGCTATGGTCCATTATGTACAACATGTAGCTGGGACAGTGAGGTGTGAGAGAATTGGACTGTTATATAGCTATGGTCCATTATGTACAACATGTAGCTGGGACAGTGAGGTGTGAGAGAATTGGACTGTTATATAGCTATGGTCCATTATGTACAGCATGTAGCTGGGACAGTGGGGTGTGAGAGAATTGGACTGTTATATAGCTATGGTCCATTATGTACAGCATGTAGCTGGGACAGTGAGGTGTGAGAGAATTGGACTGTTATATAGCTATGGTCCATTATGTACAACATGTAGCTGGGACAGTGAGGTGTGAGAGAATTGGACTGTTATATAGCTATGGTCCATTATGTACAGCATGTAGCTGGGACAGTGAGGTGAGAGAGAATTGGACTGTTATATAGCTATGGTCCATTTTGTACAGCATGTAGCTGGGACAGTGAGGTGTGAGAGAATTGGACTGTTATATAGCTATGGTCCATTATGTACAACATGTAGCTGGGACAGTGAGGTGTGAGAGAATTGGACTGTTATATAGCTATGGTCCATTATGTACAGCATGTAGCTGGGACAGTGAGGTGTGAGAGAATTAGACTGTTATATAGCTATGGTCCATTATGTACAGCAGTAGGAGAAAGGCTACTTAGATATGATTGTTCACCGTGTTCCTCTTTATTGTTTTCAATGCATTTTCTCTTAGATCTTTTATTTGACGTGTTTGGGGTTTTCTGTCTGTACGGTCAATTAAAAGGCAAAAGATGAAGTAAGAATGTATATATGAAACGTGTCTCAGCTACATAAGTACGTGACAGAGGAGTGTTGTATCTATGTCCCTAAGCATACTGCTGCTGTGAGGGGAGAGGGGTTCTGTCAGTAGAGAAAGTCAACTCTTATCCTCGGCCTAGTAGCAGCTTAGATACATGTAATTTGGCCTGTAGTCAGAAATCTGTTGTTTCTTTTGGACCCTCATTGTGACCAAAGTGAGGGCTGTCCCGTCTCCTTTTAAAGCTAGACCCATCACCACGTCCAATAACTCACAAACAAAAATAAGTTATTTATTTCAGGGTACAGCTAGGTTTGTTTAACTTTGTACATAGATCAATAAATGGCACTTATTGATTTAGTGTCAGTGACCTCAATAATTGATGAGGTCTCACAGTGGTGTTTATTGAAATCTGGGCAGTGCTGGCTGAGTTTTGTACCAAGTACTTACATTAAATAATCAATATAATTAGCCAGTTTGACAGTATAATATGTTCTGATATCATTGTAAACCAACACATACCTATGTAAAGAAATGAGTCAAGCTTAATGTATGGCTCATGTGAATTAACCCTTTACGAAGCACTTAACCATTTAATGGTAGCCAGTTCATGAATGCATCATGCCCATTGGTGTATCGTGCCTCCCAGGAGTGTATCATGCCTGTGTGAGCAGTCAGCATGATACATGTTTGCCGCCCCGGCGTGCGGGCTTCCCTAGCCCACTTAAAAGGGTCTATTTCTTCCCTTTCCTATCCCCTCTCGATGTGTGTGGTGCACATATGCGCGGGTACTGACACATTCCTCTGTGAAATTGTGTAATGTGGTTCTCACCATGAATATGACCCTCGCTGTCGAAATAGCGTTAAACAACTATTACTCACTCACTCTGCCCCGGCATGATTCTCAGCAGGCATGCATTCTTGGAGACCAATGAGGGTTGTCTTAAATTGGGGGTGTGGATGGGGGGTCCCCCATGTCACATATCGATTTTAAAAATGGTCATGTCACTTGTCACTTAAATCCCCATGTCCCATGTCACCTCTAAGAGCCTATCATGTCCCATGTCGAATTTAAGAAAGCACCTATGCCATGTCGCTATTTGTTTTGCCTTATGTCACTAAGGCCCATGCCACATGTCGATTTTAAGAAATGACCATTTCACCATGTCGAATTTATTGGCCCATACCCATTAAATTGAGCACAGCAGCCCATAGGTTAAACCAAGGAGCCCCATGACATAGCCCTGCACCATATTTTACAGTCAGTTGTAGCAGTCCAAATCACCAGACAACTATATGATTACATCATTTTTCTATGCTAAAAAGATGGTATTTTAACACATCTCACTAAAAAGAATGAGATAAATGCAAAGGTTCGCAAAGATTGGTCTGTCTGTTGCCTTTGTTTTTTTATCAACCTCTGTGTAGCCAGTTAGATGAACCATAATACCATGTTATAACCAGATGGTCAGGTGTCTGTATCTGAACACATATATGCTCTGATAGATTCTTATCAAACCTAGAACCACCCTGCCACCTAGTGTTATCAAAGTAAGGTTTACACAGGTATTCCCTTAAGGTTGTCATGCTGCACTCGTGCAGCCACTGAGCGGTAAGTATTCATCCATGCTGAGTGACCAAGCTGTAAACCTGGAACTATAGCATTGCTGGAAAAGAACTTTCTTACGAAGGAAAGTGTCATTGACCAGATTGAGAGGGATTGAGATATGGGTTGTAATGTTTATGTTATCTGCATGTTTTGTGGCTGTATATACTGAATGGGTAAGAACTGTAGTGTACAGATGTGTCTATATAAGAGAGGTCTGGGTGGTGTGTAATACTATAAGTTGGCTGCTAGCCCTGATCTAATCCTCCATGAAGAATGTGTTGTATGAGATTATTCTCCTACTCTGTATAGTGGACTGCGGCCAACGCTGAATATCAGTTCATGTTTAATTAAGATATATCACCTTGTATATCTTCTTACAAATGAATGCATCCATGACCTGACAATCGACATAACACCAGTCCTCAGTGCCAGCTCGGCCTCAGTGACTCTAAAAGAGTAGGGAGACAGCAATCTTTGGTCATGAAAAGCATGAACACTTCAATTGAATATCTTAAAATGTTCACGCCTGGAGAACCCCAGCTAAAAATATCCTATTGGATATCTGACACATGAGACTGTACCCTGCTAGCACTACTCATCTGAATAATGTCTTTTTTACGTAAATAACATGAGTTTTTACATAAGAACGACGTAAATTGCACGAGTTGTGCTAGCTGGGTAGGCCTCCCTATTCAACATCTGAAATGTAAAGTATGGGCCTGAACCCCTCTTATGGAACATATATGTATCATATAGTGGGACCATAAGCCAAATACTTCTGATTGAATATCTTGTAGGTAGACTTAGGGTTCAAGTCTAAGACATAACTCCATCGACATGTTGATCCAGTGGGACTTACAAATGATGCATGGTAATCTAGACCATACTTCACATTAATCTGGACCTGAACCATGTACTAACATGTTCACTGTGTGCCCTTCAACAACACACAGCTGATGTGACAGTGCATCATACACCTGGGTCGTCATGATGCACCAATGAAGTGCTGGTGAGTCTGCTCTCCAGCACTTCATTGGTGCATCATGTCGACCCTCCAGAAGCCGTATGCACCCTTTAGGGTCGGCATGATGCATGAATGCAGCCCTGGTGAGTAACTCGCCAGGGCTGCATTCATGTATCATGATGACCAATGGGCATGATGTAATGCATTACAAGCCCTTAAAGGTCTCAGGACTGAAAGGTCCCTATCTTGACTTTGTGGCAAAAGCAAAGTTTGTAGTTTGGCTTCTAGAGGAGTTGACCACCCAATGTCTATAGTAACGGGCGGACTGACCAACACGGACCGTCAATAACATGGACCCTTACTGCACCGACTCATACTGTACTTTGTGTACCATTTTAGCCCCTATTATCGCCCAGCCCTTAACCCTTTAAGTGCCGTTAATGTGTTAATGTATCATGCCCCTTGATCATCATGATGCATGAATGCAGCCCTGGTGAATTACTTGGCAGAACTGCATGCATGCATCATGCCACAGGGTCGTCATGATGCACCAATGAAGTGCTGGTGAGCAGTCTCACCAGCACTTCATTGGTGCATCATGACGACCAATGGGCATGATGCACTCCTGCATTGACGGCCTTTATGGGGCTAAACTCAGGACCTCACCTCACATGGGTGATTGTTTTCTGTGTTTTTGTGAGTGAGGCCCCTTCCTGTAAATAAGGCAAGTAAACAGGGCCCATACTAATATGGATTTCAGCAGATCTTTTATTATAGCTCTGACCAAAATTGGGAAATCACAAAAGGAACTCACCAAAATTGAAATGTTTACTAAATAGTATTTGATAAATGATCCTTTCAGTTAGAGGGGCGCACAAAGATCACACTCGTATATCAACATTTTATAAATTACAGATATCCATAACTACTTTTTGGTATTTGGTAAAACTGAATAAAGTTTCCTGAGACTCATTTCTGCACACAAAAAAACGTACCTAAGAAAACTTAGTCAAAGTGACTTATTAATCTTACTTAGTACTTATGACTAACAAATGACCAAGGAGGTCTAAGTTTTCTTAGTCATATTGACTACCCAGATCAGTTTCACTCTCCGAGCACTATCTTGAACAGGGTATCTGCTGGGAGTTTCAGGCAAGCTAACATATCTTAGTCACTTTCACTAAGAGATCTTAGTCATTTTGACCAAGGTCTGTTAGTGAATTTGACTAAGGGATAGACACATGGTGTTACCTTTACACACCAGATGGCACTGTGGTTTTAAACAGGATTTTTCTGATGGGTGGGTACAATGAATAGCTCCATGGATGTCAAAACTATGATGATTTTTCAGAAACGACATGTATTTGAGGCTTTCAAAATTCAATCTAACATTACACTTGGCAAAATGTACCAAATAGGTTGATGCCTTGTCAAAGGAAATAGGTAGTCAGAGAGGAACACCTATTCTGTGGTATTCTAGATAAATACAATATCCATATTTGAATTTGTTTCTTTGTGGGAACCCAGAGTACTTTGGCTCAGGGGTTCTAAATGAATATGGTGTGAGGCATTTCAAATGCTTCCTCAATGAGTAGACTCTGATCTGTCAGGTGTGAATCCTATATAGAGCTTAACACAATCACCAGTTGAATTGAAGTAAACATATCAAGAGGTGTACTTAGTCAAAACAACCAAGGAATCCTAGTCAAAATCAGGCAAGCCAAGGCAATTTGGCCACTTTGTCTAATGGTTAGTCATATTCGACTAAGAAAAAGAGGGACGTTTAAAGACGGCGTTTTGACTAACTATTGCTAGAAAGTTAGACAATTTGACTCGTATATGACTAACATTTGGAACTTATTTTTTTCTGTGTGTGTATAGTAGGTTATGAAGAGAAGGAAAGTAGTACCATTTCCCTGTTCTCTTCTAATGAAAGTATGAATATTTCTATGGTTGAGGGAGGTTATACCTGGGCAGGGAGAGTGTAGAAAGGACAGAGAAAGCTAGAGACACAGTACAGCCAGGGTCTTTAAATGAAACTTTTGTGTACATTGCGAGGCAATGTTAAGGTATGGGGTGGCTGCTGCTGCGAGGCAAGGATTTGTGAATTTGAAATGAGCTCATATTGAATGCCTTAGGACGCCTGTTGGTAGGGTACATAGTTACAGAGAAGGGGTTAGTGTGACTTTGTGTTCTACCAACAAACAACAAGTGGTATTAAAAGGTTTGTGTTTGCTATCAACAGAATGTAGCCCTGTTGAATAACTTGCCAGAGTTACATCCATGCCTGATACTGACCCAATGGCATCCCGGAGGGTTCAGCATGATGCTCGAATGAAGTGCTGGCGGGCAGTCTCGCTAGCTCTTCATTGGTGCATCATGCCGACCATTGTGCATGACACACTCGTGTATCCGCGGCCCTTAAAGGGTTAGAATAGAAGGTGGGTTTGCTATCAACTTAGAGAGGCTCCCAATGTCAGCCTGAGACCTATCGTTACTGCGGAATGAGAAGTGTGGTGCAATTTAATTTGATACCTCAATGCTTTGTGCACAGGTATGGAGTTGGACACTTGGTCTTCTAATAATCTATGCTTGGTAAGGTCCTTTTTGGATGACAGTGCCATGGCATTGGTAGACTATTTTTACCAACAAAGAAAAAGATTTAACACATTTAATCAAAGTGTCCGGTTTAAGGTACATGTGCTTCTCATGGTGGACGTATTCACTGAGGCATGGAGAGTGCAGTTGTACTTCCTTGCTATATAAACAGGTGATTCAAATAATTCTTCATGTCCCCAAGTCAAATGCATACTCTTATGGACATTCTTTATTATGTACCTTTATTCTGGCTAAATGTTCAGCAGGGTACATTAGTTGTAGAGCGACTGCATCATATCCAGATAAAGATGTAATATGCTGGTAGTGCACTGTGACACAAGTACAACCTAACTCAGTTTGTTGTTACATTAGATGCCACCTTGTGAAGAATTGATATAATCAATATGGTATGTCTTTCTATCATGTATAATGTATTAGTTTAATTGATGGCTGGTACTGTGGCAGTTTACCTGCAGTGTAAAGGTATTATGTATAATGTATTAGTTTAACTGACGGCTGGTACAGTGGCAGTTTACCTGCAGTGTACAGGTATCATGTATAATGTATTAGTTTAAATGGTACAGTGGCAGTTTACCTGCAGTGTAAAGGTATTATGTATAATGTATTAGTTTAAATGGTTCAGTGGTAGTTTACCTGCAGTGTAAAGGTATTATGTATAATGTATTAGTTTAACTGACGGCTGGTACAGTGGCAGTTTACCTGCAGTGTACAGGTATCATGTATAATGTATTAGTTTAAATGGTACAGTGGCAGTTTACCTGCAGTGTACAGGTATTATGTATAATGTATTAGTTTAAATGGTACAGTGGCAGTTTACCTGCAGTGTAAAGGTATCATGTATAATGTATTAGTTTAAATGGTACAGTGGCAGTTTACCTGCACTGTAAAAGAACCGATGTCATAGAAATACCGGCACCTTCCTCACCCCAAAGTTTCCTAAAAGGTACCCGACAGATGGTGATTTTACAATTCTACGCTCACTGTGAAAAAAAATAACTGTTAAATCTACCAGGGATCCTTGTAAAACTGAACAGTGAACCACTGTAATTATATAGCAGGGTACAGGAAGCCCCAGGTGACAGTATGGTGGTACAAGGAATCTCTGTGAAAATACAATGGATCTCTGGCAACTTTGGGACAAGGATTCCATCGTTATTCCGATGACATTTTTTACAGTGCCATGGGTCGATATGAATGCAGTCCTGGTAAGGAGGCTCAGCAGAGCTGTATGATGGCAACCTGTGGGCATGCACCTGGAGTTATTCATCCCCATTGAATGTCTCCTACCTCACACATACTGTCATCACATATTCTACTCACCTGGAGGGCCAGTGTGTTCTTCATAATTCCTGTCATCTTGGTGTTTAGTATTATCCTGTCTCTTGTACCTAACTGTGAGTTATAGTATTGATCATATACAGTCACCTGTACACTGGTACCCTGTGTCACCAGTATAAGGAAACTAGTGGTGTCACTAACCAGGGGTATCTATCCCCTACTCCTGTCCACTGGTCACCACTCCATGGTCAGCATCTCTGTGGGGCTTTGATAGTAATGGTAAGGTAAGGTTTATAATGATAATAACAGGAGAATGACCACCTTACTGTTACCCCTTACTGTCTCCATACAGATACTTTGTGACCTCCTCCAGGGTGTTATCCCCACATCCACATCCACACACCTCCAGCAGTGCCTAACCCAGGTGTGGTTACTAACTGTACACAGACCTGGTGTACGGTCCCTGTCTCTGCTTGTCTCCACGGTGCCACCCTCCCAAACACGTACACACTGCAGCTCAATAAGTCAATAACATATAATAACAGTCCTCTACCACCCACAGGCACAGCCACAGGCACAGGACAACAACAGGAGGCTGGCACTGGGAGGGATGGATGGATGACTGGGTGGATGGCAGCTATTCTTTACTGAACTGGCCCAGGCACAGACACAGAAATCTGTCACAGCTACTGCTTTTTACTGAGTCTCCAGTGTAGTAAAAGTACGTCTTCAGTTTTCTGGTAGTTCTCCCAGTGTGAGATCAGTATTTTTTCCTTCTGTTTGGCAGTGGTATATCACTGCGGATGGGTGGATGTGTGGATGGCAAAGAATGGGTATATATCACAGGTATACCCAGAGCCAGAGGTAGCTGATACCTGCAGTGCATAGAGACACCCAGGCTGTAGTAACTAGATACCTGTCCTGTGGTACCTAAGGTAAGCTGACCATGTTAGATGTGCCCTTCCTCCTCCTGTAGACCTACTATAAACCCTGGTCAGTTAGAGACCACATAGCCCCATGTTAATGTACATATAGGGACCTGCAGTGACTGGTCAGGGACTGGAGGAAGGGTGGGGGAGGTGGATCTAGTGGTCGCAGTGTCAACATGCACTCACCAATACCATGGCACCTGAGTGTGCACCAGTCTTTAACCCCACAAGAGCAGCATCATGTCCTCCAGGGTCAGGCTCATGGGTCGGCATGATGCACCAATGAAGTGCTGGTGAGTCTGCTCACCAGCACTTCATTGGTGCATCATGCCAACCCTTCAGGACTGTATCGGTCCAGCAGGGTTAGCGTGATGCTCTAAAGTAGCCAAGCTGAGTTACTCACCAGGGCTACATTCATACATTATTATTATCATCAGATGCATTAAGTGGTCCATAAATGGTCTCAGCTTTGCACCCAGCAAACTAAACTTTGTAAGCCCTCAGGTAAACACAGCACTGCACACCACCACCACCCCACCCCCTCCCATCCCCTGTACTGTAGGGATAGGTCTGTAGCACAGCCACTACGCTTACAGAACGAAATCTACTCATATTCATTTCTAGGTTCATATAACATGGAATGATACCAGGAACTGAATAGAAATGTACTCATTTTTCATCATATTGAATTGTAAAGTCTTTGGTATGTAGATTGAAAACCTAGAATTCATATACCTGCCGTCAGTCATAATCTATGGCTATGCATAATAATGATTCTAATATAAAATGAGGGTTGAGATCAAGGAGCCTGTTGATATTGAGGATTAACAGTGAAAATGTTGTGCTAAGTGCTGCAAACCAGAACCAATGTATAAGTTAGAGTAAATATGTATGTCTAGCCTGTGTTGTCAAAGTGAAACTAGTCATAGACAAATCTATGTTAATCTCTGCATAATTCTGCCATATTGGGCGCCTACTATTGGAGTATTACCTTGAAAGGTGCATTTCACATGTAAGGCACGTGTAAGGAGGTACTGCAAACTCCGGTTAAAGGCACAGCTCAGACTTCACTTTGAGCAGTTCTGCTCTTTTTGGAAATGATGATACCCCTGTGCCATAGCATGTATACATTTGAGTAATGTTATGAGTGTTTTTAGATTGATTTCAATACCCCTCTACCCCTGTGCCCCTGTACCCCTGTGCCCCTGTGCCCCGGTGCCCCGGTGCCCCAGTGCCCCGGTGCCCCTGTGCCCCGGTGCCCCTGTGCCCCGGTGCCCCTGTACCCCGGTGCCCCTGTGCCCCTGTACCCCGGTGCCCCTGTGCCCCGGTGCCCCAGTGCCCCGGTGCCCCTGTGCCCCAGTGCCCCGGTGCCCCTGTGCCCCTGTGCCCCGGTGCCCCTGTACCCCTGTGCCCCTGTACCCCTGTGCCCCTGTACCCCTGTACCCCTGTACCCCTGATGCTGAATTGAGACGGGTGCTTATTTGAGACCCCGGCACTTAAACCAACAACCAGAGTGGTCGGTTAAAGCAGGGCTTATAGATTTCAATGTCCCTCTAACCCCAGCCCTTATTAAATATTGTTTTCAAATCTGCTGCAGTGGCGGATTTAAACTGGGGGCATGAGGGCGCGTGCTCTATCCTGTTTCCCTGTAGCTAAAGTTTATTTGGCCAATTAAAGCCTGATATTTTAGCCAAAATAAGGACCAAATGAGGGGCGAACGCCCTCATTTTCGAAATCCTGGATCCGCCACTGTGATGCACCTGTTTGATTTCAATAGCCGCTTACCTCTGGCACTTATACGGGATCAGCGCTTACATGTATTTGAGACCTCGATGTTTAACCAGGCCACTATATTAATGCGGCAAATCAAACCCAGAAACCAAATGAGTACAATGGCTATTTTCAATCATGACAGCCCCAACATATATAACAGTACATTGGCTTCATTCCAATTTAAATGGCCAGACCCCATGAGACCCCATGAGTAAAATGGCCATTTGAGATTATGGCTGCCTCAAACAAATATATGAGACTTTGGTTCCAGTCCAATTGAAATAGCCATTGACATAAGGGAGGTTTGAAGTAAACTAGCCGCCCTTATGGGCCTATTCAGGTACCACCTTGACATAGGGTGGAGAGGTTGGTGTTATTAACCATTTAAGGGGCTGTATGATACCGCCCGGTTGATGCACATTGGTCGTCATGATGCACCAATGCACTACTGGTCAGGTGACTCACCAGCGCTGCATTGGTGCATCATGACGACTTGCTGGTCAGGTGACTCACCAGCGCTGCATTGGTGCATCATGACGACTTGCTAGCTGAGTGACAGATTAGGACAGGGGCCACAGGGATGCACATCTTCTCCTCTGTGTTCAATTGAATATTTTAATAGCAAAAGGAAAAGAAAGAGAGAGAGAGAGAGAGAGAGAGAGAGAGAGAGAGAGAGAGAGGTGGGGGATGGGGGGGGTGGTTGTCCTGCCTTTTTTCCACTACAGAAAGGTGCACCTCTTTAATTTCCCTAATTCTAGATGTGGAGTTTATGTTATGGCAGATACGACCGTTACTATAGAATAGTACCGGACATGCCGTATTCAATGGGGGGGGGGGGGATGGAATACAATGCAGCCCTGGTGAGTTACACCAGTTATACCAGTATACGCCCTGAGGTGTCAACATGATGCATGAATGCAGCCCTGGTGAGTTACACCAGTTATACCAGTATACGCCCTGAGGTGTCAACATAATGCATGAATGCAGCCCTGGTGAGTTACACCACATGCCTGCATTCAAGAATGCACCATGGCCTCAAATTAAAATGGTCATAACAGAGTAAAGTAATGCAAGGTCTAAGGGTTAACTTAGATGACCATGGAGGGATTTTAGAGTGGTTTGTCCACACTAGTCATATTACATGTTCATTTTACAACATACATAATGGGCCAATCTAACATTTTACCATCCCTGGTCGTGTTAACTTATCAAACACTACTACAGTGACGACATCAGTATGCTTTCAACTCACCAACTATTTCAAACACTGGTTTTATTTCTTTAACACTATAATGGTCACCGATGTAGGAGTGCATCATGGCCATTGGTCGTCATGATGCATGAATGTAACCCTGGGAAGTCACTAATGCATCATATTGGGTCGGCATGATGCACCAATGAGTGCCTGCCAGCACTTCATTGGTGCATCATGATGACCAATGGGCATGATGCACTCCTACATCAGCAGCCCTTATAGGGTCAATTAAAGGCCCCAGTACCCCAATATATTAAACACGTATAACCATAATGTATAAATATGTCTCTATAGACTCACCTGTGGTACCTGGGTACAACATGTCTCTATAGACTCACCTGTGGTACCTGGGTACAACATGTCTCTATAGACTCACCTGTGGTACCTGGGTACATGTCTCTATAGACTCACCTGTGGTACCTGGGTACAATATGTCTCTATAGACTCACCTGTGGTACCTGGGTACAACATGTCTCTATAGACTCACCTGTGGTACCTGGGTACAATATGTCTCTATAGACTCACCTGTGGTACCTGGGTACAATATGTCTCTATAGACTCACCTGTGGTACCTGGGTACAACATGTCTGTATAGACTCACCTGTGGTACCTGGGTACAACATGTCTGTATAGACTCACCTGTGGTACCTGGGTACAACATGTCTATATAGACTCACCTGTGGTACCTGTGTACAACATGTCTATATAGACTCACCTGTGGTACCTGTGTACAACATGTCTATATAGACTCACCTGTGGTACCTGGGTACAACATGTCTGTATAGACTCACCTGTGGTACCTGGGTACAACATGTCTATATAGACTCACCTGTGGTACCTGGGTACAATATGTCTCTATAGACTCACCTGTGGTACCTGGGTACAATATGTCTCTATAGACTCACCTGTGGTACCTGGGTACAAGACAAGGTACCAGGGTGCGTGTGTACAGTGTATGTCACCACTATTGACACCCGTTTTTTGCTTATTTTTTTCCTTTCTAAATGATCACTAAAAAGTTTCTGAAAAAATAATGAAATATCTTCAACATCCTTTTATTTCATTTCTTTCTTTTTTCTTTCTTTCTTTTTCATCTTTTTCTTTTCCATTTTATGTGTCAAGGTGCGCCTTTCACAGATCTGGCGTGTATGGTCTAATGCTGATTTGTTACATTGGTTCAATAAGGGGAGACTGCCCCGTGACTAATACAAAGATCTATAAGGTTTATATTTCAGCCTTTTATCGTGGAATGTGGCTGGGGGTAAAGCCCCATTAACCAGCAATGTGTAGATCAATGACAACAATACATAGTCACCCTCAGCCTCAGTCAGCAGCAACCCATACTGGGGGTATGTGCACGTGATTATTGTCAATGTATTATAGATTCCTAACATAGTATATGCAATTAGGACTGCAACCTGTGTCAGCAGTCCTGACATTGAGGCCCACTTAGAGACCCCCAAACCATAAGCTGGGATAGATACTCGGACACCACCTAGTGTCTAAAGTTGGAAGTAAAAGAACTGTAAAATAGTGTAAACTACCATGGAAGGACTTGTCATGTATGTACACCAGGCCTGTGCCTCCCCCTAGGGGGATAACCATGCACTAAGTACATGTGGTCAATCAACAAGAAAGACCAAGCACCCTGAGTTCAGGAAGATTTTATCAGGTACAGAAACCGTAATTATGCATCGTGCCGAACCTACGGGGCCGAAACTCCTAGAGGGTCATCATGATGCTCCAATGAAGTGCTGGCGAGCAGTCACGCCAGCACTTCATTTGTGCATCATCAAGCCAAGGAAAAGGTCCTAGACAGAAAAAAGTGGAGGAGGATGGTAAACGAAAAGTGAGGCGCCAGGTGCTAATGCACTTTGTAAGACGACGACGATGGTGATTTTGTAAAACCTAGTGCCGGGCTGACAGTGTACCCTTTTCAGATGGACACACCTTTTTCAAACAGGCCCATCCTTTTTGGATGGGTATAGTTAGTTCAATGAATTCACCACTTACAGCATGTGCCGCTCCCTCAGTGATACTGAACCGTGATCTACGTCTGCCACGCTCCTTCTTATCGTTTATACGCACTTTTTTCACTCCTGGGCTGGCCATGGTGGCACAGGGATTAGGTAGTAAATTATCCTCAAATGGTATCTAACTCCTCTTTTCTTGATTAAAATCCTAAGGACTGGGGTTCATATTTTCACCATGGTTTATATCGTATCCTCATGGATATTTGCGATATACCAAGAACCTCTTGATTCAAATCTCCTCAGCTAAGGGTGCAGTGATCCTGACAGACCTGTGATGTTCCAATAACCTGTTTTCTGGATGACAATCCCAGAGTTAGTCCATTCCACCTGTAGGTGTATAAATCCTCATATACAGAATTCTAAAACCTGCTGTAGACTCACTACCTAACGGTGTGACAGACAGACACAGATTAAGTCCCCCTCAGCCCTGGAGCACTCAACATGTCACGTACTGTGAACACTATCTATAAAACATTAACTCTTTAAGGAGCCTGCTCGCCAGCATTTCATTGGAGCATCATGCCGACCCCTATGGGGGCTGTATCAATCACATAGATGTATACATGAATGTAGCCATGGTGAGTAACTCACCAGGGCTACATTCATGTATCATGACGACCAATGGGATACATTATAACATTGGCGGCTCTTAAAGGCTTAAGTTTGCCATTATGTAGACTGACTTGAATCTAGCCTTCCAACCATACCACACTCTCCACCTCCACTGGAGGTATCAATGGGAAACTGCTATAATTTTTTCCCTTTGAAAATATTTGTTCTCCTTCTTACATTAGAACGGATAGACTTGAGCAAGTGTAGTTATAATAATGCACCAAATGTTGCTGGACAATTCACCAGTGCTACATTTGTGCATTATGAGGGTCTTTGGAGAGCATATCAAACCTGCTGTACAAGGTTGACGCAATGTATGAATGCAGCCCTGGCGAGTTACTTACCAAGGCTGCATTCATGCATCATGACAACCCAAGGTCTTGATGTAAAAAGGCACCATGATGCCCTTGTAAGGTTAACAAAGCAACATGCCCGTGTATCATAACGCTGTACGTAACACTGATTTATGACTTACCTGATAACCATAAGGGCCTTAACCCTGTAAGGGCCACTGATGCATTAATGCATCATACCTGATAACCATAAGGTCCATAACCCTGTAAGGGCCACTGATGCATTAATGCATCATGCATATTGGTCTTCATGATACACCAATGAAGTGCTGACGAGTCTGCTCACCAGCACTTCATTGGTGCATCATGCCGACCCTCCGGGACTGTATCAGCCCCTGTAGGGCAGGCATGATGCATGAATGTGGCCCTGGTGAGTAGTGTGTTAGGGCTGCCTTAATGAGTTAAAATGTTATCTACAGTCAGTGCATGGTAACAGGCCCTGTGTAGTGCCCTGTGTAGTGCCCTGTGTAGTGTGTAGTGCTCTGTGTAGTGCCCTGTGTAGTGACCTGTGTAGTGCCCTGTGTAGTGCCCTGTACACAGATATGGGTTTAACGTGGACCTATAGGTACTTCAGTGCCGGGTGGTGTAGGGGATATGTGCAGATAAATTAAGGATTAGTGTAATGCTTACAATCATATTTTGTCTTTGTCTGACGCCTGCGGTTGATGAGCCACAAAGCATGTTTTTGTTGTTGTTGTTGCTTGTTGTTGTATTTTTTTTTAATTTAATGTTTGCGCTGCTACCTCTGTCTCTCTATCTGTCTGAATTTTTTTCTCTCTGTCTCTCTGTCTATCTCTCTCTCTCTCTCTCTCTCTCTCTCTCTCTCTCTATCTATCTATCTATCTATAGCTCGATGCAGCAAGTTGGGAACCTAAAACTTAGTTTTTCCTGAATTTTCGCTAAGAAATGCTGTAGTTTAGCCAAAAATTATCCGATTTACATAATATTTGCAGCAAATGAAAGATGAAACTCATTGCTTTCAGGCCAGGGTAGATGGTATTACAATAATATAGTGCACAGTTTACCACTGAAGTACAAATTATAAATTTAAAAATCATTAGTTTAAAAAAATCGCTGTTTTTCAAAGTTTGGCCCTATATATTTTGTGAAAAAATATTCTAACCATCAGTTTTTGATAGATAGTGCATAATACTGACCCATCAAGTTTATAAATGAGTATGCTTTTTTCCCCTACCTCTATGGTGGCTTATTACACTATGGGAGACATGTGATTTTTGTTAGTTTGCAAAAACTGTGATTTTCAGCAAAATTTCTTCTTGGTTTTTGATGAGGGACCACATAGATCACCATATATGGACACGTGATCATCCACTGATACCAGAATTATGCATTTTTATGTTCTACTCGATCATCTTTAAAGGCATATTAAATATCTAAGTGATACAATAAGTGTGAGAAGAATTAGCCACATCTTATGATTCTAGTCTTTGGTGCTGACAACGCTTTTGTTGCTATTTACAGCTAAATAGCTCAAGAGTGCATTATAATAGGGCTCACATGCCTTATATGGGGTTCTAATAGCATTTCAATATGGTTTTCAATGGGTCATCAGGTCAAAACAACAATGGATGATGGAATTTAATAGAAACAAAAGGGTTTTGCACCATGGACCTGTTCACATTGTTCAGGTCTTCAGATATTCTTATCTTGAAAATGATAAAGACATTTATGAGCATGGTGCTTTTCCAGCCCATATGGGACCTACAGAGGTCATTTTGTCTAGTCTGACATGTATTATGAGGGAATAATGCATAGCAAATGATTCTATTTTCATATTTTGTTATGATTTTTGAGATAGAATCATACACAAGACTTGTCTTGTGCATCATATACAAAAATGTCCCTTGAATGAAGGCATTTTACATGCACAGCTGCCTCCAAAACTGGAAAACACTCAGGTTCCCAACTTGCTGCATCGAGCTATATCTATCTGATGGTTTTCTGTCTGTTTCTATGTTTTTCTCCCGGAGTTTCTCTGTCTCTTTTTGTATCTCTCCCCCTCTCTCTCTGTCTCTCTCGAGCTGCCCCGCCCTCGCCCCCTCTCTCTCTCTCTCTCTCTCTATTACCCCTGTCTCTCTCTCTCTCTCTCTCTCTCTCTCTCTCTCTCTCTCTCTCTCTCTATCAGCATCAAATAAATTACATAATACTCCTTACGAAAAGGGTCTTTAGGTTGTCACTAAAGGTTTGTTAGTAATACATAGCAAAATACCCTGAAATGAACAAGCACAGTTTCTACAGTAGCTTTATGTTGAGGCTCTCTGGGAGCAAGTGTTCTGTTGCAATTCGTTCAGGCCCATATTCATCATAGTAAGACGGGGCTATATACTCTAAGAAATAATCATCAAATATTCCAGGTATCCGCATACAAGTAAACAGTGAATCACCATAATGGTTGTGCAGTGCAGCAGTGTAATTCCCACAATGAGGCCCCAGGTGGCACCACAGTGAAGCACTGTGGTACAAGGAATCTTTGTCATAATAACAGTGAAAATTCTGTACCAAAGTTGCTGAGGAGGATGCTTACCAAATGTTTGGACGTCTGTGGATGGTAGAAGCCCATAAGACGGCGGGACTTGGACTGAAGCAGCAGCCGCTTCCATATTAACGACGCCTTCTGTACAGGAAACATAATGTAGGGTGACAGAGGCTAGGGATAGATCGAGGCTTCAATATATCCCTAACCCTGGGGCTGCTAGATTGGCCCAGTCTCAAACGCCCAGACGCTCTGAGCAGTGAGTCTGGGAGAGTATCTATAGAGTAGCTGCTAGATTGGTCCAGTCTCAGACGCCCAGACGCTCTAAGCTGTGAGTCTGGGAAAGTTTCTATAGAGTATGCGTTAGATTGGTCCAGTCTCAAACTGCCCAGACGCCCTGAGTTGTGAGTCTGGGAGAGTATTTATTGAGCAGTTGTAAGTTTTTACCTTGTCCTGCTATTGTTATGAATGATGGTCGGGATGCCCGAAATAGTAGAGTGGCCTGTTCATTTTTTCTTTTTTAATTGTCCTGTTATGATTAATACATCACATGACCTGTTCTCACCAATCAGGGATCCAGGCAGCCCATTTTCATTATCCCAGAGGTCAGATGATTTCCTAAAGAGGCACAACTTTCTTTGAGTACAAAGTTGTCCAGTCCTACTTGTAAAAGTGGTTGGAGGGTAGACACTTGAGATTGTTCAGGTCCACTACTACAGCAGCTTCCTGGTTAGACCAATGTTCCCATTGTATACATACCCATGTATGTAGCCAAGCAGCCCGGTGTGTGGGTCAGGGATAACATGGCCTTGTATTCATTTGAATTCCAATTTGTATCAACTACACTCTGGTTATAATTGGGTCATGTGCCTTCTGAGATTAAATCAAATTTTGGGTTAGTTTAGGCTTTTCATGCCCCCATTGAGTCATTATGTTTCCTGTGAGTTAATTTTGGGTTAATTTAAGGCTTTTCATGCCCCCATTGAGTCATTATGTTTCCTGTGAGTTAATTTTGGGTTAGTTTAGGCTTTTCATGCCCCCATTGAGTCATTATGTTTCCTGTGAGTTAATTTTGGGTTAATTTAAGGCTTTTCATGCCCCCATTGAGTCATTATGTTTCCTGTGAGTTAATTTTGGGTTAGTTTAGGCTTTTCATGCCCTCATTGAGTCATTATGTTGTCCTGTGAATTCGCACATTTCTTTGTCTGGGCGTATTAAGAATCCAAGCTTTTATAAATATAGAGGATTCCTCCATTTCCCATATTCATATCTCAGCTTCCTTGCTCCATGCTTGTAGTTATTTCTTGTGTAGTTGATGCAACTTCTGAGATGATTGTACTCCAGAACCTCCCTGTAGTTTTCAATCGGACATGGAGAAGAGGGATCTTTTCTAAAGTACCTTACATCAATCAGAAGCTCCTCTAGCATGTCCCAGCTTGCCAATAATAATGTTATAACCCCATATTTATTAGGCCTTAATCTCGTCTCACCCCTCTATCTCACACAAGTAAACATAGATGTATAAGGATGCGTCTTCACAAAGTGGCTACTAATTCATTAGATGAATTGGCGGGCGCTGAAGCCACCGCCTCAAATTATACATGGCTTCACGTGTAGCTTCCTACTGATAGCTGGCACTAATACAAAGGTGGGGGGTTCTCTGGGTGGGTACACCTTATTATCTGTACTTTGTGCTGTAGGTATACTGACTTAGCTGGTTTGATTATCAGCCAATGAAATAATCCCAACTATTCAGTGCGGTCCTCTTGGGGGCAGGTAGTACCCATCTGATAACTGCTATCAGTGATAAACGCTGGTAATCAGCTTCAACAATGGCTGCTCCCATTGCACAATCCGCTACCTCGGTATACCACCTCACCACCTGTTCACGGTCTACACGCGAGCTGCTCCTATCACACTGTATCTATACTCAGGGGGGACATCAAGTTTTATATAACTATAGGATATTTATAGTATCATTATAATGCCACCATGTACGATTCATAGGCTCATAGAATAAAGTATAATTGATGTTGATTCCTCCCTGTGCGAAAGTTAGAAAAGCCTTTGCATTTGCATAAAATTGGAATGCGCTCGATATGTTGACTAGTGAAATTGCCCTTCCTTGACATTAGCTCCGAAAATTCAATATATCTTTTCGCATCTCTTGTGAAGGAGATTTCAATGGTCCAAATGTTCTGGTTTAGAAGGTTGCTGCAGAGAAGAGTGACTGTCCACAGCGAACTATTCTGGAGATTGTCAAAAGATAACATGAGTGATATTCCAGCAGACACAGAACAGGTCCAGGACATCCCCTGTAGCAGCAGTCCCCATCAGATCCACTTTGAGTATTCTCTGCAGCACCTTTCCAAAGTAGTACCTCAATAAAGTACGTCGTTGTTTGTCTATGTACAGGAACATGGTCCATGGCAGATAGGAACCAAGCAGAATACGTTATCAACCAATCGCATTGGATAATTCCCTCTTTTCACTGCAGAAGTCTTTGGGTAAGACCGGTCCTAATATTATGCAGGCTGCTTATTCCGCCAGGTACCAGATGAAGCAATGGAGGTTCCAGTAGAGTTCCCACCTCTAGCAGATTGTATTTTGAATAATAGTTGAATTACAATCCACATCATTTAGTTCTGAATTGTTAGGGTTAAACTTCACCGAAGCCTTCTTAAGTTCGTTCACCAGTAACCACCTCTGTGCAACAGACTCTGGAGCAAGCACGGATGCTGCAACTATCGCCAATACTCGGCATTCTTGTCCGAGCTTGTCCATACCCACGAACCACCACTGACATCCTCTCATTATGGGGAAAGGTAGTTCCTAGTCTCATGGTTGCTGTAGTCCTGATGAATAGGCAAATGATGGTATAACTATGAGTGTCCCAAATCAGATGAGGAAATTTTGGGGCTCCTCAAAAGGTGAGAGCCATTCCTAGCCTTGTATATTTTTTCTCCAATATTGCCTTAGACTACCCACAATGCACTACTAGTAACCAAACCTGCTTTTTGTACTTGTACCTATCACATGTCAGTCTATACCTACCTCCCCAGGGTCCTGGGTGGGTGATGCTATTAACCTTTGTTGTGGTTAGTTGGTGTACCTCTACCATGTCAGGGTCAGTGAGGTCTAACACCATCAGCCATGTCAGCCAGCCTACCATAGCAACAGGTCCTTGTACAAACCACCATTGCTTTCAGAGTAAAACAATTCCATACCATATCATAAGGCGCTCCCTGTGTGAATTCCGTGTGTGAATAAACCGTGATGTAGATGTTCTTATGCCTTCTATTGATCTTTGATCCTATTTAGATTCTCTTAATTTTTATTCTGGGGATCAGTTGATTTTTATCCTTAGTGGCAGTTCTTACCAAAGGAGGACAGTTGATTCATATCAAGGAAGGTGGTTGATTTGATTAGGATTTGCTTTACTCTTTACCCAGAAGAATAGATTATAGGCTTGGCTCATGTCAACTTCTCAGTGTATGTTTAAGGTGGGATGGGGTGATTACCTATGTCCAGGTAATACCCTGGAGACAGGTGTATACAGCATGTTACACACCAGGAGAGGTGAGATGTTCATACCTCCAGGGTGACTCAGGTACATTAGAGTAGCTATTGCTCCTGTGTGTGATAGAGCTCACCTGCCATCAATTAATATGAACATTCCAACCCCATCTTTCCCATTTTACCTTCTCAGCACCCACAGTCCCAGATCCCCCATGCCACTTGTGCAAACCTAAGATGACTTTTCCTTGACATTTCTTTTCAATTCAAGGTAGCAAGGGCAGACTGCAAAGAGGTAACATTTTTTTGCTGACTGTATCCCAGATTGCCTCTATATCTGTAAATATCCATGTGTTTCTTATCCAGAGGGCTCTAGATGTGGGTTACTCTTTACCCCTCCCACTCCATGCATTCTACTCATTATGTCCACCCTCTATGGCTTCACAAATTGACTTGTGTCCACAATCATGTAATGCTTTATACATTTGCAGGTCCTCTGGTATGTACAATTATACTGTATGATGGTTCCTGGTCCTAGTCTCCTCCTTGTCCCATGTCAAATTGATCTATGCCTTGGAATTCTCAATAGTTCTTAAATCAGGAGAGGATGCCTGTATTCGAAATCGAAACCTAGAGGTATTGATACCCAAGTATCTATCTCTGGTGTAATAGGTAACTATTTCTGCTGTAAATGTCTATATCTGTGAGCTGCTCCGTCCATTGTGAGTACTGCTAGTACAGCTTGATATATCTATGTCCATGTATGGTCTGGAGGGCCTGGTGTGTGTCCAATTACTCAAATTGAACAGATGCCTTTGACTGCGCAATTGTCAAATCTACAATGAATGTTTTTATTCCAAGTTGGCTTTTTTTAAGAGTTATTGACATCCAAGTATTTTTTCCTGGTGTAAATGTTTTTGGTCCTGTATGCAAGCTTCTTCTTCTCCTATTGTGTTCACCACCAGCATGTATAGCTTCAGATACCTATCTCCCTGTATGATCTGTACATACAAATACCTTGTCCTTTTGTGCTAAATCTAGCTGGCTGTTGATCCCTCGTCCTTAAATCCATGTCTACCCATGTCCAATAGCTACAGGTGTCCAATTACACCTATATACATACACCTGTCCATACCCAGTCCTCCCCCTACAGGTGTAAGTGAACCATCTGTACACCTGTCTAATTCTACATCTACCAGTTACATCTATACCAGGTACCACATCGCATGCCGCCACTTCCTGCTACACACTCAATCACTAAATACCGTATTTACTACATTAAGCACACATACGCTGTAAAAGAACAATGCTATCAAATTTAAAGTGGTTCTCTGGCAACTTTGGTGCAGAGCTTTCACCATTATCATTTTACAGAGGTTCCTTGTGATATAGTTCTTTACCATAGTACAACCTCTGGGATATATTGTAAAAGGTACACTGCTTCACTACAATATAGACCAGTGAGGCCAAAAAATATTGTGTGTTTCCAGTTACATAGCTCAAAGATCTAGGGTCTGCCCTATTTTGCTAAGGTTGGTCGGGTAACTGGAAACACAACTTATTTCTTTTTTTGGCCTAATTATGAGGGCTCACTGTTCAGTTTTGAGGGGATGCCTCGTGAGTGAGTAATGGCTGTTTAACGCCATTTCGACAACTAAGGTCATATTCATGGTGAGAACTACATATCACAGTTCATAGAGGAATGTGTCAGTGCCCTCGCATATGTGCACCACACACATCCTGAGGGGATAGCAAAGAGAAGATATAGACCCTTTTAAGTAGGCTAGGGAAGCCCGGGGGATGCCTCTTAGATTCAAAGGTAATTCCTCAGAGTGCACTCTTAGAAACTTCAACTACCTGATTGTTTCTGAATCTATACATAAGCTGTGCTCAGTTGAGGCATGTTAGACAGACTGTCTTGGTTATAGGGGGGCTCTAACCCTGTGCTTAAATGAAAGATGTGCTCCTTTGACACTCTTGTTCTTATTTGAGACAACTCTTAGAATCCTGCATTCATTTGGGACTTTTATGGCCTACTTAATTTAATGGAGATTTCTATGTTCATTATCGAATACTTTGCTTTAAAGTTAGTATATCCGATGATTGGGTCTCAAAAATAAATCTTCTCCAAAATGTGACAGGATGTTCAAATAGACTATTATTACTCAATTGTACACTTTAGTCATCTTTATTCTCAGCAATTCCATTACAATTTTAATGTTATTGATAGATCTAAGCCTAAGGTGCACATTTTGGAGGGCACGAATTAAGTTGCACCCATTAGAAATACACTGGAGGAAGCCTGAGGCTGAATATCATGGTTCCCCAGGCCTGACACTCTTCAGCCCATGGATCACATTTTATCATTACTTATCCTTTTCATGTGAACCTAATACAGTGTTTGGAACAGATTTAAGCAGAAATTAGAAAATCCCATTTTTGGATGTACTTACTTTAATTGAGACCTGTGCTCATTTGAGAATCCTTTGCTCATTTGAGACTGCTGTGGTCAATTGAGATCCCTGCACTAAAACAAGCACTTACGGTAGATGGGATGGAAGTGAGAGAGAGAGGTGAGAGGGAGGACGGGGTGGGAGGGGAATGAGGGGTAGGGGTGGGAGGGGGTATGGAACCCCAGGGAGGCTCGTGAGGTCCCATGGGACCCCTCTACACGTCAGAACACTGACCTTGTGGATAGTCTTCTCACCCCCCCCCCCCCACGCGGCACATACACACCCTTGTACAAAGAGGCAATGGTCGTGCTTGTAGCTACATGTACAAAGTAGACTTCTTCTCTTTTTCTCTATTCTTTCCCTTATTTCTTTATTATTTTCTTACTTCCCCTCCTATCCATCATTGGCCCTGTCTGGGGGGTGGGGACGTACAATCTCAGATATCTGGTTATAATAGGGGGCAGACTTGCCATCTGGTAAAATCTCTGATCCCCTGATGCATCTTGGCTTAGAATGGTGTTGTTACCATCTACACCCTAACCCTAGGTGTTGATGATATCGAGAGCTGCATCGTATTGAGATATATCTCTTTATGTATATTCCTACCACTAGCCCTTTACTGACTTTATATGATGCCTCAAGGTTCAGGCCCCATTGCTGTCATGATGCACCAAAGCAGCTCCTGTGCATCATGGCTGCACTGGTGCATCATGCCCTCGTCATGATGCACCAAAGCAGCTCCTGTGAGTAACTCGCTATGGCTGCACTGGTGCATCATGCCCTCGTCATGATGCACACAAACTAGTCACCAACCACCATTATTATTATTATTGACCCCGGGGGGGGGGCACTCACTATGTGTTTGAGACACGGGTGTGTGGCTGGCAAAGCCACTTTTTGGCCAAAATCCCTGTCACCAAGGGTAACTTTTCTGAAAATTCCAATGTGACGCGGCAAGATTAGTGAATTTTCGAAATTTTCACCCAAAAAAAAATCCATGAAAAATGGTCACTTTGGATGAAAATCCCTCTCAGTAAGGGTCATTTTTAGCAAAAATCCCTCTCAGCAAGGGTCAGTTTTGGCAACATCCTTCTCACCGGGTCGGCACGGGGCCAGCCGCACACCCGTGTCAGTACAAAGTCAAGTGCCCCCCAGGACCATGACCATACTCTTGCCCCATGAGTACTTTAACTTCACTTGTAATACGGTACTTGGGGTACCCAGTTGGTTTGTGTGCTCTTGAAAAAAAACACACTTGTCATTGTATGCAAGAACATGTCCTTTGGAGCTACAGTAGGGTATTGGTTACTGCTCTATAACGTGACTCAGTGCATTCATGGCTCCTGAAACCTGTATCACTGATTAAACCTTAAAGGGTTGTAAATACTTGAAACACAACTAGTGCATTGATGCATCATGCACATTGGTTGTCATGATGCATGAATGCAGCCCTGGTGAGCTACTCACCAGGGCTGCATTGATGCATCATGACAACCCTTCGGGGTCAATACACTCCCAGAGGGTCGTCATGATGCACCAATGAAGTGAGCAGGCTCACCAGCACATTATTGGTGCATCATGAAAACCAGTAGACTTGATGCACTCCTGCATCAGCAGCCATTAAAGAGATAAAATGTCTAAGTCTGTGCCAAAGACACAAGTTCTGATTGACTTCCATGTACCATGGCCATGACTTATATATACCGTCTATGCATATAATATGTAAGTGCCCCTGTAGGGGTTAATGGTCACTGGTGCAGGCAGGCTGGAAAACTAATCTGATTGTTTGTTTCAAGGTGAGAACTCACTAACCCTTTAAGATAAACAAAGTAAATTAATGCATTATACCGGCCTTATGGTAATGAAGCCTATGTATAGTTGTACATTATATGTAGGTGGCCTGTTAAATGGTTGAGGGTTACTAGGAGGTGTGATAACATCAATACTCTATTCCTAAGGCTAAATAACCTGCTGTTAGCCCTCGGAATATAGCCTGTCTGCACCATAGATTATAGAGGCTCCACTGTCCTATAATGTACCACCTATGCAATGTTCATGAAGACATTGTATCAGCAAAAAATGGTAAGGTTTACATAGAAGTAAGTATCTGATTGACGTCTAGTCAATCAGATAATTAAAACAGCAAGGTTCGCATGTTGGCGTGTGGGGAACATACTAATAAAACTGAAATTGCCCTGAAGGGGGTTGTAAATGCCTATAAAAATGTATATATTTATATTGGAGTTGACCCAGAATGATGACACATATTTCAATGTTTTATTCAATGTTTTATGAGCACCTTAATAAAAATGTATACCTCTGACCCAGATACAGGCTTTCCAGTTTGGCTCCTTCTGCAGTTCAATGGAAATATGCACACACAATCGAGATTATTTTGTATTTTATGGAAGTCATATAGTTGTCAATGAGTGAATCGGTTTTAGATGATGACAAACCAATGCGAGAAAAAAAAAAACAAGACTAAAGCATATTTGAAAACTATTTGAATAAAAACAACAACAAAAACATGATACAATCCTACATTAGTGGCCCCAAGGGGGAATGAAAAGTACGTACATTATCTGAATTAAGGCTAGTCTTTTGCTAACTTTGTGTAGAATCTAATAGTGTCCCTTGGAGACTGGCCTTTTGTGCTAAATCCTACTAACTCTCCTAACATGAGGTATTGTAGAATCATAACATGCAACTTTTTCCCCCATGGACTCAAGTATATCTGGGGGATAACGTGGTCAGTTAAACGTAACAAAAGAATCAGAACCAACAGGGGTGGGGGAGGGGGTAATAGTAGACATGGGGGTGGGATAAAAATAAAGTTGGACTCATTGCTTGGAGATGAGGTGACTATTTATTATGTGCACTGCTCTTGAGGGAGGATAAAAAATTATATATCACCTACTTTTGAAGAGAACACCTGCGTGTTACAGACATCCTCTGGTTTGGAAATTTTCAACAAATCCCCATGGGGGTAAGTAAAGTTAAGTGGTGGGTGATTTTGGTACTCTAGCATAAAACCCATCAATCTTTGTTTGAAAGATATAAAGTAAAGTAAAATAAAGATACCAGCCCTCCGTCCGTAAGTACAATAGTGAGCAGGTGAGTCGGTGGTGTGGGGGTGAGCTATGTGTGTGTGTGGGGGGGGGGGAGGGGGGGGGTTCCCTGGGGCCGTGTAGGGTATCAATAATACAGATCACTGCGGGGTCACGCAACAACTAGCACCAGCCTATCAAACTCAGCAAGGTCTTGCCAAAAAGGAAAAGAGAACCAAAAAAAAAATAAAACTTGCTAAGAGAGACTGAATTTTGTAATGCTAAATAGTTTTCCATAAACCCGTTTAGATAAAATGTGCACAATGCCTACAACTCAAAAAGTGTCTCTTTTTTTCGTGCCTTTGACTGGGAAGTTATCCATCAATACTATGATAGGCCATGCACGTTGCTCTGGATAGTTTCTGAAGAAGCTTACAGGGGTTTCTCCTCGTTATCTTTTGACAAGACCCTCCAGACCCACCCCTTACAAGGTCCACCACTACCACGCCACCACCGGCACTAACACGAACCGCGGCCACAACAAGCCAAATCTCTGCCTCTGTTGATTTCCCTATCCCCATCTATACCCCCATCAGCATGGTGGGGCGGGGTGTAAAAAAGGGGGATCCCATATGTTACATGTCGATTTTAAGAAATGCTCATGTCACATTGCATTTTAAATCCTCATTACCCAAGTCACCTCTAAAAAGCTACCATGTCCCATGTTGAAGAAAGGACCTATGGCTATGTAATGTCTCTATTTTCTTTGCCTTATATCACTGAGGCCCATGTCACATGCCAATTTTAAGAATCGGTCATGTCACAATGTCGAATTTAGTGGTCCATACCCATTCTGGTGTATGCAGAGACATTACCTTCATAGTCTATTTGACTGTTTCTTATGAAATTTTCTTAGATTTTGAGATATCGTTCACTTTTGATTAATTCTAAACCAATTTAAGCCTGGTGTAAGGTGGGGCATGGTGGTATTCACAGACAGAATGGATTCAATTGATAATTGACCAACCTTTACAGTAAAAACACAGAGCAACAATTATTAAGTCAAACAGTAACCTTTCCCATATCTGGTAACTTGGCCAGGGTTGTATTAGTGCACCATCTAGGGGATAGACTCACTATGTGGCCGTGAACAGGCGTGTATTGATTGTTTAATTGTAGCAGACGACAAACGGACGCCGTGACCATGGTTACCGCGCCAAAACAACACGTCATGTGACGAGCCAGATGTGATGACGGTCTGGTACTGGGTGTGTTGGAGTCAGGTAGACTATGATATATATGGACACATGGGGTATGACTTATAGAGCGTCTGGGGTGTTTGATCATTGATCTATGCTGCATGATATACATACTGAACCCTTCAAGGGCCGCTGATACAGAAGTGTATCTGCCATACATAGGTCGGCATGATGCACCAATGAAGTGCATGATGCACCAATGAAGTGGTGGTGAATAGACTCACCAGCACTTCATTGGTGCATCATGCCAAACTTCTTTGGGTCATTCACCAGGGCTGCATTCATGCATCATGATGACCAATGGGCAAGATGCGTTAATGCGTCAGCGGTCTTGAATGGAAATGTGTCTTTCACTTCATGATTATGATTTCCCTTTAGCTTGGTCTAACTTGAGACTGTTTTACAGACAGTACCTGACGGATGATACTTGCGCCACCTACATTAGTTCATTTGCACTAAATGACACGGCTAGCACGGCTACACTCTGGTGCCCCCTAGTTCTTGTTTGCAAAACTAAGCAAACCTTTTCATGGACCAATTTAACAATATAGGGTGAAATCTAAAACTGGAACTGACGCTATAGATCTAGACTAGTACTAGTATCTGAGTGCAGAGATTGTTCAATGGTCATGTGACCAGCCAGGTGTGTGATTGATTGGATCAACACAGACCGTTACCTGTATATGAACATACCGGTATATATAGTTAAGGAGGCATGCAGAAAGGGAGCCCTGTGCACCCTCTCACAGAGTATCCTTGATGTACGCCAGCTCAGATATAGCTCTAATAACTCTTAGCACTGCTAGAGTGTGATAACTAAACATAGTCCATGTGAGAAACACAGTCCATAACACTATACTACATCGTATATGGAGGTTTGAACTGTCTGCTCCTTAAACTAAACATTGCACTCTTCATGTACTGCCTTTACAGAGACCGGTCCAGGATGTGAAAGGAGTATGCCAATTACTTAACCCTTCTTTTTAACCAAATTTAAGACACATTCAGAAGAGGCTAATAAAACACTTTTAAGGGCCGCTGATGCATTAATGCTCTTTGGTCGTCATGATGCATGAATGCAGCCCTGGTGAGTTACTCACCAGGGCTGCATTCATGCATCATGACGACCCTACATGATGGGTGCACTCTAAGAGGATTGATGCACCAATTAGGTGCTGGTAAACACTCACCAGCACTTCATTTTTAGCATCATACCCACTGATGGGCATGATGCATTAACGACCCTTAATGAGTTAAATAAAAGTGCACATTCTCCTTTTTACATTGGAGCAATTCCTTGTCACTCTGTCAGTAAGAAGGAATGATAACATATAAAGTACACCTGTAGGATTACTATATAAATACCTACCTGTAAGGCCAGTATATCCCTGGCCGCCATGGCCTGTGTGTGCTCCATAGTGGTCAGGTGTTCAGGTGTCCAGGTGTGCAACTCTACACTGTATTAATCATACCAGGTACCTGGTCTATGATGGCGAGAATGACTACTTCACTTCTTTCACTAATTGTTAAAATCTCTCAGTTTCTTCAAAATTTGGGTCAACTTGTCCATATCTTCAAAATGCCATTTGACAATTTTAATCATGAGCTTTCTCCATACGATTCCATACTGTAAGAATGTAGTTTTTCTTTTTCGTTAACACACAAATATCTGTTTGTCTGTACCTATGCTGGCAGGTTGATAGAGGAGAGGAGGAGTGAACATACCATTTTGGCAATAGGTCACGTGGTGGCGTCCCTCACCACCCTTCCTTATACAGACGCAGCAATAATCAAGGACCACGACCACCAACTCCACCATGGAGAACCATGGAGTGCAGCTTCAGCAATGTACAACCCACTATAATTATGTATATCCTATATCAATAAGGTGCTGAGTAGTTAGTCTTGTGAAACTGATGAGTCTAGGGCTTCAAGGTGATATACCTTTGTCCTAATGTAGTCCTATAGTATAGGGTTCACCCGGGATATATTATTAACCAATCAGATAATTCCCTGTATTCACTGCAGCATTTTTTGGGTACATTATGTAACACCTGGTACCCATCATGCTGGTTGTTATCAGTGGTTATCTAGCCAGGCGCCAGATCAAGCAATGGCCATTCCACTAGGCGTCAACACTAAGACATATCTCTGTTCCTACAGACACAGCAATAACCAAAGACCACGACCAGAGCCTCCACCATAGGCTGAAGCATTGATATGTACAATCCACTATATGTGTATCCTACATCATCAGTGAGACATTGAGTGATTAGCCTTGGTTTTAGTGGTTGATGCTGATATACCTTTATTCTAATTGAGTCCAATGGTATATACACATATCTCTATTCCTCCAGGGTTGTAAGGACTGAAGACACCATGAGTAGCGCCTGGAGTAAGGACCTATTACCATGGTGTACAGGGGTAGACTGCTGACTGAGCGCCACACCTGGAGGACGGGGCAGGAGGAGAAGGCACACCTGGGGAGGAACCTCACACCACTCATACTGAGGGACTGGTCATTTCTTATCTGGGGGGGGGGTGCAGGGATGTGTCTTGTTTTTTTGTCACCACTGTGTCCAGGTTTTTTGAGAATAGTTAAGACAAAATGAGGCAAATAAACTCTAAAACTACAGTCATAAGTTCGAAATCCCTCAGTGGGAGAAAATATTTGTATTTCTTTTGAGCTGAATTCCACTCATCACTAATTGTTAAAGAATAACACGTCCACAAACTCGTCTAGCTCACGCCTTCCCCTAGTAACGTGTGTGTGTGTGTGGGGGGGGGGGGAGGGGTACGTAGCCTCCTCCATTGCAGACAGTGCCTTGTTCAAACACCAACTAATTAGCTCATTAATCTGTATTAAACTGTCAGGGGCAACTAATGCCTTAATGCATCATGCCCACTGGTCATCATGAGTCCTGGCAAGGTACTTGCATCATGCCGACCCTATGGGATCGATACTGTCGGCATGATGTTCAATGAAGTGCTGGCGAGCAGACATGCCAGCACTTCATTGATGCATCATGCCAACCAATGGACATAGGGGTCACTAATGTATCATGCCCTCGTCAATGGTGCAATCATGACAATCATTCGGCAGCGTATTAACCCTCTGAGTTCGGCATGATGCTTGAATGCAGCCCTGGCGAGTAACGCGTGAATCAACCGTGAATGGGTATAAATGGAGTTACTCACCAGAGGCTACATTCATGCATCATGATGAGAATGTTGCATCCATGAATAAACACTGACATTTAATCAAGTATTTTTATGTTCATGGATGTAAGGGGAAACTCTTCGGATTCTGGTATCATGTCAATGCATTAAGACCTAGGGGAATCTGTTCTGTCCTGTCCGTTTGGGGCCATCCACAAATTACGTCATGCTAAAGGGGGGAGGGGGGTCAGGCCCGGCATGACAAAATTTATTTTCCATATACCTTCAGCATTGCAAAATTGGCCGGAAACATGAGATGGGAGGGAGGGGGGGGTCAAAAGAGGTCAAATTTTGCATGACGTCATTTATGGATGGCCCCTTTACATCATGATACTGATTCATAGAAATTCCCCATCACTCTGAAACCTTTTTGCTTGTTATTCATATCTCACATTTTAAATATTAATTATTGTTTCCTGTTATGGCGGAGTTAGGGCCCAGTGTCTAAATTCAGACCTTACCTCTGAAATATTAATACTCTAAGTGGTATTGCGTGATTCCCTCAATCCAAAAACAACCTAGCTTTATCTCAGTGGCATAGAGTAGCACCCCCTCACTTTGCTGGATGTATAGTTCACGTGTAGAAATATAATAGTCCGTTTATCATGAAGCATGCCCATGAGAAGATCTAAATTTCCCTTGTGTGGTTGAAGTCCCTAAAGATAAAGACTCTCTTTTAGTTCAGTCTCTTTGATAAATCTATTTGTTTCTCCATTTTTCATGTTTGGTAGAGATCCTGTTGCTAGAATTCACCCAGGAGAGATGTACAGGAATAAAGGTAACTGCCCCCAGAGGTAACATCCCTGCACTCTAAGAAATGCTGTTGAATCATCCAGACACCCAGTCAAACTGTACAGTGTCACCATGTGTGTAATGTAGTGAATCAGTATAACTCCTGCAATGAAGCCCGGGAAAACAGTAGTAAAACTCCGTGTTACATGGAATCTCTGAAATACTGACAGTAAAACCCTGTGTTACATGGAATCTCTGAAATACTGACAGTAAAGCTCTGTGTTACATGGAATCTCTGAAATACTGACGGTAAACCCTGTGTTACAAGGAATCTCTGAAATACTGACAATAAACCCTGTGTTACATGGAATCTCTGAAATACTGACAGTAAAGCTCCGTGTTACATGGAATCTCTGAAATACTGACAGTAAAGCTCCGTATTACATGGAATCTCTGAAATACTGACAGTAAAACTCTGTGTTACATGGAATCTCTGAAATACTGACAATAAAACTCCATGTTACATGGAATCTCTGAAATACTGACAATAAACCCTGTGTTACATGGAATCTCTGAAATACTGACAGTAAAACTCTGTGTTACATGGAATCTCTGAAATACTGACAGTAAAGCTCCGTGTTACATGGAATCTCTGAAATACTGACGGTAAACCCTGTGTTACATGGAATAGGACCCCAGACGGGTTAAATCGACAAGAGGACAAGGCCACTTCTTAAAATAGACAAGGGACATGGGGGTGGGTGACAAGGGACAAAATCACTTCTTAAAATCGACAAAAGGACAAGGCCATTTCTTAAAATCGACAAGGGACATGGGATCCCCCTGTCTAGGGCCCTTTGAATCTCTGAAATACTGACAGTAAAACTCTGTGTTACATGGAATCTCTGAAATACTGACAGTAAAGCTCCGTATTAC